>CM074786.1:16011165-16283867 GCA_037355745.1 Pseudo-nitzschia multiseries | reverse complement strand
TGGAGGATATAATGGATAGGTGTGGTGTTGATTTTGGTATTTTTTTTCCTGTACCAATAGCAGTAGGGATTTGGGAGTAAAATTGTCAGTACTTAATTCTACACAGCTATTGGTACAGAAAAATACATATTAAAGGAGTATCAGGTGAAAATCCAATGCAACAATGGGTGGTGCTGTACCCGGTGAAAAGAATTCACCGTGTAACGCCGTACTGTACGAAAAGTCATACGGGCAAATAACCTTATTCGTTAAGGTTATTTAACTTGAGTGAATAATCGTCGGGGCGTTTCCATGTGGTTTGGGGGGGGGGTCTCTTTACCAAATTTCCCCATCAGCTCACTCTTCGAAGAATTAACAACTCTAAAACACTATCATGCCCTAAAATCTACGTACAACCTAGTACTATCTACATAATAAGGTACATCACATGTTTGATATTCAATGAGAATATCACGGTGAATTATACGGTAACAAAAGACCGATCTCGGAAGATGGTTTTGTTGCGTGTGTTTTGTGTCTTAAGATTACTTGTGTTTTGTATGCTTGGAATTACACGGAAATATGCTGTAAATCGAACGACGATACGACGAGTAATTAACCTGTCGGCCGATACGATCGACTGCATCTAAGATGATTACATTTGCTCACTAAATCAATCGATCATAAGATCGATTGCATTTGTTTGTCACGACGCACTTTTTATAGTTTATCAGACCCACAGCACTCTACGAGCTGTGGAGGACGAATGGCGTTTCCATCGAAACGCAGTTTGAGCTCGAAGACTAATCCGGATTAGCCTGATCAGCTACCGGCATCAACCCTCAAGGATGTAAAAGAGGCAGTTGCCTGTGGAGCCCTGGAATAGACCAACACCAGGGCGGTCTCCCTGAAAGAAGAGACCAAAGAACCGAACCAAGGTGGTGGCTCCACCGGGTTTCGGGATCCAGCAGAAAAACAAGCAAGGGAAAAGAAGCTGGACGGCTCAGTCGAAAGGGCCGCCCAGGTTGGCATCAGTTGAAAGGAATCAATATCCGAGAACACTGATCTTTCACTGAAAACAAGAATGACGCGAGCTAGAAGATTGAGCCTGAAGTATTCTGTGGTGAAACAGATTGGAAGGAACAGATTGCAAAGAGCATCTGCCCGGAAGGAACAGATTGCAAAAAGCATCTGCCCGCACGAAAACGAAAATCCAAAGATATGAGAACACCAATCCCCGAAGATCGGGAAGATCGGAAAGATCCAAAAATGAAAAGGAGAACACTAAATTCTCAGGAAACAATCTTTCAATCTTTCACCACAGAAATACAGAATGAGCAAAATCCCAAGAAAGGATAGGAAAGCTCACAATCTTGATTTGCAACAAAAGCAAAAGCTCACACAAAAGTATAACCAAACCGGAACAAAAATTCGATCCGGATAAATACAAAACAAATAAGCAGACCACCCGACAGTCACCAACGATAAACACCCATCCCTCACATCCAAACCCCAATTACCTTCTCTCTCCCACATACCACCTCCGACTCACACTGAATACCACCCAAAACGAATATTCCGAAACGAACATCTCGAACCTTCCCCTACGAATCGACCATCCATACTCCTCCAATATAATTCGAAACTCCGTTAGAAATTCATCACCATGGTACGAACTAGAGCGGACGGCGACATGGAAGAAACAAAAATGGAAGTGGATGACGATGACGATTCAGACGATGACGATTCACAGAATTCTAATGAAAACAATGGAAGAGGTATGCAAGAAAAGGAAGATTTGGAAGATAAAATCATGGAAGTCATGGAAAGGGCCTTTGGGGACCCAGAATCAAACTCAACCATGAAGAGAATCATCGACCAAGAAATAAAGAAAAGAGTCAGGGCAATGAGAGATGCAGAAAGAAAGGGTGTGAATCCAGATGACGCGGATAGCGAAAATGATGAGGATGAAGGAAACGATGCTGACCAAAATGCAGAGAACGCAAGAGCTGAACGGCTGGGAAGAAGGTCATCCCAACCCAGGATAAAAATCAGGGGATTCAACAATGGTAGATTTCTGAACCCAGAACAGCTTGCTTTCAGGAGCAGCCTAATGGATTTTGGTATCAACTATGAATCAGCTGAAGAAATTATGAGGGGAGGGATGTCTAATATTCGTGAAATTACAGACCTCAACAAGGAAAGCATTAAATCGTTCATGCACGGATTGAAATCTATCAGTCCGGACTGTCCTAATCCAAAAAGTATCCACTATGGTAACAGGCTATCATCGAGGCTCCTAACTTGGGCAAATTGGGCCCGGTATCAACCATTGATTGGAGTCAAGCCAAGGGCTATCGACTGGAAAGCAAACCCAAACAACCTGGAACTGCAGCAATTCAGAATCAAGATGATGGAATCAAGTGTGAAATCACAGGAAAAGGCAACTCCACCCGAGCTAAAGGATCTCACAAAATTCAGGGAATGGGAGGAAGGCTTCCGACAAAACCTGAGATACAGATTCAACTCTGAGGGATTCCCAATCTTGTATGTCATAAGACCCCAAGAAAAGGAAGAAGTTACGGATGAAGCCAGGTCTGGAACAGTTGGGCAAGGTACAACAGATACTTATCCAACTTGGAGTGATTACAATGAAAGATGTGGCGTACTGTCAGGTCACCAGTACGATGAGGACAACAACGTCGTCTGGAGGTTGCTGTGTGATGCAACTAGAAAAGGTCCTGGTTGGGAATATGTGGCACATTTCCAAAACACTGCACTGAATTCTGGTAATGCCAGAAACGCTTTCATTTCTCTCATGCAACATGCTTACACTGATACCAACATTACTATGGTTCTGAATAAGACATACCAGGATATGAAAGATTCACACTACACTGGAGATTCCAAGGGTTATGACTGGAACAAGCACAAGCGAAATTGGACTGCCTTTCATGGAACAATTCTGAGATTTGAAAAGAATCATAATGAAAGAAGATTTGTCTGGGATTTTATCAATTCAATCAGTGATGAGCGACTTGATGCTGCAAAAGCAGATGCAATTGATGAGAGCAAAGACTATCGTGACAACTTCAATGAATGTTTGATTCTATTCACCAATCGCCTTGGATTGAAAAAGCTTGCAACAGGGAAGAGTAAAAGAGGTTCCAGAAGTTTGTATTCTATGGGCACAACCAGCAACAAAAAGCAAAAGACAACTGGAACTTTTACAGGAAAAGTTGAGTGCAAGCCTTACCCAACAAGTGTTTATAAAACAATGTCAAAAGAACAGCGCCAGGAGCTTTACCAGATGAGACAGGCTAAAAAGAAACGAAATCTCAAGGCTGCTGAGACTAAAAAGAAAGAAACTGAAAATGAAGGCGCTGGTGACAGTTTTGGATCAAAATCTAAGAAATGACATAATAACCGGACACTATCACTAGAACACAAATTGTTAAAAATGGTGAGCCGGTCATTATACCAGATGAATGTCCCTGTAGGTTTTGATGATGGGGAAAATGAAGAAGGATATTGTGAGTTAGACTCACATGCAGATACTACCGCAGCAGGAAGCAATATGGTATTGCTGAATCCTGACCAAGTCACAACACACGTTGATGTTGCACCTTTTTCTGAAGAATACAAGCCTATCAAGAAAATCCCCATTGGAAGCTGTGCGACTGCATGGACGAATCCAACATCAGGCCAAGTATATATCATAGTGTTCCATCAAGCACTGTACTTTGGGGACAAATTGAAAAACAGCTTGATATGCCCAAATCAAGTGAGGGACTGCAATTTCAACTCTGTTGAAGAGACACCTCGCCAATTTGATCCAAGATCCAAGCATGGAATTACAATTCAAACTCCACTGGAGGATGATGATCCGAAGAAAGTTTTTATCAAACTGAGTATGAGGAATGTGATCTCATATTTCCCCACAAGAAAGCCCACAAGAATGGAACTTGATGAATGTCAACATTTGATAGCAACAAATGATACCCCCTGGGATCCACATTCACTGAAGTTCAGGATGGCCGAGCTAGCCATTGACAATGGAGATCCAATTTCAGGGGACCAATTCAGCCTTCAAGCTATGTCGACCAAAGAGGACCAAGCAATGGAGGAAAGTTCTGTTGTAACAGAACCTGCTAGTAATGTTACAAATAAACTTCCCAAGACCAGCTTAGGAAAAGAACGGCATCCAAGTGTCATGCAGCAATGCAAACTGATGAGGGTTCATCAAGTATCCACAAGGAGAATGCTAACTGAATGCCAGATTGCAACAGATGGAAATATTGCCCATCGGATTTCTTCAGTAAGGAATATTTCAAGCGCGCGAAGGGTAGACCAATTTTTGTTTGATGATACAGAATTTGACTTTATAGAAGCTCCTGAAGCAGAATCAAAACAGGCCCCTAGCTTGCAAGAAATTGACAATACACTCGAAAGGAGGTCTCTTGACAGAAGAAATCAATGGGGGCCATCAGTGATAACAATTGAAGGTCCAAACAAGGTTGACTGTGAACGCTTAGCCAAAACTTGGAACATTAGTTTTAAGAAAGCTGAGCAGACATTGAAAGTCACAACACAGAAGGCACTCAGGAATTTGCAATCACCATTGATGAAGCGGCTGCCTACTCAGCGCTTCAGGAACAAGAGAGTCGCACAAGGAACCTGGTACACAGATACATGGCATGCAAGAACCACGAGTATTATGAGGCAAGAAAAATGTGCACAGATCTTTACAAATGGAAATGGGTTTGAAGTATTTATACCAATACAGGACAAATCACAAGCCCACCAAGGACTGAAGACATTTATTCATGAAATTGGAATTCCAGAGCATTTGATTTCTGATGGTGCGCCAGAACAAGGATCCCCAAGAACCTACAAAACACACTGGAATTCAATTGTAAAGCGCAACCATATCCATCAGACATTTATCCAGCCACATTGCCCATTCCAAAATCGAGCAGAACAAGCGATTGGCCATCTTGGTAGTGCAATCACAACCAAGTCTGCAAAGAAGAAGTCACCGAGAAGATTATGGTCATTTTGTGGTGAACTATGTGCTAATATCAGGCAGCGAACAGCCTCCAACAACCCTTCTTCAATGGGGAGAACCCCATTTGAATTGGTCCATGGCTATAGACCCGATATTACATTATATACTTCATCAGAATGGTATGATTTTGTGTTTTATTATGAAAAAGGTGATTCTTCCACCCGAGGTGTTGAAAGGCTGGCGCGATGGTTGGGTCCCTGTGGAAATAGGGTAGGTGGGGGGGATTGTTTTTGGCTCCTGACCGAATCAGCAATACCAATATCTACAAATTCAATAAGACCCGTCAAGGAATTTGAATGGCGGGACAGAGATATCCTCAGAAGAATGGAAGCCATTGACAAATCAATTGAATCCAAGATTGGAGATGAAGTCAAGGACAGCGCATCATTCTTCCAGGAAAACTACCCAGAGCCCCAAATAGAGCTATTTGAGAACCAACCAGTAAAAACACCGGATATGAAACTTGAAATGGCTGAGCCAGAAGCATCGGTAGAAGATGTTGATGAACCAGATGAATATCTGGGAAATGAAGTGATCATTGAAAGAGGTGATGAAAGACTCAAGTGCATTGTCAAGGACAGGGTTCGCGACTTGCAAAACAGACCGATAGGAATCAGAAATGAGAATCCCATACTAGACACGATGCTGTATAAACTGCAACTACCTGATGGTACAATGGAGGAATACACGGCAAATATTGTTGCAGAGAGTCTGTATAGTTCTGTTGATGATGACGGACGGATGTTCACTTTACTGGATGAGCTCATTGACCATGAAAAAGACAACACTGCTTTAAGTGACGAGGAAGCAACAACTATAGCAAAAAATGGCAGGAAAACCCATAAACCTACAACTAGAGGTTGGAGAATTTTAGCCAGTTGGAAAGATGGCACTGAATCTTGGTGTAAGCTAAGCGATGTGAAAGAGTCATTTCCAGTGCAATTGGCTGAATATGCTATCAACAATAATCTTGAAAAAACACCAGCTTTCAGATGGTGGGTGCACAAAATTTTGAGGAGGAAGGATCGAATCCTTAAAGCGGCCAAAACAGCAAAGTATTGGTTGAAGACTCACAAATATGGAGTTGAATTGCCACATTCAATCAAACAAGCGCTGGCTATTGATAAGAAAACAGGGACTGACCACTGGGAAAGAGCAATTCATAAGGAAATGACAAATAATATGGCAGCGTTTGAATTTTCTGATGATGGTGTTATTCCAGTTGGCCATAAACAGATAACAACCCACATGATTTTTGACATCAAGCTTGGGTCCCTAACAAGGAAGGCCAGGTTGGTAGGGGACGGTCACAAAGTCCCTGCAGTGGCCAAAGAAAATACTTATTCATCGGTTCCCAGTCGAGACTCAGTAAGAATATTCTTTCTGCTGGCAGCGCTGAATGATTTGAAGGTTCTCTCAGCTGATATTCAAAATGCATATTTGACAGCCCCGATTAAAGAGAAATACTTCCTAAAAGCGAGAGAAGAAGATGGTTTTCCACCTCACCTTGCAGGAAGACCTTGTAAGATTGTCCGCGCATTGTATGGACTGCCGGTTGCTGGTGCATCTTTCAGGTCATACCTCACCCAGCATTTGAGAGATCTTGGATATTCACCGTGCAAGGCAGATCCGGATGTGCACTTAAGAATTGAAACCAGGAAAGATGGATCCAGATACTGGGCAATGCTCATTGCATATGTAGATGATATCCTATGTTCTGGCGAAGATCCAAAGTTCCAGCTTGAAAACATTGAACGAAAGTTCAAATTGAAGGATGATACGCCAACTCTATATTTGGGAGCTGATATTGGGAAATTCTACTTTGAAGGTGATTCAAAGCCAAGATGGTCATTATCAAGCACTAAGTACACAGCGAAAGCTGTTGCAGCAGTCGAACAAGAGTTAGGAACTGAAAAATATGGCTACAAGTATCTACCAAAATCAGCATCTAGTCCACTGTCACATGATTACCGACCGGAAATTGATATATCAGAAGAATTGAACCCTGAATTGCAAAATTACTATCAAGGTTTAATTGGAGTTCTCAGGTGGATTTGTGAACTAGGAAGACTTGACATAGTAATGCCAGTCTCACTGATGTCAAGGTACTTGGCACAGGCAAGGATCGGGCATTTGAATCAGTTGTTTCACATATTTGCATATTTGAAAAAGTACAACAGGTCAAAACTGGTTTTTGATGATACTGTACCAAGTGTTGATGAAAGTAAATTTCAAAAATGTGACTGGTCTGAATTTTATCCTGGTGCCGCTGAAGTCATACCAACAGATATGCCTGAAGCTTTGGGAAAACATGTGACGATGAGCTGTTTTGTCGATGCTGACCATGCTGGATGCAAGGCAACAAGGAGATCTCATACTGGTGTTATTATCTTCATTAATAATGCACCGATCATTTGGTTTTCCAAAAGACAAACAACAGTTGAGACATCAACTTTTGGATCTGAAATCATTGCTTTGAAAATTGCAATCGAATTGGTTGAAGGTCTAAGGTACAAGTTGAGAATGATGGGTGTTCCAATTGATGGGAGCACAAATGTGTATTGTGATAATGATTCAGTTGTCACAAATGTTACACGACCTGAAAGCCCATGTAAGAAGAAGCACAACAGCATTGCATACCACAAAGCGCGTGAATCTATTGCAGCAGGAATTATCAGAGTTGCAAAGGAACCAGGTTCAACAAATATTGCTGATTTGTTTACAAAGCTAATGAGCGGCGCTGTTTTCCGGGAACATTGTTCTCGTTGCATGTGGTAAAGTAAAGAATCAATCATTCGATGGAATGTTCGATCGATCGTTCGATTGAAGTAACAAGTTGATTTTATGTTCGATCTGCAATGAGCATTTCGAAGATGGATAATTTGATCCATGAATACAATATATCAAACTGGCAAGGATCAGGGCAAAATGCCATGATATGAGCCAGAATGAAAGGCAAAACGCCGCCCCATTTCTTTTTGATAGGGCCTCTGATGGTAGACTGGATACAGTTTGGTATTCAACTCACGATGAACATATTAAGCCATAGAATCCAGCCGCTTAACGGTTGGAGGATTTATGACTGAAGGGGACTGAAAAGAATTCACCGTGTAACGCGTACTGTACGAAAAGTCATAAGGGCAAATAACCTTATTCGTAAGGTTATTTAACTTGAGTGAATAATCGTCGGCGTTTCCATGTGGTTTGTCTCTTTACCAAATTTCCCCATCAGCTCACTCTTCGAAGAATTAACAACTCTAAAACACTATCATGCCCTAAAATCTACGTACAACCTAGTACTAATTCTACATAATAAGGTACAATCACATGTGATATTCAATGAGAATATCACGGTGAATTATACGGTAACAAAAGACCGATCGAAGATGGTTTTGCGTGTGTTTTGTGTCTTAAGATTACTTGTGTTTTGTATGCTTGGAATTACACGGAAATATGCTGTAAATCGAACGACGATACGACGAGTAATTAACCTGTCGGCCGATACGATCGACTGCATCTAAGATGATTACATTTGCTCACTAAATCAATCGATCATAAGATCGATTGCATTTGTTTGTCACGACGCACTTTTTATACCGGTAAGTAGTACGGTACTAATAGTGTGTGTGTGTGGTGGATTTGGCTAAGGTAACTACTAGTACTGAATTTTAAAAAAGAACAATGATTCACGTACCATTATGTAGAAATAGTACTGAATTTTAAAAAAGAACAATGGTTCATTTTTTTGGTAGCGAAGAATCTGGAGAACAGAAGACTATGATCATACTTATCGTAGGTATTGTTGTAGTTGAAAAGTGTATGGTAAAAGTGTATGAATGTACCAAAAAAAGTGTGAGATTGACCCGGTACCTTTGCACTGTGCTAAAATCTGGTGGGTTTTTCGGTGGATGACTGTTTTATATATTTTGGTCTGGGACTGGCAGGATTTGCACAGTGATAAAATCTGGTGGGTTTTTGGGTTGATGACTGAGTTATATTTTAGTCGGGGACTGGCAGCATTTGCACATTGATAAAATCTGGTGGGTTTTTAGGTTTAGACTGAGTTATATTTTAGTCGGGTACTGGCAGGGTTTGCACTGTGCTAAAATCTAGTGGGTTTTTGGGTTGATGACTGAATTATATTTTGGTTAGGGAATGGAAAGATTTGCACTGTGTTCAAATCTGGTGGGTTTTTGGGTTTATGACTATTAAATTCCTTTCGTGTCTAAGTTGGTAGAGGTACGAGATCGAAAATAATGAGACCTCGCGAATTACTAGACTCATTCTTACGATCGAGAATCGATACTTAACTGGATGAGAAGAATCGATCGTCACTCAAGTTCGATACTTAGTGACCCAAACAAGAGCGCATGCCAAATATTAGCATATGCTATATTCTGTTAAGCGTCTTTGTTTTCAAGAAAAGACAGCAAAGGTTCGAAGCGCTGCTCACGAACTTGTTTATCTGCAAAATACGTGTTGTATTAGCGGCAACACGGTATTTCCCTGTAACGCGGTATTTTACCGTATATTTGTAACAAAGTGCTGTATTAGCGGCAGCACGAGCGCTATCTTGCTCTCCAGCAAGATACATGGCTCATACTTTTAGATTATTTGATTATTCAACCTTAAACCTTGCACCGGACGCCTCCTTTGCGTCCCTTTTGTAGAACTACAAGCCTAAGATCTAACTGATTGCGTCGATTGGTCGATAGTCAGAATAGATCTGATTGGATTCGCATCCAGTCGTAGTGGATATCAGAGAAATATTAGAACACAACAGACCGGCACCTCAACCGGCCTGCAGCTAAAGCTCCTGTTGCTCTTCTTTGCCTTTGGATTGAATCAGCTCAACAGCCAGTTTCAAAAGGAAATTAACAGATTAACAGTCGCAAGCTTGTTGAAGCTTGCAAAAGAAGACGACAAGTAGAAGCACTCGACGCCGACGACAATCCGACAGCAGACCCGAATTTTTGTTACGAAAACAAAACAACGACACAAAGTCAACGAATTTACGTTCTCGATACAAGAAATCTGCGGCGTTGGTCTACAGCAACAAACGCAGGAAACGGATTTTCGTTGCCTCTCCGCGTCACCGGCAAGCCATATCTCATCGAAAGACTGGAGACGATAGCAGCGTTACAGTCATTAGACCCATCCTCTCATGCCGGACATCCCCGTCGCCGCCAGAACGCGAAGCAGATCGACGGGACGAAGCAGGTCCACGGGATTCCAAACACTCCAACCCGGAAGCGCTGCAACCACATCCCTACTGCCTGCAAACGACATGGACGACCCGCAGGACAGGTTGCATGACGATGAAGAAGAAAGCACACCTATCGAACACCTCTTCCCATCATTTGACCAACCACTAGCCACATTCTTGCATGAAATCTTTGACATACCAAGGGAACAAAATGACGCCCTGTGTGAGGCTCTCATTGCTGCAAGGATCAAGACATGGCTAGCCTTCTTGTACATCGAGAACATTGGAGACCTAGTTTTCCTCGAAGGGGGAGTAAGAACCCCAATTTATCGACATGTACAGACGTCCATACAGCAAGTCATTGACTACGGCGAGCATCTCACAGCACAAGGACTAGACTCAGAGGATAGAACCCAGTATACCAAAGACGACTTTCGCAGCTACTGTATTAGTGCTGTCAGAGCCAGAAGAGCATCTGGAACGAACATTACAATCACTAGCGCCGGCACGCCTCGACGACAACAGGAAAGATCCTCCAAGCCCATTGAACAGCTTAGATATGAATCCTGGACCAAGAAATCAAGGGATGAATCCACCTTTCCCATCCTGCAGAATGATGCAAGGTTTGAACGCTGGCTTGTAAAATTCAAGGCAAAGCTGGAAACGTCTGACATAGATACTCGCACATTCCTTGACCCAAGCTGGCCTGATACACCGCTCGTCGGGTATGAAAAAGCTCTCCATGACAAGCAATGTGCTTTCTTCTGGACCCTTGTCCTACATGCCCTCCAGAGTGATCTCTCCTACTCCTGCGTGCTCAGCCATACCTCCTCAAGAGATGGTAGACAAGCCTTCTTTGACTTTGTGTCATTGCACGACAGATCCAAATCCAAAGTATATGATACCTCCATCGTGATGCAACAACTATTGGACATTGATTTGAGAACGTGGAAGGATACCAAGGTCAAATTCATCACCCAGTGGTTTGCCCAGTTGGAACATCTCAACACACTACGCGATCCGCAAAGGCCACTTGATTTTGATACTGTCAAAACGCACCTTTGCAAGGCCTGTAGTAGCAGCTTCCAGCTCAGTGAACAGTTCTATAAGGTTGATGATCCTCCTGCAGCACAGGACTTGATTAAGTTTAGGCAGCATGAAGCCGTTGCTATCAGTGAATTGAAAAATACCCTCCTCCTTGAAGCCACCAGACTAGATTCCCAAGCTTCCCTGTCCCAACCTCGAAGTCGGATGTCTGTCAAAGCCAATACTCATGATTTGTCTTCTATGACACAGTCCACATATTCTGCTATCACTGACGACTCGGCATCATATTTACCTCCTATTGATTTTAATGGTGACTATCAAGACTACGCTGTTTACAAGGCTGGAAGAACCCCAGACCCGACCACAAGGCTACCATCTGCAGTTTGGACAACTCTCTCTAAGCAAGGCATGAAGCATTGGCTTGGCTTCACAGCTGATGACAAGAAGCGACTAGTTGCCTGCCTCCGGCCTGAGCTCCTTGATGCTGCATTACCACCGGACCCCAATTCCAGCAAGCCAATCACACGCCGGGCCTATGAGCACCATACTGATGAGCAGGTCCCCTCACCCGCTACTGAGCAAGTTCTATCGCCTGCTGACGAGAGCTCAGCCAGATCTGCATTCCATGCATCACTTGGTGTATACAAATCATCTTCCCAATCAGACACCAGGCCCCTCAAGTCTTCTGTTTCTCCTGCACACCCAGCCCGATTCCTTGCAGACAACCCTGATATACTTTACAAGAAAGAAGGCAATGTCTATATCCCTGTTGAACAAACCTCACGATCAGTGAACTTTCACTATTGGGCACCGCTGGAATGTGAATCTCCTGTTTCATCAGCAAACCCCATCGCTATGTATCACTCCAGCAAAACTGCTGTATCCACACCTGGTTCTGCTATGGTTGACAGAGGTGCAAATGGGTGTATCATCGGAAATGACGCATGTCTCATCTCTAAAGATATTCCCCCAAGATATGTCAATGTAACTGGTATAAACAACCACCAAATCCAGAACATCCCTATTGCAACATGCGGCGCCTACTCTGTCTCCAACAGAGGTCCTGTCATTATCATCTTTCATGAGAGTGCATACACCGGACAACACCCATCTATCTTGTCTTCCCCCCAGATGGAAGCATACCACTCAATCGTGGATGATTCCTCTATCAAGACAGGCGGCTCCCAAGTCATTACCACTACTGATGGTCATGTCTTTCCACTCAGTATATGCCATGGCTTACCTTACCTTGCTATGCGCAAGTATACCAGTGCAGAATTTGCTAGTCTTCCCCACGTCATAATGACAAGTGATCAGCATTGGAACCCATCTGTACTGGATAACGCATATACCCCACAGGATGATACCTTCATTCAGAAATACCCGCCTGTTTCCACATCACTTCCATATCACGATTATGATGAATTTGGCGCGATTAGGGATATCAACATTGGCATCTCCTCTACAGTCACCTCATTCTTGTCCAACAGCACTACCTCCTCCCTACAGGCCTTGGATGTTTTTGATACTTCATTTTGGCTTAGCCCAGCTGATTATATTCATCAAGACATCCTCAGTAGGTGCTCTAATCAATCCCCTTCCACCTTTACCACTACACGCAGCTATGTACCTTCTCCACTCCCTAACAACTATGGGGAGATTCTTGATGGTCCTCCAACCCCTCACATCTTCAGCAAAACCCCTACCGGCGTACCTGTTACTGAAGATGATTTTGGTCCCCCTGAGCTAGCATATTTTGATGTTAGTGAAGCCACACCTCCACCCATCAATCCTGCTACCCCATCTGTTGGCCCATCTGAAGTAGTTGTTAATGATGAAGAAGGCAATGCCCAATTTGACGATGATGGCACACCCATCACCATCCCTGCTATCCCTGTTACTGAATTGCAAGGTCGGTCTTTTCTCATGGCCCTCCCTGATGGCACACAGAAAAGAATGACAGTTGTTGACATTGAAAACAGTCTTGAGAAAAACAAAGACTTCATCAAGTTCAAATGCAAGCATACAGATGATGAACTTACAGATATCATAGCCTACAATGACGTCATGAATTACATCCACAGGGATGTAACTCAAGAAGATGGCAAACTTTGGTCTTTCCGACGCATACTTGGTCATCAAGGTCCCCTTGACAACAAGCACCCCCAATACAAAGGTTCCAAATACAACCTATGGATTGAGTGGGAAAACATGGAGCGCACCTATGAACCTCTCTCCAATGTAGCTGCAGACGACCCTGTTACTGTAGCCAAATATGCAAAGGACAACAACATGCTTGATCAACCTGGGTGGAAACATCTCAAACGCATTGTTTCCCTTGCCAGAAGAACCAAGAAGCTAGACAGGCTAATCCACCAAGCCAAACTTCGCTCCTTTCGCACTGCCCCACAGTATCAGTATGGATTCAAGGTACCTCGCAATCATGACGAAGCCATCCAGTTTGACACAGCCAATGGCAATACCAAATGGCAGGATGCCATAGCGCTGGAAATGTCACAGCTTCAAGAATATGACACCTTTATTGACAAAGGTATCTACAAGGCTAGCAACATACCCATTGGTTTCCAACAGATCAAGGTCCACATGATTTATGCGGTCAAGCATGATGGTCGACACAAAGCCCGGCTAGTTGCAAATGGCAATCTCACTGAAACTCCTGTCCACAGTGTATATGCAGGCGTTGTATCTCTTCGGGGCTTGCGCATGTGCCTATTCCTTGCTGAGCTGAATAGCTTAGAAGCATGGGGAACTGACATTGGTAACGCATACATCGAAGCTGTTACCTGTGAAAAAGTATGCATCAAGGCTGGCGCTGAATTTGGATCACTAGAAGGCCACCTCCTATTGATTTACAAGGCCCTATATGGACTTCGATCATCTGGCAAGTGCTTTGGTGATCTACTTGCTGCCTGCCTCGTTGAACTAGGTTTTGAAAGATCCAAGGCAGAGCCCGAAATCTTTATCAAGCCTGGCAACAACAAACATGGGGAGCCAGTATATGAGCTCATATGCACATATGTTGATGACCTTTGCTTATGTATGGCCAATCCTGAAACCTTTCTGGTAATCCTACAGTCTGAACCTTATAATTTCAAATTAAAGGGTTCTGGGCCAATGAACTTTCATTTGGGATGTGGATTCGAAAGAGATGAACATGGTGTGCTCTGCATGAACCCCATCAAGTTCATCAAGAAAATGGAGGCCTCGTATGTACAAATGTTTGGCTGCAAACCTACCACCAGATTCCATTCACCACTTGCTGAGAACGACCACCCAGAGCTAGACTCAACATCCTTCCTAAGTGATACTGATATCCAAAAGTATCAAAGCATGATTGGTTCACTTCAATGGGTCATAGCTATTGGACGTTTTGATGTGCAGACTGCTGTTATGACATTGTCAAGCTTCCGAGTACAACCTAGGGAAGGCCATCTCAACAGAGCCAAAAGAATCTATGGTTACATCTCTAAGTTTCGACACTTCAAAATCCGATTCAGAGTGGGCATACCAGATTTTGTACTCACTGAAGGTACCAGCACAGACTGGTCCAATACAGTGTATGGGGAGCACTCCGAGGACCTCCCTAGTGATGCTCCTAAACCCCTGGGTAAGGTAGTTGTGTTGTCTCATTTCTATGATGCAAACTTAATGCATGACATCCTAAGTGGTAAAGCTGTCACTGGTATACTGCACTTTGCAAACAAGACCCCCATCATGTGGTTCTCCAAGAAGCAAGCAACCTCTGAAACAGCTACCTTTGGCGCCGAATTTGTGTCTGCTAGAACATGTATTGAGCAGATTGTTGACATTCGACAGTCATTCAGATATCTAGGTACTAGGGTACACGACACATCCTACACATGGGGAGACAATGAAAAGATGATCCAAACCTCTACATTCCCATATGCGAGGCTCCATAAGAGGCATCACATTCTATCATATCATTATGTCAGAAGCATGATAGCTAGAGGCTTCATCCTCATGCAACACCTTGCGGGCAAAGATAATTGTGCTGATATCCTCACAAAGCATTGGGGACACTCGGTGGTGTATCCTTTACTCAAGCCCATCTTTTACTACTGTGGAAACACTGGTGATCTATTGCAGGATGACTGCACCAGATACTAGAGGATGCTTTCATGTGGACACATGGGGAGTATTAAATTCCTTTCGTGTCTAAGTTGGTAGAGGTACGAGATCGAAAATAATGAGACCTCGCGAATTACTAGACTCATTCTTACGATCGAGAATCGATACTTAACTGGATGAGAAGAATCGATCGTCACTCAAGTTCGATACTTAGTGACCCAAACAAGAGCGCATGCCAGATATTAGCATATGCTATATTCTGTTAAGCGTCTTTGTTTTCAAGAAAAGACAGCAAAGGTTCGAAGCGCTGCTCACGAACTTGTTTATCTGCAAAATACGTGTTGTATTAGCGGCAACACGGTATTTCCCTGTAACGCGGGATTTTACCGTATATTTGTAACAAAGTGCTGTATTAGCGGCAGCACGAGCGCTATCTTGCTCTCCAGCAAGATACATGGCTCATACTTTTAGATTATTTGATTATTCAACCTTAAACCTTGCACCGGACGCCTCCTTTGCGTCCCTTTTGTAGAACTACAAGCCTAAGATCTAACTGATTGCGTCGATTGGTCGATAGTCAGAATAGATCTGATTGGATTCGCATCCAGTCGTAGTGGATATCAGAGAAATATTAGAACACAACAGACCGGCACCTCAACCGGCCTGCAGCTAAAGCTCCTGTTGCTCTTCTTTGCCTTTGGATTGAATCAGCTCAACAGCCAGTTTCAAAAGGAAATTAACAATGACTTAGTTATATTTTGGTCGGGAATTGGCAGGATTTGCACTGTGCTCAAATCTGGTGGGTTTTTGGGTTGACGACTGAGTTATATTTTGGTTGGGAATTGGCAGGATTTGCATTGTGCCCAAATCTGGTGGGTTTTCGGGTTGATGACTGAGTTATATTTTGGTCTGAGACCGGCAGGATTTGCACTGTGTTCAAATCTGGTGTGTTTTTGGGTTGATGACTGAATTATATTTTGGTAAGGGACTGGAAAGATTTGCACTGTGTTCAAATCTGGTGGGTTTTTGGGTTGATGACTGAGTTATATTTTGGTCTGGAACTGGCATGATTTGCACTATGTTCAAATCTGGTGGGTTTTTGGGTTGACTATTGAATTATATTTTGGTTAGGGACTCGAAAGATTTGCACTGTGTTCAAATCCTGTGGGTTTTTGGGTTGATGACTGAGTTATATTTCGGTCGGGGAATGGCAGGATTTGCACTGTGTACAAATCTGGTGGGTTTTTGGGTTGATGACTGAGTTATATTTTGGTCGAGGACTGGCAGGATTTGCATCGTGCCCAAATCTGGTGGGTTTTCGGGTTGATGACTGAGTTCTATTTTAGTAGGAGACAGGCAGGATTTGCACTGTGTTCAAATCTGGTGTGTTTTTGGGTTGATGACTGAATTATATTTTGGTAAGGGACTGGAAAGATTTGCACTGTGTTCAAATCTAATGGGTTTTTGGGTTGATGACTGAGTTATATTTTGGTCTGGAACTGGCATGATTTGCACTATGTTCAAATCTGGTGGGTTTTTGGGTTGACTATTGAATTATATTTTGGTTAGGGACTCGAAAGATTTGCACTGTGTTCAAATCCTGTGGGTTTTTGGGTTGATGACTGAGTTATATTTCGGTCGGGGAATGGCAGGATTTGCACTGTGTACAAATCTGGTGGGTTTTTGGGTTGATGACTGAGTTATATTTTGGTCGAAGACTGGCAGGATTTGCATTGTGCCCAAATCTGGTGGGTTTTCGGGTTGATGACTGAGTTATATTTTGGTCGGAGACCGGCAGGATTTGCACTGTGTTCAAATCTGGTGTGTTTTTGGGTTGGTGAATGAATTATATTTTGGTAAGGGACTGGAAAGATTTGCACTGTGTTCAAATCTAGTGGGTTTTTGGGTTGATGACTGAGTTACATTTTGGTCTGGAACTGGCATGATTTGCACTATGTTCAAATCTGGTGGGTTTTTGGGTTGACTATTGAATTATATTTTGGTTAGGGACTCGAAAGATTTGCACTGTGTTCAAATCCTGTGGGTTTTTGGGTTGATGACTGAGTTATATTTCGGTCGGGGAATGGCAGGATTTGCACTGTGCACAAATCTGGTGGGTTTTTGGGTTGATGACTGAGTTATATTTTGGTCGAAGACTGGCAGGATTTGCATTGTGCCCAAATCTGGTGGGTTTTCGGGTTGATGACTGAGTTATATTTTGGTCGGAGACCGGCAGGATTTGCACTGTGTTCAAATCTGGTGTGTTTTTGGGTTGGTGAATGAATTATATTTTGGTAAGGGACTGGAAAGATTTGCACTGTGTTCAAATCTAGTGGGTTTTTGGGTTGATGACTGAGTTACATTTTGGTCTGGAACTGGCATGATTTGCACTATGTTCAAATCTGGTGGGTTTTTGGGTTGACTATTGAATTATATTTTGGTTAGGGACTCAAAAGATTTGCACTGTGTTCAAATCCTGTGGGTTTTTGGGTTGATGACTGAGTTATATTTCGGTCGGGGAATGGCAGGATTTGCACTGTGCACAAATCTGGTGGGTTTTTGGGTTGATGACTGAGTTATATTTTGGTCGAGGACTGGCAGGATTTGCACAGTGCTAAAATCTGGTGGGTTTTTGGGTTGGTGACTGAGTTATATTTTAGTCAGGAATTGGCAGGATTTGCACTGTGCTAAAATCTGGTTGGTTTTTGAATTGATGACTTTTAGTCGGGAATTGGCAGGATTTGCACTGTGCTAAAATCTGGTGGGTTTTTGGGTTGATGACTGAGTTATATTTTAGTTGGGAATTGGCAGGATTTGCACTGTTCTACAATTTTGTGGGTTTTTGGGTTGATGACTGAGTTATATTTTGGTTAGGGACTGGAAAGATTTGCACTGTGTTCAAATCTTGTGGGTTTTAGGGTTGATGACTGAGTTATATTTTGGTTCGGGACTCTAAAGATTTGCACTGTGTTCAAATCTGGTCGGTTTTTGGGTTTGATGACTGAGTTATATTTTAGTTGGGAATTGTCAGGATTTGCACTGTGCTAAAATCTGGTGGGTTTTTGGGTTGATGACTGCGTTATATTTTGGTCGGGGACTGGCAGGATTTGCACAGTGCTAAAATCTGGTGGGTTTTTGGGTTGGTGACTGAGTTATATTTTAGTCAGGAATTGGCAGGATTTGCACTGTGCTAAAATCTGGTTGGTTTTTGAATTGATGACTGAGTTATATTTTGGTTAGGGACTGGAAAGATTTGCACTGTGTCTAAATCTATTGGGTTTTAGGGTTGACGATGTAATTATATGTTGGTTAGGGACTGAAAAGATTTGCACTGTGTTCAAATCTGGTTGGTTTTTGGGTTGATGACTGAGTTATATTTTAGTCGGGGATTGGCAGGATTTGCACTGTGCTAAAATCTGGTGGGTTTTTGGGTTGATGACTGAGTTATATTTGAGTCGGGAATTGGCAGGATTTGCACAGTGCTAAAATCTGGTGGGTTTTTGGGTTGGTGACTGAGTTATATTTTAGTCAGGAATTGGCAGGATTTGCACTGTGCTAAAATCTGGTTGGTTTTTGAATTGATGACTGAGTTATATTTTGGTTAGGGACTGGAAAGATTTGCACTGTGACTAAATCTGTTGGGTTTTAGGGTTGACGATGTAATTATATGTTGGTTAGGGACTGAAAAGATTTGCACTGTGTTCAAATCTGGTTGGTTTTTGGGTTGATGACTGAATTATATTTTAGTCGGGGATTGGCAGGATTTGCACTGTGCTAAAATCTGGTGGGTTTTAGGGTTGATGACTGAGTTATATTTTAGTCGGGAATTGGCAGGATTTGCACAGTGATAAAATCTGGTGGGTTTTTGGGTCGATGACTGAGTTATATTTTAGTCGGGGATTGGCAGGATTTGCTCTGTGCTAAAATCTGGTGGGTTTTTGGGCTGATGACTGAGTTATATTTTAGTCGGGAATTGGCAGGATTTGCACTTGTCTTAAAAAAAGGTGGGTTTTTGGGTTGATGACTGAGTTATATTTTGGTTAGGGACTGGAAAGATTTGCACTGTGTTCAAATCTGGTGGGTTTTAGGGTTGACGATTTAGTTATATTTTTGTTCGGGACTGAAAAGATTTGCACTGTGTTCAAATCTGGTTGGTTTTTTGGTTGATGGCTGAATTATATTTTAGTCGGGGATTGGCAGGATTTGCACTGTGTTCAAATCTTGTTGCTTTTTGGGTTGATGACTGCGTTATATTATGGTCGGGGACTGGCAGGATTTGCACAGTGATAAAATCTGGTGGGTTTTTGGGTTGGTGACTGAGTTATATTTTAGTCAGGAATTGGCAGGATTTGCACTGTGCTAAAATCTGGTTGGTTTTTGGGTTGATGACTGAGTTATATTTTGGTTAGGGACTGGAAAGATTTGCACTGTGTTCAAATCTGGTGAGTTTTAGGGTTAACGATTTAATTATATTTTGGTTAGGGAATGGAAAGATTTGCACTGTGTTCAAATCTTGTGGGTTTTTGGGTTGATGACTGAGTTATATTTTAGTCGGGGATTGGCAGGATTTGCACTGTGCTAAAATCTGGTGAATTTTTGGTTGATGACTGAGTTATATTTTGGTCGGGAATTGGCAGGATTTGCACTGTGCGAAAATCGGGTGGGTTTTTGGGTTGATGACTGAGTTTTATTTTGGTCGTGGACTTGCAGGATTTGCACAGTGCTCAAACCTAGTGGGTTTTTGGGTTCATGACTGAGTTATATTTTGGATGTAGAACTTCTTACCATAACTTTAATGACACATACTTACAATACATACAATAACTACGTACGCAACAACTCCACAGGGCCCCTGCAAAGCACTAATCGGACTACAGGCGAAGCTAGAGAAACGCCAGATCTCTTCTTGCTATGACTTATTCAGATTGCAGCGAAACAGACCTTAGTATGTAGATTACAGGTAGTTGGTAGCAACTAGTGTGAATTTTGGGATATAAATCAGTTGAATGTTAAAAGTATGAGATAAAGTGAAATCTTGCCGAAATGCAAGATATCTCTTTTATTGAGATGAATACGTTGCAACTGCTGTTGCGTAGTGATGAGATTACTCGCTGATTATTTCCGTACATGTATTGGTCGTTGTGTTGTTACTCTAAAAATCGACCAAAGGTATATGATGTTAAAATTTAAAGAGATGTGAGCATATCGTGAGATTGCTCTGTTACTGGTATTTTACTGTATTTGACCGGTATCCCTGTGTTAGTGTTGTATGTAGGGATGTCTAAACCGGTCGTCGATCATGTGTAATTCGTCATAAGACAGAGAACACATGATGTGACGTAGATATCTTGATACTTGAAGTCATTTTATCTCTGTAGGAGTATAAGTAACTTTTCAAGTGTAGAATGGATATTATTCCCGTAGAATGTACGTAAGTAGAGTACGTGTATTTTTGACCGACAACACACCCCTTGATTCAACACTTAGTGAAGGAGTGTTGAATTACAAGTCGGTTCTCCATCTTGTAGAACACTAAAAACTTAAGGTTAGATATCGAATCGGAAGATTGTAATCGTAGAATCGGAGTAGCATTGAAGGAATGCAAGGGAAGGAATCGATCCAAGGAGGAGATATGATCGTAGAATTCGATTGAGAGGTATTCGATTGATTATACGTAGAACGAAGTCAAACGTCGAGGATTGATTGCTCTAAGCCGTATTATAGAATCATACGTTGAGAATGTGGTAGGGATCAGAATCGACGGCAGAGGGCTCAATTGAAGATCTCAACTGAGGTGAGATCCATGAGTGATTGTATTGATGCCAAGTGTAGAGAGTCGAAATAATCGATCATGGTGGAATCCAATATTGGAGAGAAGAAGAATGCTTGTGGGATATCGCGGATGGGATAACATACAAGAAGAATGGATCATAAATCGTAGGGACAAAGTGGAACGTTCGAAATCGATTTCATTGATTGAAAGGAGAGATTGGCTTATCGTAGAATCTCAAAGAGACGTGTCTTAGAAACGAATGGAATCGGAGGGGATTCATTTCTGACTTGGTAGGAAAAAAATCTATCGATTCCAGCAGAATCAAATATCAAACGCCGACAACGCCGACCAAGGGATTGAAGAGGAAGACGGATTTTAGATCGTAGAACCAAAGCGTAGGGAGGAGATTAGCGCATAGTTGTAGACGCAGGATTTAATGTATCGCCAATCGAACGGTGGAATGGAGAATCAGAATCGTCAAATAAGATCGAATGGTCTTGTTGTAGGGAGACGATGCTGGATATCAAGTAAATTGCTGGAATTTGAATCGACGCATAGAAACTCGATAAGTAGATTCATTCGGGATTCGATCATAGTGGAATCCAAAATCGGAGGAAAGGAGAGATGTGCTTGGATGAAGCGTCTTGGATATCACCGATGGGATAAAGAGTTGTTCAAGAGGAGGAATTGGAGATCTCAACGAAGGGGAGATAGACGTGGATAACGAATCATCAAGTCATATTCGATGTCGTAGATTGTCGGCAGTTGCTAAGGCGATTGATTATTGTAGGATCTCAAAGAGACGTGTCGTAGAAACGAATGGAAACGGAGGGGATTCGTTTTTGACTTGGTAGGAGGAAGATCTATCGATTCCAGAATCAAATAGCAATCGGTTGAGTGTGGAATACGATTGAGAGATCGGAATCAATATGATCGGTGGATGCCGTAGAAGAGGATTGATCTGAAGGAATGCAAGAAGAAGATCAAGTCAGGGATTGAAGAACGGGGTCCAAAGCCGATTCGTAGACTTCTTCTGTTTGAGGTCTCAGCTAGCTCGTATGTTAATTAAGCGTTGAATCATATCTTGATACCGTCAGAACCGGCAACACACCCCTTGATTCGACACTTGGTGGAGGAGTGGCGAATTATCAGTCGGTTCTTATAATCGGTGTCGCGTGCGGGCGATGAGAAGTAAATTGGTGGAGGCGTATGAGGGAAACTCTGTAAGGTAGATGTGTCCAAATTAAGCGGCATGTGGTGATCCAATGCACACCCCTTGATTTAGATGTACACCCCTCAATTCAACACTGATGGGATTCAATTCCATGGTTCAATCGAATTCCATGGTGGTGAAGGATACATTGATTTCAGTGGGATCGCAAGACTGGAAATGCCCGGAGACAGATATAAATTTCTTTAAGTGTATCAAGGAAAATTCTGGAATTTGTGCACGTTCACGTCCTAATTGAGCGCCATGCAGTCATCCAATGGAATCCCTGGATTTTGATGCACACCGCTCGATGCAGATACACACCCCTTAATTCACACTTAAAGAATCGAATTCTATGGTTCAATAGAATTCCATGGTTGTAAATGATACAAAACCGTAGGGCGAAATCCGATGTGCCATCAACGGCTGAGGCAAGGATACCAAGGGAAGGAATTGATAATGGTGGATCGAATGCAACTCGTCGAACGAAATGGTTGAAGAAGCAGGCGGTTGGCGAAATCAATCAATCAAGAGTATCATAGAACCAATTCATCGACAAGACGTTGGCATAGAGATGATACAGATTGACCTTGAGGGCATCCCGATGGCGTTTGGAGAGTCGAAGGACAGGCGAATGATTAAGTCTAGAGGAAATTGGATTATGGCATGGAGAATGCAATGACCGGATGTACGCAGGAGCGGCGTGTGGATGGTTAGTGTCCTCAGCAAGTGTCTCAGATGGTGGTGGGGGAACAGATTTTGGTACACGTCGGAATGTTGCAATTTCTTTCTGAAGATTGAAGGTCCATCCGAAGTTGGCTGGCTCAGGTCTAGTCAATGCAGATGGCGTTATAGATAGTGCGGTGACAGGGGACTTGTCCTGACGTTGGACAGGAGGACTGGGTGAAGAGGCACGGTGGAAGGAGATAGCATCAGATGGGACTCGGCGGAAGGAGACCGATTCACTATTGGGAGAATAAATCCAGGTCCAGGTGTAACGGGAAGCATTTGGTGCAGTGGATTTCGAAGGGGTCTTGATGGGATTGGAAACAGTCGGCTTGGTATGAACCAGCGCAGTGGTACCAGAAGGTCCAATCGTAGGATGGAATGGAACAGGAAGAGTCTCGCTAACTACAGGAGCAGTAGGCTTGGTGCGATGCTTCCTTTTGGGAGGAAGTGTATCGGTCGTTTTATTTTTGCCAAATACTGCTTGTAGGTAGTGTGTAAGTAGAATCTGCTCACATTTTTTTTTGTTGACCAATCGTGATCGGGAAGCCGGTTTGACAGACGATCCTGTTGTGTCCGATGGAATTCTAGCGTCGTAAACCTTGTGAAATTCATATGGGTACCATTCGTTGTGAAATTGCCAATGGATGATAGGTAGTACCAAGTTTATGATTGGGCTGCCCCTTTTTGCATGTTTAGCGGCCATGTCTAACACTTTTTTGTCTCTAACCCGTATTCTCCCCCCGATGGCTTTTGAATGCCAAAAAATTGTGGTGTTGGCAATTAAGGAGGAGATATGGCGTTTGTGCGCTTTAGATACTTCCGAGGGTGGAAGTGCATCCATGATGGCTGCTACAATGAGAGACTTGAGGACAGGGATTGGGTCCAGGCGGAGAGTCTCGACACCATCATCATCAACAAGGAAGAGGCTTGAAATATTAGGCAATATCCGGGAAAAGACTACGTTGAGGTCGCTTTGCCTGTTGCCGGCTGTGAAGTTGGGGCCAAAGGAGAAGTGTATTCCCCTGACTTCATTCCAGCTGACGGCGGTTTCTGTCATGATGGTGGTTGAGCAGTTGGCGTGCTATTTCTATGGCAGATGTTGTGGACACAATGAGTGGGGCAGAAGGAAATCGTGTCGATAGATCAGAGATCAATGCAAAAGGTTGCTGTAGTAGGGATTGATGGATGTGATTGCTGGTAGACGGATGGTAGCAGCGAATCAAGCGGTTGGAGTTAACCGGCGGCGGTGCTGAAGGGATGAATGTTGAGTGATCGTCGGAACGATCCGCGGAGGTGCGGAAGAGAGAGCCGAAAAACGGGACGGAAAGATATAACCGAGGAGAGGTCCAAAGGGTTGTCTTTGTTGTAGGCCGTGGAGGTAAACGGGATAGAGATTGCTGTTTGGATTGCTGGGCGTTGCGCCGAGCAATTGATGGAGTTATTGAAATTGAAGTATCGAGAGATCGTCGAAAAAGGGCCGTCGGAATGATACACGAAGGTGCAGAAATAACCAAAGGAATGTTCCGATGAAGGAAGAAGATAATCGTCAGCGTCAAAGGTGGCGTCGGCGTTATGGTGGGTTATCGCGGAACGATCCTCCGAGGTGCAGAAATAACCGAAGGAATATCGACTGTCGGTGTCGCGGTGTAGTTACAGAGGGAGATTCTTGGTAGAAGGATCTGTAGATACAGTAGGTCGGGAATCGAAATATTGAAATGACCGAACGAAGGTGCGGTCGTGTCCAAGGGAAGACCGAAGGAATGTTCCGAGGAACAAACGGCGGTGTGAAAGGTAGGGAATAAAGCAACTATCGTAGGATGAGTTGCAGTCTGTTAGTTTGTTTGTTTGAAGTGGTGCTTAGCACAATCAAAATGGGCGTCGATGGTCCTTTATAGGGATGATGGACGCAGAAGAAGGAATATGGTTGAGTGATTGCAATCGGCGTGTCCGGTGCAATGGGCTTTCATTAAAGACGGCGGTGGTCTTTAGGTTGTAATTGTAACTGTAATCCAGAGAGCTGGTTGTGGGTTACAAGGCTTGTGATAGCGAGTACACCCCCTGATCCACAAGCAGGGAACAGAAGGAAGAGGTACGTCCAGGGTGCGGCCCTCAGAAGGGAGGCGCCGCAAGAAACGAAACGAAACCTGGAGTGGAGGTCTATTGATACAGCCCGTCGCCGAGTCCCGTATCAAGTATCCTCTGGCGGTAACCGGACAGTGGAGGTGCTGAACGGGCGGAGATAGGTAGCTTAAGGTAAACACTAGTGCTCTTGCGGGCCACTAGTGCAAGTGATAAGGGCTCTATAACCTGTTGTTACTCTAAAAATCGACCAAAGGTATATGATGTTAAAATTTAAAGAGATGTGAGCATATCGTGAGATTGCTCTGTTACTGGTATTTTACTGTATTTGACCGGTATCCCTGTGTTAGTGTTGTATGTAGGGATGTCTAAACCGGTCGTCGATCATGTGTAATTCGTCATAAGACAGAGAACACATGATGTGACGTAGATATCTTGATACTTGAAGTCATTTTATCTCTGTAGGAGTATAAGTAACTTTTCAAGTGTAGAATGGATATTATTCCCGTAGAATGTACGTAAGTAGAGTACGTGTATTTTTGACCGACAACACGTTGACCATATATATCTGTATGCATGTATATGTATTGTGTGAGAATCACACGCCAACGGTTTTCTTCTCTTGTTCCGTTAGGAAGACTCCATGGATAGTTTATCATTAAGGTCAGGAATTGCTCCCGTAGCTCATGTTATATTTTATGAAATCAGAGTTTGCTCACCGAAGAACGATGGCAATACTGTAAAACAGGGATTGCTCACCGTTGATGCGCGATGGGAATCGATGCGCCATGGGAATTGATATGCCGTGGGAATTGATTACTTAGATTGATACGGGACTCATGGATTCGTACGAATAAGGTATCTACCATCTGGTAGTTTTGGTACTTCTGGTCACGAAAGGAATTTAATACTCCCCATGTCTCCTTGTGAAGGGTCATCACGCTCTACATGATGCTTCCATCATCTTGGAGAAGGTTGCCGGTATTACCACAAAAGTGGAAGATGGGCCTGAGCAGTGGATACACAACTGAGTGTCCCCAATGTTTGGTGAGAATGTCTGCACAGTTATCCTTACCTGGGATGTGCATCATTAAAATGAAACCTCTTGCTATCATGCTCCGTACGTAGTGAAACGACAAAATATTATGACGCTTGTGCAACCTTGCGTAAGGGAAGGTTGACATTTGGATCATCTTTTCGTTGTCACCCCAAGAGTAGGAGATATCATGGACTCGTGTTCCTAGGTATCGGAATGAGTGGCGTAGATCAACGATCTGTTTGATGCAAGTTCTTCCTGCAACAAATTCAGCTCCAAAGGTGGCTGTTTCCGTAGTAGACTGTTTCTTCGAGAACCACATCATGGGAGTCTTGTTCGCGAAATGAAGAATGCCGGCTACAGCCTTACCACTGAGAATATCATGCATGAGGTTGGCATCATAGAAATGTGTCAACACTACTGTCTTTCCAAGTGGTGCAGGAGCGTCGTCGGGTAGCTCTTCAGAATGCTCCCCATAGACGGTGTTGGACCAGTCGATGGTGTCGGGTTTAGTCAATATAAAATCGGGTGGTTCCACACGGAATCTGATTTTAAAATGTCTAAACTTGGAGATATATCCATAGATACGTTTGGCACGTTCGAGATGCCCATCTCGTGGTTGAGCTCTGAAACTCGAGAGTGTCATCACGGCTGTTTGTACATCGAAACGGCCAATAGCGATGATCCATTGGAGTGAACCGATCATACTTTGGTATTTCTGTATACCAGTTTCTTGGAGAAAGGCTGAGGAGTCCAATTTGGGATGATCGTTCTCTGCAATGGGTGATTGGAACCTAGTGCTAGGTTTGCATCCGAACATTTGTTCCTAAGACGCTTCCATCTTTTCAATGAACTTTATGGGATTCATGCAGAGAACACCATGCGCGTCGCGCTCAAATCCGCAACCTAGGTGAAAGTTCATAGGTCCGGATCCCTTCAGTTTGAAGTTATATGGTGACGACTGCAATATCTTCAAGAAGGAATTGGGATCTGCCATGCAGAGGCATAGGTCATCGACATATGTGCATATAAGTTCATATACACGTTCACCATGCTTGTTCGTTCCAAGCTTGAGGAATATTTCCGGTTCTGCGCGGGATCTTTCGAAGCCGAGTTCAATGAGACAAGCTGCGAGTAAGTCTCCAAAGCACTTGCCTGAAGACCTGAGGCCATATAGGGCTTTGTAAATGATCAACAGGTGATCTTCCAGCGATCCAAATTCAGGACCTGCCTTGATGCATACTTTCTCGCAGGTAACTGCTTCTAGGTAGGCATTACCTATGTCGGTACCCCATGCTTCCAAGTCGTTCAGTTCAGCTAGGAATAGGCACATACGTAGGCCGCGGAGAGATACGACACCTGCGTAAACACTGTGGATAGGGGCCTCAGTGAGATTACCGTTAGCAACGAGGCGAGCCTTGTGTCTACCGTCGTGCTTGACAGCGTATATCATGTGTACCTTGATCTGTTGGAATCCGGGGGGAATGGAGCTTGTCTTGTACACACCTTTATCAATGAATGTATTGTATTCATTGAGTTGTGCCATTTCCAGAGTAGTGGCATCCTCCCATTTGGTGTTTCCGTTGGCTTGATCAAATCGGAGGGCTTCTTCGTGGTTACAAGGTACTTTGAATCCGTATTGGTACTGCGGAGTTGTACGGAAGGAACGTAGTTTGGCTTTGTGCACGAGTTGATCAGTTTCTTGGTTCGTCGCGCTAGGTTGGTGATTTGCTTAAGGCGTTTCCAACCCGGGAGGTCTAGCATGTTGTTGTCTTTCCCATATTTTGCAACGGTGACAGGGTCGTCAGCCGCAATGTTGGCCAGAGGTTCATATGTGCGTTCCATATTTTCCCATTCAATCCAAAGGTTATACTTGGAGCCTTTGTATTGGGGATGCTTGTTATCCAGCGGACCTTGGTGTCCTAGGATGCGGCGAAATGACCAAAGTTTGCCGTCTTCTTGTGTTGAATCACAATGGATGTAATTCATGACATCATTGTATGCAATGATATCATTAAGATCGTCATCAGAGTGTTTGCACTTAAACTTGATGAAGTCGTTGTTGCGTTCAAGACTGTCTTCTACATCGACGATGGTAAGACGCTTCCGGGTGCCATCGGGGTTGGTTACAAGGAAGGATCGTCCCTGTAGATCGGCAATCGGGACCGTAGGAATGGTAATGGGTTTACCATCAGCGTCAAATTGTGCGTTACCTTCTTCGTCGGTAACAACTACCTGTGATGGGTTTACTGAAGGAGTAGCGGGGTTGGTGTGTGGAGTTGTGACGTCACTAACATCAAAATATGCTAATTCCGGTGGATCAAAATCATCTTCAGTAAGGAGAACGCCATCGGAGGTCTTGCTGAAGATGTGTGTCGTAGGAGGACCATCAAAACTCTCCCCATAGTTGTTAGGGAGTGGAGAAGGTGACCAGCTCGGGCTGTCATCGACCTTCTTTTAAAGAAAGCTCGGTAACGAGGG
This sequence comes from Pseudo-nitzschia multiseries, assembly GCA_037355745.1. Lineage (NCBI taxonomy): Eukaryota > Bacillariophyta > Bacillariophyceae > Bacillariales > Bacillariaceae > Pseudo-nitzschia > Pseudo-nitzschia multiseries. The sequence goes on along the minus strand of CM074786.1, from coordinate 16,255,149 downwards.
GTGGGCGGGTGGTTGAAGAATAGTTTGAGTGCCAGATGCGTGAGGCGTAGTACCCGGTTGCTCGTTGGGTACAGATGGGATGGTGTCATCGGCAGTGTCAGAATCAACGGGTGAAACGCTAGGGGGAATTGAGTTGCCCGGTTTTGTTGACGCGTCAATGGGTTTACTCTGAGTGGTATGCTCCCCATGTTTGAATGTTGGAGTGTCTCCAGTGGCGTATAAACGGGGCAAGGAATCCTTGGCGTTACGCCATTTGATGAAACCATCATCAGTGAATAGGCCTGCGCGTTTGTTACGAGACTCAGGCGTAAGAGCAGAGCGGACACCGGACCGGTCAAGTAACTTGTTGGTAACGGGATCCCAGATTCGGAAGCAGAGTCCATTGCCAACATGTTCGGCGATGCCGACGAAGTGACCTAGGCGTTCGGTAGACTGGGTACCGAAAGGGGAGTCATTGGTCTTGAAATACACAGGTTCAAACCAGAAGAAACTGGTGTATGCGCTGATGTCGCCAAGTGTACCGGTAGCAATGAAGACCGGTTGTTTATCTGACAACGTAGGATCAGAAATAACATTGAGGAGACCTGCGACGTATGTCATGCACAGTAGCCATAGATGTGGTGGTGTGCCTGTACGATCCATGACACGATTGACAATGCGCTTGAACGTTTGGTATCGACGTTCGAATTGATTCTGGTGTTGGTGATAAGGTTCACTTTGCCAGAGTCCAATCCATAACATTTTGAGGTAATCGACGACCTTCTTACTAGATTGATAGTTACCGTGGTCGCAAAGGAGGCGAATGGGCCTGCCCCATTTTTGAACAAAGTTCTGGAAGCAAGATAGAAAATCGCCGGTGGTACGCATTTCTTCAACGTGTATAATATGTGACTTGCGGCCGAACAAGATCTGAGCAATCTTGGAGCCACCATCAATTGCTGGGACATCGGAATAGACAGCATCGGACATAACATCGTCATTGAAGGGTCGAACGTTCATGGCCGGTTGAGGGGAATGAAAGCGTTTGAAAATGTTTCCATCAGGGCTAACCACCAATGAACCATATTGGGTTGAGTTTTCAAACGTGGCCTTGATGCGATTGGTGGAAACCCAACAAAAGAAAGGTTTCAGGGATAGGTAGTCATGTGCGTTGGGGTATCTCTCACGGGGCGTAGAGGCAGTGCAATCTGTCGGAAACGCAGTGACTGTCCCAGAGGCTTCAGGTAAAGTGCAGCATGCGAGGCGTTCTTGGTGAATGTAGTCGGTGGAAGTAAGCCAAAAGGAGCGATCGTTGGTTCTATGATCATCAATAGGAAGGAAGGGAGATCGAGTGGATTGGCTGGAATATGAACTGAGGGATGTGACCATGGAGGAGCAGGGGGATACAGAGATATCCAATCCTTCAAGACAACGTGGGTTTCCATATTCGTTGTAATCGGCATAAGGGAGTTGCTGTGGCTGAGGAGGATATTTCTGGAGAAATTGTTCATCTTTTGCGCTAATGGTGGTATCAAGAACAGATGGGTCCTAATGCTTATCGGATGTCATGATAACATGTGGGAGTGTGTCAAACTCAATAGTCGTGTACTCTCGCATCGCAAGGTATGGCAAACCGTGTCGTATGCTAAGAGGCAGTGCATATCCATCGGAGGTGGTGATGACCTGTCCACCCCCCGCTTTGATGGATGTGTCGTCGACAGTGGAAAAATATGCTTCCATCTGACCGGAGGACAATATAGAAGGGTGTCGGCCTGTATAGGCACATTCATTGAAAATGAGGATGACGGGACCTCTGTTCGATATGGAATAAGCTCCGCATGTAGCAATGGGAATATTTTGTACCTGGTGATTGTTAATGCCGGTGACATTGACATATTGTGGTGGGATATCCTTGGAGATTAGGCATGCATCATTGCCGATGATACAACCATTTGCGCCGCGATCGACCATGGCAAAACCAGGACTAGTAACCGTAGTTTTGTGTATGCGGTATGTCTACAACGTTACTGGACTATCGTTAGGAAAGGTCAGATCTTCGTCAGGCTTATACCACTGGTGAAAATTGGCGGAATAGGAGGATGTTCCTACAGGTATTTGAGTGTCACCGTCCTTTTTGTACTGAATGTCAGGGTTTTTGGAAAGGAATCGAGCGGGATGCACGGGTGACACGGAAGACTTGAGGGGTCGCTGGTCCTTGGATGAAGAGGTTGTTGATTTGTATACACCTAGAGATGCATGGAAAACACCTCTACGATCATTTTCTACAGCAGGATGTAGATCTGCTGCTGAATTGGTATGCTCATCTTTGTTCGTGGTATCGTCTTCTCAGAATGATACAGAATGTCCATGTTGATATGCCTTCCGGGTAATGGGTTTGACACTGTTGGGGTCAGGTTGGTCCTTGTTAAGTAAGTCGTGTCGTAACGATGCGACCACGATTTTCTTGCCTTCCAGAGAAAAACTAAGCCAACTTTTCATGTCCTGACGTGACAGGGCCTTCCATATGTATGTAAGTAGCCGTGTGGTAGGGTCAGGGGTACGTCCAGCCTTAAATACCGCATAATCCTGATAGTCTCCTTCAAATTCGATAGGGAGAGCATAGTCATCATGGTTTTGGCTTTGTTCAGAGGAGAAATCATGAACGTGTGCACGTACAGTCGACCGAGGAGCAGACATCGCGGACTGGGAATCGAGTCGAGTTGCTTCGAGTAAAAGCGTGATTTTAAGATCGTGGATAGCAGCGGCTTCAGCGACCGCATCCGTCACGGTGCTATTCGTCCCACCTGGATCCTTGACTTTGGCAAACTGTTCACTTAGCTGAAAGCTGGAATAGCATGCCTGACATAATGCTGATTTTACAGTATGGTACTCAAGGGGCTTGTTGGGAGGACGGAGCTTATTGAGGTGATTTAATTCATCAAACCAATGTGTAATGAATTTCACTTTGGATTCTTTCCAATTGTTGAGATTCAGCTTTAGCAACGCTTGTAGCTGAGTCAAATTGTCATATACCTTGGCTTTTGATTTGCTGTGAAGGTTTACGAAATCGAAGTATGCCTTGCGTCCGTCACGTGTGGTAGAATGACTGTGTACACACGACGCAGAAAGGTTGCTTTTGAAGACTTCCAACATTAGTACCCAGAAGAAGGCACACTGTTTGACGAAGAGATCACGGGTATAACCCTGAAGCGTAGCTGGAGGCCAAGTTTCATCAAGGAATGTCTCTGTGTCGATGTCGTATGCCTCGAGTTTAGCTTTGAAACCAACGAGCCAGTGTTCGAATCTTGAGTCATTCGTGAGGGGCGTAAAGGACTTTTCATCCCGTGCTTTTTGGCACCAAGATTCGTACTTTACCTGCTGAGGTGACTTTTTGTTACTTCCCGCCGGAGGAGGTGGGGGGTTCAGAACAGATTCATTACGCAAGCGTTGGGCACGCTCTTCGCGGAATGACTGGAATTCCCTGTATGTATATGATTTTACATCCTTCCAATTTCTCTCGTCTTCTTCTAGAACGACATCGACTTCTTGTAGATCGATAGCGAAATCCGCAAGTGCTTCTATGCTCCTTTGAATGGATCGGGGGATATGCGTTGGCAGTCAACCTCAGTATAGGTAAGCTCGCGTGCAAAGTCCGATTCGATAAGTGCGTCGAGGAATGCCTTCCACTTGCATAATCCGCCTTCCTTGAGAGCTAAACACAACTTACTATTAGCCTCACTTGTTACGTTGAGTAGGGATACGAGTATCTTCTTCATATCAGTATCAAAACTCGGAAAGTGGTTGGCAGTAGTAACTTCGGCGTCATTCTTCTCTTTGCCCCCAAATGCATTGCCGGGCATCGTCGGTATGTTTGGCATCTGTGATGGTTCCAATCCTTTGAAAGAATTGCGCGGTGACTGGGAATGAGAACTGCTTCGTGTACGGTGTGCGACTGGCATATGCCAGTGTAGAGATTGTGTTCAATTCCGTTCCTGTTCCTTTTTGTGTGCAAGCCGCCTTAGAGCTTGCGACTGTTAATCTATTATTTTCCTTCTGAATCCGATTCGTTGAGAGTCTGATTCAAAGGCTTCTGAAGAACAGCAACGCTGCGTTAGTGTGTTAGTAGACGAACGATTGTACTCTACGCGTGACAATTGTGTTTGGATACTTTCGGCAACGGATAATCGGACTACAGGCGAGACTAGGGAAACGCCAGATCTCTTCTTGCTGTGACTTATTCAGATTGCAGCGAGACAGACCTTAGTATGTAGATTACAAGTAGTTGGTAGCAACTAGTGTGAATTTTGGGATATAAATCAGTTGAATGTTAAAAGTATGAGATAAAGTGAAATCTTGCCGAAATGCAAGATATCTCTTTTATTGAGATGAATACGTTGCAACTGCTGTTGCGTAGTGATGAGATTACTCGCTGATTATTTCCGTACATGTATTGGTCGTTGACCATATATATCTGTATGCATGTATATGTATTGTGTGAGAATCACACGCCAACGGTTTTCTTCTCTTGTTCCATTAGGAAGACTCCATGGATAGTTTATCATTAAGGTCAGGAACTGCTCCCGTAGCTCATGTGATATTTTATGAAATCAGAGTTTGCTCACCGAAGAACGATGGCAATACTGTAAAACAGGGATTGCTCACCGTTGATGCGCGATGCGAATCAATGCGCCGTGGGAATCGATATGCCGTGGGAATTGATTACTTTGATTGATACGGGACTCATGGATTCGTACGAATAAGGTATCTACCATCTGGTAGCTTTGGTATTTCTGGTCACGAAAGGAATTTAATAATCACCAGAAGACTTAGGAGTGAGGGAAGCATCTTTGGCCCTGCGCCATGCAAGAAAGCCATCATCAGTGAACAAGCCAGCGCGCTTGTTGCGATGCTCAGGAGTTAAGGCAGTGTTTACACCAGAGCGATCAAGGAGCTTATTGGTGATTGGATCCCAGATGGTAAAACATAAACTATTGCCAACATGCTCGGCAATGCCAACAAAGTGTCCAAGGCATTCAGTGGTCTGAGAGCCAAACTGTGTGTCAGGAGTCTTGTAGTATACAGGCTCAAACCAAAAGAAACTGAGGTAGGGGCTGATGTCACCAATGATACCAGTGGCAATATAGAAAGGCTGTTTGTCTGAGAGAGTGGGATCAGACAAATGATTCATGAGACGATCAATGTATGTCATACACAAAAGCCAGAGGTGCGGTGGAGTTCCTGTGCGATCCATGATTCTGTTGACAATGCGTTTGAAGGTCTGGTACCGGCGTTCGAAGAGATTTGGTGCTGATGGTATGGTTCACTTTGCCATAAACCAATCCACATCATCTTGAGGTAGTCAAGAACAGACTTGCTGGACTGGTAGGACCCATGATCGCAGAGTAGTCTGAGTGGTCTACCCCATTGCCGAACAAAATTTTGGAGACAAGGGAGAAAATCAGCAGTAGTTCGCATTTCTTCAACATGAATGATATGAGATTTTCGGCCAAAGAAAACTTGAGCAATTTTGGAGCCACCATTGATGGCAGGGGTATCTGAATATACAACATCAGAGAGGACATCATCATTGAAAGGGCGGACATTCATGGCAGGCTGTGGTGATTGGAATCTTTTGAATATGTTACCATCTGGACTAATGGAGAGTGAGCCATACTGTGTGGAATTGGTGAAGGTAGCCTTGATACGATCAAGGGAGATCCATCCAAAGAAGGGCTTCAGCGACAAGTAATCGATATCAGTGGGTGACTGAACATGGGCTGCAGCAGTGATGGAGGTGGAAGGAGACTGATTAGAGCACCGACTGAGGATTTCTTGGTGGATATAATCAGTGGGGCTGAGCCAAAAGGAAGTATCAGAAGCATCCAATGCCTGGAGGGATGAAGTGGCGCTGGTGCACAAGAATGAGGTGATCGTAGAAGATGTGCCAATGTTGATATCCCTGAGTGCGCCAAATTCATCATAATCTTGATATGGAAGCGATGTGGCAAGAGGCAGGTATTTCTGAATGAAGGTATCATCCTGGGGGGTATATGCGCTATCTAGTATAGATGGGTCCCAATGCTGATCACTTGTCATGACAACATGAGGAAGACTGTTTGAAGTTGATCGAACGAGCGCGCGCGAATGAATGAATGAGACACAAATGAGGCACGAATGAGACGCGAGTGAATGAATGAGACGCGAATGAGTCTCGTGATCGATCGTACGAGTCATCTTGCTTCTACAGGAATGGACTAAAATGATTGGAGATCGGAATGGAAGTGGGAATGAGAATTTACCACTTACCGGTTCCGGTTCTCCTTCTTACTAAAAATAGGGCCTTATGTACCAACCTTACCGGGCACAAGGTAATCTCTACAGCCCATTGGTACAAAGGACACGTGCAGAGCATCGAAGTATTAGCGGGTCGATGCCGATTATTAGTGATTTAGTGTGTGCATTGGAGTATTAGCGGGCCAATGCACCAACATGGTGATTTTAGTAAAAGAGCAATTTTCCGCTCACAATTTCAAGTAACAATTTCATGTAATAACCAACAAGTTAACCTACCAATACCGACTGTTCACCTCCATATTTCAGAGCCCTCCAAACATTCTTCGAAGAATTACGGAGCGCTCCCGAGGATCGGAACTTGGTCGAAGAAGAAAGAGAATTTTTTTATTTTGCAGCAGGCTGGCCAACAATCGGGGCCAGCGACTTTCATCTACAGTTACTTTTCATCCGCGCTTTTCTTCAGCGGAGTATTTGCCCTGTCCAAGCACGGACAGCTGGCTATCATTCGGAGTCACCGACTGTCTTTCTACATTTCGTTACCTTCACCTTCATCCGCGCGTCTTCAGCGGAATACTTTCCTTTTGTCCACCAAGATTGGAACGACATTCTTCAACAGCAGGATCGGCATCGACACACCAGAATCGATAGGGCCGATTATTATCAAAACAACAGCAGGATCGGTATCGCCACACCAGAAGCGATTGGGCCGATTAAGCAGGATTGGTATCGACACACCAGAATCGATTGGGCCAATTATATATATATATATATATTTTCTTTCTGTCGGAATAGGAGTACGACAATTTACTTACGTTCGAATCGGACGAAATACGCGTCAATACGGAATACGTCGGACGGAATACGCATCGACGATTTGCGAAATACAATATTCGACAATTTACTTTGGATCGGAATACGGATCGAAATACGTCAATATTCGACAATTTACTTTGGAACGAGCATACAACAATTTACTTACGCGGACTGAATGGAGGAGGATCAACCAACCCGGCACCAAGAGATAGAGATCGCCTTTTCTGAAGAATCGCCATCAGAAGAGAGCAGTGTACTGTCAAGTTCAGAGAGCAGCGGCACAAGCATTGGAAGCGCAAGCAGCTTCTACACAAAGGATCCGAGCACGACAAAGTACAAATACAAGATGGTGGAGTATACGGATAGTCAGGTGCCCACATTGGCAAAGGGGGATGAGAAGAAGTTTGAGCGCTGGTACATCCAGTTTGAAGCATTCGCAGATAACAAGAAGTACCGGGACATTTTGTCTACCAAGCCACACAAGGACCTACCTCCCGAAGGAGAGCTTACGCCCCGGGAGGACATGAGTACTGCACAGAAGAAGGCCTACCGATACCACAATAAAGCACTGAATGATCTGTACAGGGCCTTTGCCGACAACAGGACAGCCCTAGCCATCATGGAGAAGTCCAAGATCGATAGGGGGGGTACAGCCGAAAAGAATGCAGAGCTCAGGAAACAGTGGCCCCGAGGTAGAGTACACCGAGTGATTGAAGAGCTCATGAGGGAATACAGGATAATGAACCAGTCCCGCGACCAACAACAATTGGACATTGACCTAAGGAGTCTAAAGTTGACCATTGGCGCCTCTCCGCAGGATTTGGTTGACGACATCTACGAGTTGCAAAGACAATACAAATACAAATCCGTTCAGCCCACTATGGCACAACTTATTGTGGCCTACAAAGATGCCCTACCACCCTACCTACTGATGCAGCTTACACCCTTCATTGATTTGCTGCAAGCGAATGGAACCACCGAATTGGAGTTTTGGGAATCACTCAATATTCAAGCCAAAAGTTTATATGAATCAGCTTGGCGTATCCAAAGTCGGGGAGGTAAAGCCAAGGAAATGAGTTTGTTTGGTGCTGAAATGACCGATTTTGCTGATCCAAGGGACAAGTGGTCCACCAACTCGGTCTGTTACTGGTGCAAAGAACAAGGACATAAAGCCTACAACTGTCCCAAACGTGCAGCAGGGCACCCACGTGCCGACGATGATGGCAACAACGGCAACAATGGCAACAGCAATGGCAACCATGGCAGCCGCAACACCAACCACCGGAACAACAACAACGGCAACAATCGGAACAACAACAACAACGGCAACAATGGCAATGGCAATGGCAATGGCAATGGCAATGGCAATGGCAACGGCAATCAAAACAACAGGAATGGTTACAGGGGCCGACGTCGCAAGTGTGGACTTTGTGGTGGCAATCATGGAACATCTGTTTGTTTTGAAGACGAGAAGAATGCGTCCAGACGCCCAAATGGTTGGAAATCCAAGTTGAAGGATGTTCAGGGAGCAACAATTGACTACGACTTCTGTCTCTCAGCAATGCAAACCTCTACCACTTCACTCCAACTACTCAATGCCCAGAAGCGCGCCACCAAAGGAGAGGTTATGCCCGAAGGATTTGACCTACTCTATGATGACAATGTCTTTGTTTTTGATACAGGCGCAACCAGCCACAGTTCCAACAGTCTCCGATGTGCCACCAATTTGAGAGCTAGTGGTGCCACCATTACCACCCAAAGTGGCGACGAACTGAAAGGATGCCAAGTTGGGGATATTCCCTGTCAGAAGATTGACAAGGATGGAAACAAGGAGTTTCAGACATTGTTGCAGGGTGTGAATTTCAATCCAAATTTTGCGTTCAACCTGTTCTCGGCCAACTTGGCTTTGCAGAATGGTTGGATCGCCACCGGCAGTGACAAGACTGGATGGTCACTCAAGAAAGGGAATCTCCAAGTGAATTTTGATATTCAGATCCCCACCTACACGAGCTGTGTGTGGGTCGGCTATTTTGATCGGATTGCACACCCTACGGACAACATTGACATCAGCGCAGCCACTGCTACTACTACCACAGATGAAGGAACCAAGATGAACATCAACAAAGCCCACCGCCTTTTGGGCCACATGGACGAGAACAGGACGCGTCGGACGGCTGAAACGCTTGGTTGGACCATTACTCGGGGTCCACTGCTCCCATGTGAAGATTGTGCCAAAGCCAAAGCAAAAAGGAAAGTGCTTCCTACTGATAGCGAGCATGTTACTGCCACAAAGCCTGGAGAAAGACTATTTGTGGATATGTCCTCAGTGAAGGCACCAAAAGATGCCAAAAGCAACAAGCTGACCGCTCCATTCATTACCAAGCCCCATTTTCGAATGATTGTTGACGAGTATTCCTCATGCCGATTTGTCAATTTCTTTGCCACCAAGGATGGCATGGTTGAACCAACTTGCACCTTGCTCAACCAATGGCGATCCAAAGGACACCATCTCAAGCAAATTCGATGTGATAAGGCTGGCGAAAATACAGCACTTGAAGCGCGCCTGGCCTCAGCGGATTGGAAATTTTCTTGCAAGTTCGAGTATACCTCAGTGGATACTCCCCAGCAGAATAGCTTGGTGGAGCAAGCAATCTATCGGTCGGTGTGTCGAGCGATGGCACTATGCTCTCAAGCCAATGTGCCCAGGGAATACAGGTTTCGCTTCTTTCCCTTGGCCATGCGATGTGGCGTTCAGTTGGACTGGTTGGAGGCTGTGACTGTGAATGGCACGACTATGCCCAAAATCCAACATTTCTCTGGCAAGGTCCCTGCTTTCAGCGCCCACCTCAGAACCTTTGGTGAGGCTGGCGTAGTCCGGGTCAAAAGGTCCACAAGTCCCAAACTCAATTACCGAGGCAACCCCGCTTTCTTTGCTGGATATTGTACTGACCGGCCTGGCGATTGCTATGTGATGTATGATCTCTTGAAGAACACTTTTACAGTTACCAGGGATATCTACTGGCTGAAGCGCATGTATTTTCCACCCACTGCACCAGCGGGTGAAGCTATTAATTTTCATGCTGATTTCCTTGACAGCGGGCATATGGATCTCCCGATCAATGCCCCGCCTCCTCCACCACCTGTCTCCATTTTGCGCACCACCACCAGACGAGTGCAGTTTCAGGATGCAAGTGGGGGAGACACAGCACCAGCAATTCCCTTCCAACCTGAATCTGAATCTGAACCTGAACCAGCCACAGAGGACCCTGCCTTCGATAGTCATGATGAATATGACTACTACTCCGACAATATTGAAGAAACCAAGATTCAATATGAAAGCGAGGAGGACTACGACAGCAATGACGACACTGAAGCAGAGGATCCACATGTTGTAACAACCACAAGGTATGGCCGTGTTGTGAGAAACTCTCATCTCAATCCGGATGTACGGTATGGAGATATGGCAAGCTATGCAGCTCAATTCACCAACGCTGAAATCCAGTTCCACAAGGCAATGACTGCACTGAAGGAATTCAATCTTCTGTCGGTCTCTATTCCATCTCAGGAAGGCGCTACGAGTGAACTCAGTCTAGTTGGCGCGGCGGGGAGTGCCTTTGACAACACCAAGGAGCTAAAGACCATGAACTACAAGCAATCTATGGCCAGTCCAATGCGCGACGAGTTTACAGAGGGTGTTGATGCTGAACATGAGAAGATGGTCAAGTATGGAGTTTTTGAAGAGATTGATGAAGCCAATATCCCACCAGGCACCAAAATCATGGATACCACTTGGGCCAACAAGATGAAACCCGATGGCACAGTAAGATGCAGGAATGCAGTCCGAGGGTTCAAGCAGCTAGATGGCGAGCATTATGATGGCCAAGACAAGTCTTCACCTGTTGTTAGCGATATCTCCATTCGCATTGCAATGATCCTGATGGTCATGGCAAATTTTATGGCTTACATTGTGGACGTGGAAGGAGCTTTTCTGAATGGCAAATTTCAGAATGGAGAGAAGATTTTCACCAAGATTCCAGAGGGCTATCAGAAATTCTATCCATCATATGTACTCCTCCAATTGCAGAAAACGCTTTACGGCACAATTCAAGCAGCCATCCAATTCTGGAGAGAAGCCCGACGAGCAATGCATACCATGAAGATGGAAAGATGCAAGGCTGACCCCTGTCTATTTTTCAAGTGGATCAACAACAAACTCCTTTTGATGTTACTATGGGTCGACGATTTTTGCATCATAGGTGAAGCAGCAGAAGTTTTGAAGCACAAGGAGCAACTCAAGTCCCTATTTGAATGCAAGGATGTTGGAGAGATGGATGAGTATGTCGGATGCCACATTGAGCGGGACAAGAAGAACAGGACACTCCGAATGACCCAACCAGTCAAGATCAAAAGATTTGTCGATGAGTTCGAGCTTGATGAATGCAGAGGCAATCCCACCACTCCAGCAGAGCCAGGATCAGTGTTGAAGAAAGAAGGTGAAGGACCAACCGATACTGTTCTCACCAAGGAAGCCCAAACCAAGTACAGGTCCGGAACAGCCATCCTATTGCATATGATGAGATGGTCAAGAATTGAAACGCAGAATGCTGTCCGGGAGCTGTCTAGGTTTATGACTGAAGCAAGGAAGTCCCACATGAAGGCGCTGAAGCAGGTGATGAAGTATTGCGCTGGAACACCCAAGAGAGGTCTCACATTAGCCCCGAATGCAGTGTGGGATGGTACCAAGGATTTCGTTTTTGAGCTGATTGGATTCAGTGACTCAGAGTATGCGAAAGATGAGTCCCGACACAGTGTAAACGGCTGGTTGACCTGGCTGAATGGTGCCAATGTCACAGCAAGATCCAGAATGATGCCAATCATTGCCCTGTCAGTTATAGAAGCCAAACTGTATGCAGGTGTTCTATGTGTCCAAGACATGCTGTACATTTGGAGAGTTATGATGTGTCTCGGATTGCAAATCAAGCTACCCATGGTGATATATGTGGATAATAAGGGTGCAGTTGATTTCTGCAACAATTGGTCCATAGCAGGTCGCACCAGGCATATTGAAGTGAAACAGTATTTCCTACGAGAGCTAAAGGAAATGGGAATCATCAAGGTGATGTGGAAGACAGGCGATGAAATGACAAGTGACCTCTTTACCAAGAATCTTACTGGAGTCCTATTTGAAAAGCATGGCTCCAAGTTCTATGGAAAAGACGAGTACTGCGCGAAGCCCAAAAGCAACAAGGATGCAAGCTTCTCTACTGTAGACACAGAGGAAGCATTTTCGGCCTACAGCAAGTTCTGGAGCAGTATCATCGATTGAGTCTATTATCCTTTGAAGCAGGGGAGTGTGTTTGGAGTCGATCGAACGAGCGCGCGCGAATGAATGAATGAGACACGAATGAGGCACGAATGAGACACGAGCGAATGAGTGAGACACAAATGAGATGCGAGTGAATGAATGAGACGCAAATGAGTCTCGTGATCGATCGTACGAGTCATCTTGCTTCTACAGGAATGGACTAACATGATTGGAGATGGGAATGGAAGTGGGAATGAGAATTTACCACTTACCGGTTCCGGTTCTCCTTCTTACTAAAAATAGGGCCTTATGTACCAACCTTACCGGGCACAAGGTAATCTCTACAGCCCATTGGTACAAAGGACACGTGCAGAGCATCGAAGTATTAGTGCTTTGCAGGGGCCCTGTGGAGTTGTTGCGTACGTAGTTATTGTATGTATTGTAAGTATGTGTCAGTAAAGTTATGGTATGAAGTTCTACGATTAAAATATAACTCAGTCATGAACCCAAAAACCCACTAGGTTTGAGCACTGTCCAAATCCTGCAAGTCCACGACCAAAATAAAACTCAGTCATCAATACAAAAACCCACCCGATTTTCGCACAGTGCAAATCTGTCCAGTCCCTAACCAAAATATAACTCAGTCATCAACCAAAATTCACCATAATTTAGCACAGTGCAAATCCTGCCAATCCCCGACCAAAATATAACTAAGTAATAAACCCAAAAACCCACATGATTTGAACACAGTGCAAATCTTTCCATTCCCTAACCAAAATATAATTAAATCGTTAACCCTAAAACTCACCAGATTTGAACACAGTGCAAATCTTTCCAGTCCCTAACCAAAATATATCTCAGTCATCAACCCAAAAACCAACCAGATTTTAGCACAGTGCAAATTTTGCCAATTCCCGACTAAAATATAACTCAGTCATCAACCCAAAAACCCATCAGATTTTATCACTGTGCAAATCCTGCCAGTCCCCGACCAAAATATAACGCAGTCATCAACCCAAAAACCCACCAGATTTTAGCACATTCCAAATCCTGCCAATCCCCGACTAAAATATAATTCAGCCATCAACCAAAAAACAAACCAGATTTGAACACAGTGCAAATCTTTTCAGTCCCGAACCAAAATATAATTAAATCGTCAACCCTAAAACCCACCAGATTTAGACACAGTGCAAATCTTTTCAGTCCCTAACCAAAATATAACTGAGTCATCAATTCAAAAACCAACCAGATTTTAGCACAGTGCAAATCCTGCCAAGTCCCTAACCAAAATATAACTCAGTCATCAACCCAAAAACCCACCAGATGTGAACACAGTGCAAATCTTTCCAGTCCCTAATCAAAATATAACTCAGTCATCAACACAAAAACCCACCAGATTTTAGCACAGTGCAAATCCTGCCAATTCCCGACTAAAATATAACTCAGTCATCAACCCAAAAACCAACCAGATTTGAACACAGTGCAAATCTTTCCAGTCCCTAACCAAAATATAATTAAATCCTCAACCCTAAAACCCACCTGATTAAGATACAGTGCAAATCTTTCCAGTCCCTAACCAGAATATAACTCAGTCATCAATTCAAAAACCAACAAGATTTTAGCACAGTGCAAATCCTGCCAATCCCCGACTAAAATATAACTCAGTCATCGACCCAAAAACCAACCTGATTTGAACACAGTGCAAATCTTTCCAGTCCCTAACCAAAATATAATTAAATCCTCAACCCTAAAACCCACCAGATTAAGATACAGTGCAAATCTTTCCAGTCCCTAACCAAAATATAACTCAGTCATCAATTCAAAAACCAACCAGATTTTAGCACAGTGCAAATCCTGCCAATCCCCGACTAAAATATAACTCAGTCATCGACCCAAAAACCAACCTGATTTTAGCACTGTGCAAATCCTGCCAGTCCCCGACCAAAATATAACGCAGTCATTAACCCCAAAACCCACAAGAATATAGCACACTGCAAATCCTGCCAATCCCCAACTAAAATATAACTCAGCCATCAACCAAAAAACTGACCAGATTTGAACACAGTGCGAATCTTTTCAGTCCCAAAGCAAAAAATAATTAAATCGTCAACCCTAAACATCACCAGATTTGAACACAGTGCAAATCTCTCCAGTCCCTAACCAAAATATAACTCAGTCATCAATTCAAAAACCAACCAGATTTTAGCACAGTGGAAATCCTGCCAATTCCGGACTAAAATATAACTCAGTCATCAACCCAAAAAACCACCAGATTTTAGCACTGTGCAAATCCTGCCGTTCCCCAATCAAAATATAACGCAGTCATCAACCCAAAAACACACAAGATTTTAGCACAGTGCAAATACTGCCAATTCCCGACTAAAATGTAACTCAGCCATCAACCAAAAAACCAACCAGATTTGAACACAGTGCAAATCTTTTCAGTCCCAAACCAAAATATAATTAAATCGTCAACCCTAAAACCCACCAGATTTAGACACAGTGCAAATCTTTTCAGTCCCTAACCAAAATATAAATCAGTCATCAATTCAAAAACCAACCAGATTTTAGCACAGTGCAAATCTTGCCAATTCCCAACTTAAATATAACTCAGTCATCAAACCAAAAACCCACCAGATTTTAGCACAGTGCAAAACCTGCCAATTCCCGACTAAAATATATCTCAGTCATCAACCCAAAAACCCACCAGATTTTAGCACAGTGCAAATACTGCCAATTCCCGACTAAAATGTAACTCAGCCATCAACCAAAAAACCAACCAGATTTGAACACAGTGCAAATCTTTTCGGTCCCAAACCAAAATATAATTAAATCTTCAACTGTAAAACTCACCAGATTTGAACACAGTGCAAATCTCTCCAGTCCCTAACCAAAATATAACTTAGTCATCAATTCAAAAACCAACCAGATTTTAGCACAGTGCAAATCCCGCCAATTCCCGACTAAAATATAACTCAGTCATCAACCCAAAAACCCACCAGATTTTAGCACTGTGCAAATCCTGCCAATTCCCGACTAAAATATAACGCAGTCATCAACCCAAAAACCAACCAGAGTTGAACACAGTGCAAATCTTTTCAGTCCCGAACCAAAATATAATTAAATAGTCAACCCTAAAACCCACCAGATTTGAACACAGTGCAAATCTTTCCAGTCCCTAACCAAAATATAATGACGTCAACCCTAAAACCCACCTGATTTAAACACAGTGCAAATCTTTCCAGTCCCTAACCAAAATATAACTCAGTCATCAATTCAAAAACCAACAAGATTTTAGCACAGTGCAAATCCTGCCAATTCCCGACTAAAATATAAGTCATTCATCAACCCAAAAACCAACCAGATTTTAGCACAGTGCAAATCCTGCCAATCCCCGACTAAAATATAACTCAGTCAATAACCCAAAAACCCACCAGATTTGAGCATTGTGCAAATCCTGCCAATCCCCGACTAAAATATAACGCAGTCATCAACCCAAAAACCAACCAGATTTTAGCACAGTGCAAATCCTGCCAATTCCGGACTAAAATACAACTCAGTCATCAACCCAAAAACCCACCAGATTTTAGCACAGTGCAAATCCTGCCAATTCCCGACTAAAATATAACTCAGTCATCAACCCAAAAACCAACCAGATTTGAGCACAGTGCAAATCCTGCCAATTCCCGATTAAAATATATCTCAGTCATCAACCCAAAAATCAACCTGATTTGAACACAGTGCAAATCCTGCCAGTCCCCGACTAAAATATAACGCAGTCATCGACCCAAAAACCAACCAGATTTGAACACAGTGCAAATCTTTTCAGTCCCGAACCAAAATATAATTAAATCGTCAACCCAAAAACCAACCAGATTTGAACACAGTGCAAATCCTGCCAATTCCCGACTAAAATATAACTCAGTCAATAACCCAAAAACCCACCAGATTTGAGCATTGTGCAAATCCTGCCAATCCCCGACTAAAATATAACGCAGTCATCAACCCAAAACCAACCAGATTTTAGCACAGTGCAAATCCTGCCAATTCCGGACTTAAATACAACTCAGTCATCAACCCAAAAACCCACCAGATTTTAGCACAGTGCAAATCCTGCCAGTCCCCGACTAAAATATAACGCAGTCATCAACCCAAAAACCAACCAGATTTGAACACAGTGCAAATCTTTTCAGTCCTGAACCAAAATATAATTAAATCATCAACCCTAAAACCCACCAGATTTAGACACAGTGCAAATCTTTCCAGTCCCTAACCAAAATATAACTCAGTCATCAATTCAAAAACCAACCAGATTTTAGCACAGTGCAAATCCTGCCAATTCCCGACTAATATATAACTCAGTCATCAACCCAAAAACCCACCAGATTTTAGCACTGTGCAAATCCTGCCAGTCCCCGTCTAAAATATAACGCAGTCATCAACCCAAAAACCCACCAGATTTTAGCACATTCCAAATCCTGCCAATCCCCGACTAAAATATAACTCAGTCATCAACCCAAAAACCAACCAGATTTGAACACAGTGCAAATCTTTCCAGTCCCTAACCAAAATATAATGAGTCAACCCTAAAACCCACCAGATTTAGACACAGTGCAAATCTTTCTAGTCCCTAACCAAAATATAACTCAGTCATCAATTCAAAAACCAACCAGATTTTAGCACAGTGCAAATCCTGCCAATTCCCGACTAAAATATAACTCAGTCAATAACCCAAAAACCCACCAGATTTTAGCATTGTGAAAATCCTGCCAATCCCCGACTAAAATATAACGCAGTCATCAACCCAAAAACCAACCAGATTTTAGCACAGTGCAAATCCTGCCAATTCCGGACTAAAATACAACTCAGTCATCAACCCAAAAACCCACCAGATTTTAGCACAGTGCAAATCCTGCCAATTCCCGACTAAAATATAACTCAGTCATCAACCCAAAAACCAACCAGATTTGAACACAGTGCAAATCTTTTCAGTCCCTAACCAAAATATAATTAAATCGTCAACCCTAAAACCCACCAGATTTAGACACAGTGCAAATCTTTTCAGTCCCTAACCAAAATATAACTCAGTCATCAATTCAAAAACCATCCAGATTTTAGCACAGTGCAAATCCTGCCATTTCCCGACTAAAATATAACTCAGTCATCAACCCAAAAACCAACCAGATTTTTGCACTGTGCAAATCCTGCCAATTCCCGGCTAAAATATATCTCAGTCATCAACCCAAAAACCCACCAGATTTTAGCACATTCCAAATCCTGCCAATCCCCGACTAAAATATAACGCAGTCATCGACCCAAAAACCAACCAGATTTGAACACAGTGCAAATCTTTTCAGTCCCGAACCAAAATATAATTAAATCGTCAATTCTAAAACCCACCAGATTTAGACACAGTGCAAATCTTTCCAGTCTCCGACCAAAATATAACCCAGTCATGAACCCAAAAACCCACAAGATTTTAGCACAGTGCAAATCCTGCCACTCCCCGACAAAAAATTTAATTCAGTCATGAACCCAAAAACCCACCAGATTTGAACACAGTGCAAATCTTTCCAGTCCCTAACCAAAATATAATTCAGTGATCAACCCAAAAACCCACTAGATTTGAACACAGTGAAAATCTTTCCAGTCCCCGACCAAAATATAACCCTGTCATGAACCCAAAAACCCACCAGATTTGAACACAGTGCAAATCTTTCCAGTCCCTAACCAAAATATTATACAGTCATCAACCCAAAAACCCACCAGATTTGAACACAGTGCAAAGCCTGGCAGTACCCGACTAAAATAGAACTCAGTTATCAAACCAAAAACCCACCTGATTTGAACACAGTGCAAATCTTTCCAGTCCCTAACCAAAATATAATTCAGTCATCAACCCAAAAACCAACCAAATTTGAACACAGTGCAAATCCTGGCAGTCCCCAACCAAAATATAATTGAATCGTTAACCCAAAAACCCACCTGATTTGAAGTCAGTGCAACTACTGCAGATCCCCCACCAAAATATAACTCAGTCATCAACCCAAAAACCGACCAGATTTGAACACAGTGCAAATCCTGCCAGTCCCCAACCAAACAAAAACCCACCAGATTTGAACACAGTGCAAATTTTGCACATCCCCCACCAAAATATAATTATATCGTCATTCCAATAACCCACCAGATTTGAACACAGTGAAAATCTTTCCAGTCCCTTACCAAAATATAATTCAATGGTCAACCCAAAAACCCACCAGATTTGAACACAGTGCAAATCTTTCCAGTCCCTAACCAAAATATAATTCAATCGTCAACTCAAAAACCCACCAGATTTGAACACAGTGCAAATCTTTCCAGTCCCTAACCAAAATCTAATTCAATCATCAACCCAAAAACCCACCAGATTTGAACACAGTGCAAATCTTTCTATCTCAGTCATCAACCCGGATCTGCTGTACGTGTTAGAAGCAATAGGAGGGCCTAGTAGCAGAGGACTCCAAATCCGAATTTTCACCTCCACAGAAAACACCCCCTCCAAACCCAAGGGACAGCAGATATCTCCATACTGAAGGCGCCGCGGGCAACGATATTGCAGGGATCTCTTCATTATATGAAGAAGGACAAGGCCTGCAAGTTTCGAATCGATTGATTGAGTGGATTGGAAGTATCTAACCGGCAAATCAGTGGACACACAAGGTCCATTTTGAAGGTAAACAAGGGAAAAAAAACGGTGAATATTAATATCTCCATACTGAAGTCACCGCGGGCAACGATATTGCAGGGATCTCTTCATAATATCGAGAAGGACAAGGCCTGCAAGTTTCGAATCGATTGATTGAGTGGATTGGAAGTATCTAACCGGCAAAGCATTGGACACACAAAGTCCATTTTGAAGGTAAACAAGGGAAAAAAACGGTGAATATTAATATCTCCATACTGAAGTCACCGCGGGCAACGATATTGCAGGGATCTCTTCATAATATCAAGAAGGACAAGGCCTGCAAGTTTCGAATCGATTGATTGAGTGGATTGGAAGTATCTAACCGGCAAAGCATTGGACACACAAAGTCCATTTTGAAGGTTAACAAAGGGAAAAAACGGTGAATATTAATATCTCCATACTGAAGTCACCGCGGGCAACGATATTGCAGGGATCTCTTCATAATATCGAGAAGGACAAGGCCTGCAAGTTTCGAATCGATTGATTGAGTGGATTGGAAGAATCAAACCGGTGAAGCAGATTGGGAAAATTTGGTTGTATTTCAAGGAAGCAACCCAAATAACGGTGACAGCAGATATCTCCATACCGAGGTCGCCGCTTCCAACGATATTGCACAGACCTCTTTATTACGTCTAGAAGGAGACGTCCTCCAAGTTTCGGATCGATTGATTGAGTGGATTGGAAGAATCAAACCGGTGAAGCAGATTGGGAAAATTTGGTTGTATTTCAAAGAAACACCCCAAATAACAGTCACAGCAGATATCCCCATATCAACGACACCAACAGCAACGATATTGCAGGGTCCTCTTCATTACATATATAAGAACACGCCGACCAAGTTTCGAATTGATTGATCCAGCGGATCAGAAGAATCGAACCGGTGAAGCAGAGGGGCAAAATTTGGCTACATTTCAAGGAAGCAACCCAAATAACAGTCACAGCAGATATCTCTGCACCAACGGCACCAACAGCAACGATATTGCAGGGTCCTCTTCATTACATATCTAAGAACACGCCGACCAAGTTTCGAATTGATTGATCCAGCGGATCAGAAGAATCGAACCGGTGAAGCAGAGGGGCAAAATTTGGCTACATTTCAAGGAAGCAACCCAAACAACAGTCACAGCAGATATCTCTGCACCAACGGCACCAACAGCAACAATATTGCACGGTCTACTTTATTACATATCTAAGGAGCGATTAGATGTCGACGATTCGTTGCCGGATGAATCCCACTGATCGATTCGTTGCCGTTCCTATTTGAATACATGATAATTGAACAAAATGGGTGAGTATCTATTGATGTAGTACATAGAGTCAATAATAACAACAGAATAATATGATAATGTGCATGCCGATTGATTCGTAATTATCACCAACCGGGAAAATTCCCCGCACCTACAGGGAAGAATCGATGGTTGCTTCCGATTCGATGGTTGCTTCCAATCCGTTGGTTTTGATTCATATTAAATTCGCCGCACCTCAATCTGGACTCAATCGTTGTTCCGACAATCGTTGGTCCCCGCACCTCGATTTTCCGATAATCGTTTTTCCCCGCACCTCGATCTTCCGACGATCACCTTTGAAAATAAGAAGGAAAACAGTTGTGAGGAATACATCATCAGCAGTGTAGGATGTAGGCATCATTGTCCCCCATCTATCTATCTCACATTGTTCTTTTTGCTGCAGGCTCGCGTCACGTGTTGGATGCTGCTACAATCGTCCCGATGAAATTGTTGTTGTTGCTGCTGCCATTGATTTGCAGCCTTCTTACTCCTCTGTCACGAAAAACAGTACCTCGTGCCTGTTGATATAGAAGCAATGGATAGAGATTTATTGCTTTCAAGACATATATGTTTGGGGGCCAATTCAAACAATATCTATCAGCAAACCACCTCTTCTCCAATGCGAGCTAATTCTTTTTCCAGTACAAGGCTGTTATTTCAGACTAAAATATAAGAGCACGGATAACCTGCCGAATACTGATAAAGAAGTATAAGGTGGAATCCCACGTTCACCGACGGAGTGCCAAATAGCAACTCTACTCAAATAAGTTGGATGTCAGAAGGCTGATTATGAAGTGATTTTTTTGTTGTTGCGATATAGAAAAAGTGATTTTTTTGTCTGGGGGTAGAAAAAGTGATTTACTGTGTGTTTGTGTGAGAGAGATTTTTTCTTTTTTTTTGCATACGATGGATCAATCGAAGTATCTTTTAAATTCAATCTCGTACGTACCAAAAAAAATCAATCTCGTAGGAGTACGTACCGGTACGAAAAAAAAATCAATCTTGTACGAAAAAAAAAATCAATCTCATACGTAGGAAAAAAAAAACTCAAGTTCGTTTAAGGTTGTGATGAGAGTTCGAATTTAAAATAGAGCTCGCGCGAAGAATGACGTCACTTGATTGGTAGTATAGATCAATTGGTAGGATCAGTATGAAGGTAGCTAAATACAGCATGAGTATGTACTGGATGAGGGGGGGGGGGGGCGCCGCGCACGGGGGGGGGGGGGGGGGTGTTGTCCAAATTTGAAAAACTAAAAATTAAAAAAAATAGTTTTTTTGCACCTCGGTTTTATGATTCGTTCGTATCTTTCGTTCGCGTCTTTTTCGATTGTATCGATTCGTACCCGTCTTTTTCGATTGAATTTGCTGCCGACAACGACCGTATATTTTGCACCTCTACCAAACTCTCTCATCTGGTAAAGTTAACGTTCGTATCTTTCGTTCGCGTCTTTTTCGATTGTATCGATTGAATAAATTCGATTTGTACCCGTCTTTTTCGATTGAATTTGCTGCCGACAATGACCGTATATTTTGCACCTCTATCAAACTCTCTCATCTGGTAAAGTTAACTTGATCTAAGACAGATTTTAATCGTATGATTTTTTCTTTATTCAGGTTAAATCTTATGGTTACTTGCAACCAAAAAAATGAGAGTTTGCTACCATAAAAATGAGCGCGCGCCACTAGATATTACTATTGCTTTTAGAAGAAGCATCTCATTTCCGTAAATAAATGTTTGGCTAAGCTTTTTAGCGATTTTTAGTCGTAGCGTTTGTACCAAGTCTACTTGTTAAAAACAGATTTTTTTAATATTTCTACGTATTTTCCCCCCCCCAAACCCCCCCCACATAAACTCCGTCTACAAGGTTACGTTGTCAACTCCTAGGGTTAGTGTTAAACGTTCAACTAACAACTCCACCAATTAGCGGGTCGATGCCGATTATTAGTGATTTAGTGTGTGCATTGGAGTATTAGCGGGCCAATGCACCAACATGGTGATTTTAGTAAAAGAGCAATTTTCCGCTCACAATTTCAAGTAACAATTTCATGTAATAACCAACAAGTTAACCTACCAATACCGACTGTTCACCTCCATATTTCAGAGCCCTCCAAACAAAGACGAGCAAATTCCGCACTGGTATACTTGCGCATGGCAAGATATGGTAATCCATGGCATATACTGAGTGGAAAGACATGACCATCAGTAGTGGTGATGACTTGGGTTCCACCTGTCTTGATAGAGGTATCATCAACGATCAAGTAGTATGCTTCCATCTGAGGAGAAGACAAGATAGATGGGTGTTGTCCGGTGTAGGCACACTCATGAAAGATGATAATGACTGGTCCCCTGTTGGAAACAGAGTAGGCGCCGCATGTTGCAATAGGGATGTTCTGGATTTGGTGATTGTTGATACCAGTTACATTGACATACCTTGGGGGAATATCCTGAGAGATGAGACATGCATCATTTCCTATGATACATCCATTTGCACCTCTGTCAACCATAGCATAACCGGGTGTGGATACAGTAGTTTTGCTAGAGTGGTAAGTAGCAACGGGGTTTGCTGGTGAAACATGAGATTCACAGTCCAGTGATGCCCAATGGTGGAATTTTACAGACCTTGAAGTCTGTTCAACAGGGACATAGACATTGCCTTCTTTCTTGTAAAGTATATCAGGATTATCTGCAAGGAAACGAGCTGGATGTGCGGGAGAAACAGAAGACTTGAGAGGCCTGTTATCGGATTGAGAAGATGCCTTGTATACACCAAGGGATGCATGGAACGCAGATCTGGCTGAGCTTTCCTCAGCAGGCGAGAGGACCTGCTCATCACCAGGTGGGGAAATCTGCTCAGCAGTATGGTGTTCATAAGCACGACGTGTGATTGGCTTGCTGGAATTAGGGTCCGGTGGTAATGAAGCATCAAGGAGCTCAGACCGGAGGCAGGCAACTAGTCGCTTCTTGTCATCAGCAGTGAATCCAAGCCAATGCTTCATACCTTGCTTGGAGAGGGTTTTCCAAACTGCAGATGGTAGTCTTGTGGTTGGGTCCAGGGTTCGTCCAGCCTTGTAAACAGCATAGTCCTGGTAGTCACCATCAAAATCAATAGGAGGTAAATATGAAGCGGAGTCGTCAGTGATAGCAGAATTTGTGGACTGCGTCATAGAAGATAAATCATGAGTATTGGCCTTGACAGACGTCCGACTTCGAGGTTGGGACTGTTTGAAGGGGTCTGAAACTTGCAGGAGAAGATTGGCGTTTTGGCTATTGAATTGGTTGTTTGTTTATTACATTGAATTATTCTGTTACTAAGATTGTGAGCGGATGAATCCACTCTTTCCTAAGATCACTAAAATTGGTGCATCGGTCTGTTAACACTCGAACACACACACTAAATCACTAATATTTGCACCGGCCCGCTAATACTCCGGTGTGTTGCACGTGCCCTTGTACCAATGGGCTGTAGGGGTCTACCTTGCGCCCCGTAGAATTGGTACATAAGGGCCTATTTTTAGTAAGAAGGAGAACCGGAATCGGTAAGTGGTAAAATATCATTCCCACTTCCATTCCCATCTCCATTCATGTTGGTCCATTCCTGTAGAAGCAAGACTCATCGTATGATCGATTCTTATCTCATTCGTGTCTCATTCATTCATTCACGTCTCATTCATTCAATTCATTCGTGTCTCAT
Source organism: Pseudo-nitzschia multiseries (assembly GCA_037355745.1). Classification (NCBI taxonomy): domain Eukaryota; phylum Bacillariophyta; class Bacillariophyceae; order Bacillariales; family Bacillariaceae; genus Pseudo-nitzschia; species Pseudo-nitzschia multiseries. Next base: position 16,231,056 of record CM074786.1, on the reverse strand, counting down.
TCATTCATTCGTATCTCATTCATTCATTCGTACGAGAAGATTCCTGTAGAAGCAAGATGACTAGTATGATCGAAACCCTTGTTCGATCGACTTCAAACACACTCCCCTGCTTCAAAGGAATCATCTGTCACTCATAGACAAAAATTGAAATCGATCACAGCTCCTTGCATATCAGTTTTCTTCTTTGGTTTCCAATTGGGTGGTCGTTGATGCGCATTCCTGTCATCTTCCCAGCACATTACGTCTCTATGTCTTCCACCACATATACTGCACTTGGGACGTCCGTGCTGTCCTCCATTGCTGTTGTTGTTGTTGTTGTTTTCATTGTTGTTGTTGTTGCTGTTGCTGCTCCGATTGTTGCCGTTGCTATTGCCGGTGTTGCCATTGTTGCCGTTGTTGCCGTTGTCGTTGTTGTCCACTTTCGGGTTGCCTGCTGTGCGTTTAGGACAGTTGAATGCTTTGTGACCTTGTTCTTTGCACCAATAACAAACTGCGTTGGTGGACCACTTGTCCCTTGGATCAGCAAAATCGGTCGTTTCAGCACCAAACAAACTCATTTCCTTGGCTTTACCTCCCCGGCTCTGGATACTTCGAGCTGAGTCGTACAGACTTTTGGCTTGGACATTGAGAGCCTCCCAAAAATCCAATTCAGAGGTTCCATCGGCTTGCAGTGCATCAATGAAGGGTGTAAGCTGCATCAGTAGGTAGGCCGGTAGGGCAGCTTTGAATGCCACAATGAGTTGTGTCAAAGTGGGCTTGACTGATTTGTAGTGGTATTTCCTTTGCAACTCGTAGATGTCCTCAATCAAATCCTGTGGAGGGGCCCCAATTGTCAGCTTCAAACTTTGCAGATCAATGTCCAATTGCTCTTGGTCGTTGGATTGGTTCATTTGCTTGTATTCCATCATGAGCTCTTCAATCACGCGATGTACTCTACCTTGGGGCCACTGTGACCGGAGCTCTGCATTCTTTTCAGCTGTAGCCCCCCTATCAATCTTGGACTTCTCCATGATGGCTAGGCCTGTCCTGTTGTCGGCGAAGGCCTTGTACAGATCGTTCAGTGCTTTGTTGTGGTACCGGTAGGCCTTTTTCTGCGCGGTACTCATGTCCTCTCGAGGTGTAAGCTCTCCTTCTGGAGGTAGGTCCTTATGTGGCTTGGTAGACAACATATCCCGGTACTTCCGGTTATCCGCGAATGCTTCAAACTGAGTGTACCAACGCTCGAACTTGCTCTCATCCCCCTTGGCCAACTTGGGCACTTGGCTATCCACATATTCCACCATCTTGTATTTGTATTTCGTCTTCCTTGAGCCCTTTGTGCTTGCGCTGCTTGTACTTGCGCTTCCAATGCTTGTGCCGCTGCTGCTATCTGAACTTGACAGTACACTGCTCTCTTCTTCCGACGTCGATTCTGCAGAAAAGGCGATCTCTATCTCTTGGTGCCGGTTTGGTTGATCCTCCTCCATTCAGCCGCGTAAGTAAATTGTCGTATGCTTGATCCAAAGTAAATTGTCGTATTCCGATGCGTATTTCGTTCGACGTATTCCGTATTCGATGCGTATTTCGATACGTAAGTAAATTGTCGTATTCAGTTCGACGTAAACCGTAAAATTGATGCGTATTTCGTTCGACGTATTCCGCAAAGTAACGTATTACGATGCGTATTTCGTTCGATTCAGGTTGCAAGTGAATTGCAGTGTCGGCTCCCCCACTTAAACAGGGACAGTGATGCTTGGGAATCCAGTCTGGTGGCTTCAAGGAGGAGGATATTTTTCAATTCACTGATAGCAACGGCTTCATGCTGTCGAAACTTGGTCAAATCCTGTGCTGCAGGGGGATCATCAACCTTGCAGAACTGTTCACTGAGTTGGAAGCTGCTACTACAGGCCTTGCAAAGGTGTGTTTTGACGGTATCAAAATCAAGTGGCCTCTGCGGATCGCGTAGTGTGTTGAGATGTTCTAGCTGAGCAAACTATTGGGTGATGAACTTGACTTTGGTGTCCTTCCATGTTCTCAAGTCAATGTCAAATAGGTGCTGCATCACAATGGAGGTGTCATATACTTTGGATTTGGACCTGTCATGCAATGCAACAAAGTCAAAGAAGGCCTGTCTTCCGTCTCTTGAGGAGGTACGTCCGAGAACTGTTTCGCGGGGTTCGAATTTTCTTCTCGCGCACAAATTTTGTGCGTGATTTTAACACGGCAATATTTCTGGACACCCTGAAATTCGCGACGATCGTATAAGGGTATATGTAAACTCAGCACTATTTCTGTGCGCGTGATGCACATTACTCTACTCTCAAATAAAAATAATTTATTTCAGTCTCTAGCAGAACCCAATTATTATTCCGTACGAACAACACTTACTTCTATTCACGAATAAAAAAGAAATCCTTACTCAGTATTAATTCCAAAATATTAATCTACCAAACAACAATTCGCTTCTGCTCTCCTAATTGTGTATTCTATTTCTTGACTACAATATTCCCTTTTTAAAATGTAGATTCTATTATGCTTGATTTATTCCTATTGCAACGTATTACGAATCCTCCATTATTTCTAATATTCTCTCAATTAAGTTCAAGATTAGTAGTAGTTTTGTATTATGTATGTACTGTTATTTTCTACATTAGTTCACCAATAGATAAACTTTCATTCATCGATGCTGTTATTGCCGGATCAATATAGACGTTTCTTTTCTTTTTCTTTTTTGGTCCACTACAATTAGTGGAGCTGCTACTAGTAATATTTGCATCGCCATGCTTATTGTTGGTGTAATTTGTCGAACTTTCGTTCCTAAATCTGTCCCTCATCATTTCTTCCAATTTCCTTCCTGTTTCTGGGTGTTTTCGCATCTCGCCAATTTTGTCGCACAAGTCACTGAACAACTCACGTCCTTCCTCCATCCATCCATTTCTGCTTCCACTGTCTGAATCGCAGAATTTTTTTTTGTCGCGGAATCGAGGCATCACCCTTTTGCCGCTGCTGGTTCACCCATACATGATGCTCATTGTAGATCAGTACCAATGCAAATGCTTCGTCTGCTATAGTAAATATATCACTCAGCAAGTGCCTCTCCTTCCGTTGTTTGAAATTGGAATTTGTCAGATTGATTGTCAACATGATTCTTGTAACAAAATAATAAAAATCTTCATCTTCCGCGTCTTTGTATGTTCTGTATTGAGGGTTTAAAATACCTGTGTCCTCATATTCTGTGCCTTCAATAACTGCAACAGTACCAGGGAATGTGATAGGGACTCGACCTTTTCTGTAATCGTCTGTACAGAAGTATCATCAGTATCAACGGGCAGCATGTTAGTGTTGTCGGACCAAAAATAGATTCCAAAATTCCTAATTTCAACAACCAATTCTCCCACCTGTATTTACCTATCCAGTTTTTTCTCGCTAATGTTTGTGAGTTGTGCCTCAATGCAGTCAGTACTGTCCCTACTCGTTTCCTGTAAAAGGAACAGAATGATGCAAGTGGAATATTTGGTGGCTTCATAACCGCACTTGCTCCAACAGCTTTTTTATTACATGCGCCGTTACCTTGTCATTGATAGGGAACTTCATGTTGGGGTACCAATGTTTTTTGACGTAATCCCTTAGCTGCTTGTCCACTGTTTCAGTCATATCACTCAAAGCCTTAAGCATATCGTTGTCTATTATAAGCCCATATTCGTCTGTAATTGTACTTACTGCTCGTTCTCTTGTGTCGCCGGCATTATCAGTCCCCTCTCCCTGCATGGTTGCCTCTGTTTGTTTAGGTACCATTACTACCTTTCCCACCCCTATATGTGCTTCCCTCTCTTGTTGCCGTAAGTGTTTTGCCACTTCCTGTGCCAATTTGTCATATTGGATTTTTTTCATGACTTGTTCCGCAACATCCTCTAAATTGTAGCATTCTACGTTAGATGTTTTCTCTACCACATTGGTTTTTGTTCCTTCTTTCTGTTGGTTCGTTACTGTAGTGGTGGTTGTGTTGGTAATGCTCAGTGCTGGTTCGTTACTCTGGTTGATGGTGTTTTGTTGTTCCGTGTTTGTAGTAGTAGAAATTGTGTTTTTGGTACCATTTTTTTTACTGTTGCCCTTTGATGCGTTCATAGTTGTGGTATTACTGTTACTCGCTTTGTTAGTAATTGCAGTGTTTGTTTTCACTCTTTTTTTCTTACCGTTGTTGTCCCCTGTATTTTGATGATCACCGGGCCGGATGGTTTTGTTGTTTCGAAGGGTCTTCCCCTCGGATTTTTTGTTTCGTCGTGTCTTTCCGATAGCATTCATATTTTTTATTTTATTTTCCGAATACGGTGCCGATCAAGAATCATGTGTTTCTTTTTGTGTGGTTATGTGTGTGCACTAATAATTTTGTCGGGTTGTGTACGGTGTTTTGTGTTGTGTGTGTTGTGTGTGTCGTGTGTGTGTGTGTGTGTGTGTGTGTACGGTGTTTCGTGTAGTATGTGTACGATGTTTTGTGTGTAGAATTTTTCCGTGGGTTCTGTACTATGTTGTTTGCCCTAACATCTTCTGTGTGTTGTCTGGTTTTGGGTGCGCTGTTATATTTGTAGAAGTAGATCACGTACCTGTGCCAGCCAGCCCTCCCGCGCCATAATTTTTTCAGAAGGGAAACTTTTGATCACACTAAGGTTATGTATTTCAATCCTCTAGTCACATGTAGAATCTCGTAGACTGCTGCACCTAACATACCGTACTGTCTTGTGTGCCATTTGTATCTACAAACCACAACATTGTCTGTACTGTGTGTGGCAAATTTGTTCCCAATATGCATTTCAAAGTTGTTCCCAACATGCATTTCGTAAGTCATGTGATATGCATTCATGGCCTGGTACAAAAACTTTGGTAGTCATTACCAAATGAGACTGTTTGTGCCCTGGAATTGAACCAAAAATCCCCTCATCATGTTTGCCATTTTGAGAGTCAAACCACAACATTTACAGCATTCTGAGTGACAAAGTTGTTCCCGATATGCATTTGATGAGTCATGATAAATGTATTCATAGTTTTGACCGGATACTTTTTGAGTCATTACCCAATCAGTTAGTTTGTGCCCTGGAATTGCACCAAAAATACCCTCATCATGTTTGCCATTTCGAGAGTCAAACCACAACATTTACAGCATTCTGTGTGACAAAGGTGGTCCCAATATGCATTTGATGAGTCATGAGGAATGTATTCATTGCTTGGACCGGATACTTTTTGAGTCATTACCCAATCAGTTAGTTTGTGCCCTGGAATTGCACCAAAAATACCCTCATGTTTGTCAGTTGGAGAGTCAAACCTTAAGATTTTGGGCATTCTGTGTGACAAAGTTTTTCCCAATATGCATTTGATGAGTCATGAGGAATGTATTCATGGCTTGGACCGGATACTTTTTGAGTCCTTACCCAATAAGTTAGTTTGTGCCCTGGAATTGCACCCAAAATACCCTCATGTTTGTCAGTTGGATAGTCAAACCTTAAGATTTTGGGCATTCTATGTGACAAAGTTGCTATCACGCGCTATGTTTGTGATAGCTTCAGTAGCTAACCTACTTGTAGTAATGGATGTGAAATGCTTGGAGTTCATTGGTGGGTTGGTGGGTTAAGCAGTGCTAGAAGTTTGCTTTGCCCACACACACCGGCGTACAGTTGGGCTTAACAGCTTGGGCGGTTAAGCCTCTGGCTGTTAAGCCTTTTCTGCGGGCGGGCGTGGCGGGCTATTTATTTATTCTACTACTAATCGGTTTAGGAGCAAAAGAGTGAGCTGTGGGCTTGTATTCTGCTGGGAGGCTCCTCTGCAGGCTTGTTAGCGTTTAGCCTGTATTTGCAGAGATTTGCTTGCAGATTCGATGCTTGCAGAATTCGATGCTTGCAGAATTTGATGCTTAGAATTCCCAGTAAGATTTGTACTGGTGTACCTACAGGGAATGTTCGTACGCACCGATGTTGCTTGCTGATACAGTGAGATCTTTCTCCAAGTACGTGCGCTGTATACTCAAGGTTGTTCCCCGGTCTGTACTTCACTACCATTCCCCTCATCCGGTTTGCTACATCAACTATCACGCGCTATGTTTGTGATAGCTTCAGTAGCTAACCTACTTGTAGTAATGGATGTGAAATGCTTGGAGTTCATTGGTGGGTTGGTGGGTTAAGCAGTGCTAGAAGTTTGCTTTGCCCACACACACCGGCGTACAGTTGGGCTTAACAGCTTGGGCGGTTAAGCCTCTGGCTGTTAAGCCTTTTCTGCGGGCGGGCGTGGCGGGCTATTTATTTATTCTACTACTAATCGGTTTAGGAGCAAAAGAGTGAGCTGTGGGCTTGTATTCTGCTGGGAGGCTCCTCTGCAGGCTTGTTAGCGTTTAGCCTGTATTTGCAGAGATTTGCTTGCAGATTCGATGCTTGCAGAATTCGATGCTTGCAGAATTCGATGCTTAGAATTCCCAGTAAGATTTGTACTGGTGTACCTACAGGGAATGTTCGTACGCACCGATGTTGCTTGCTGATACAGTGAGATCTTTCTCCAAGTACGTGCGCTGTATACTCAAGGTTGTTCCCCGGTCTGTACTTCACTACCATTCCCCTCATCCGGTTTGCTACATCAACTATCACGCGCTATGTTTGTGATAGCTTCAGTAGCTAACCTACTTGTAGTAATGGATGTGAAATGCTTGGAGTTCATTGGTGGGTTGGTGGGTTAAGCAGTGCTAGAAGTTTGCTTTGCCCACACACACCGGCGTACAGTTGGGCTTAACAGCTTGGGCGGTTAAGCCTCTGGCTGTTAAGCCTTTTCTGCCAATGGGCCATAAGCCACCGGGTGGGAACGGCGTGGAGAGCGTGAGCGAGCGCGTGAGCGCGCGCGTGGAGCAGAGTGAGGGAGGGAAGAGGCGCCAGGGTGCCTCAAAGAGAGCTGCCAGCAGGAGTGGGGTCCGCAGCCGGAACCCATTCCTCGGGCAGGAAGGAGTATGTGCCATTGTTGAACATAACAGAGGCAAGATTCTTGAAGATGGGGAGGGATTGCTGATGTAAGTAGCGCATCATGCAGTCACTGTGCCATCGGGCAAGGAGCTTGATGACATTAGAGTCGCATTTGCCCTGGAGCAGGGCCATTGCACCACCCACGCGAAGGGAGCGAGCCGAGATGGCTGCAGGGGCAATGCCAGTGGTAGGGTAGAGGGCCTGGGCATAGACTCTCAGGGAGGAAGTGACAGTTGCTGCGCGAACAAGGGTAAGGGCCCCATTGTCGAAGTAACTGGCAAGCGTGAGGGAGGGACCGAAGGGAGCGCTGGAAGAGCAACAGCTTCGGAGGTGAAGGACTTGGCGCGCACAGGCGGCAACGGGGCAGCATAGTGAGTCACCACTCCTGGCATGCGCCACTACTTCCCCTTTGTCGCCATTCTTCTGGGTGGTGAAGGTGAGGGTGACAGAGGTAGCAGCTTGGAGCTCATGCGCAGGGCCATCGTGGTGGACAATGCGGGAGTCAAGGTAGAAGGAGACGTCTTGTAGGTGGAAGGCTTGGTCATCCGTGGTAGTACCAGTGTACTCACCAGGGCGGAGACAGAAAAAGAAGGCGATGCAGATCATGTTTGCAATGGCTTGTCGGGTGGGGGAAGGGGACTCGTGGTATGCAAAGTGGAGGGCATGCATCACGAGGGTGATGGGGACCGGTTTGACCCGCGAGGGGGCCGGGTCCAGCTTGGCATATGCCTTGAACTGGGCAGTTAGCCGGAAATCAAGACTGCCGGTGGAGTCGGTTCGAGGGTCTTTGGACCCCAGGCGGGCGAGCGTCTGGCCCACTGACCGGATGGTGTCGGATACTGTGCGAGATCGGATGGGTTTGTGGCTACGTGAGAGGTTTCCATCATGGAGTCGTTTGGCAAAGACTTGGAGGATGGGGATTGGATCCTGAATGGACTGGAGGCGCGGGTCAAAGCCTTGAGACAAACAGAATTGAACCCATTGGTTCCAATGGGCATCCTTGCGCTTGGCATAGAGCTCAGTGACTGAGGCTCGCATGGTCTTCTGGACAGCGCTAAGGTCAGCGCGGAATGCATGGGCGGCCGAAGGTGGCATAAGGTCCAGGGCAAGTCCTGTGGGTAAGTCGTGTTAAAGTGATGGAGCAAGGCAGTGTCAGAGAGTTCAGATCGAGAGAGGAGGTCCGCCAGGTGGTTAGCGGGGCCCGGGATGTAATCCCTAAGGGGGACATATTGAAAGAGGCGCTGGTGCAGAGACTGGAGCCGGAGGAGGTAGGCTGCAGGGCCTGTGGTGGTAGTGGCGCCTTTGCATTGCCAATAGACAGCTGCTGTGTTGTCATAGCAGTTGTGGGTGGTGCGGGCGTGGACACAAGCAGCCTGAGCCAGAATATCATTGTGGGCAATGGAACCGGCGAGCTCAAGGTCACTGTTGGTGATGGAGCCCTCAGGATTGTCGAAGGAGACGAGCTGGGCTGAGATCCACGGGGGGAACGCATGCCGCCACATTACGGGCTGCACGGCGCCCGTGGGAAGGGGGACAAAATGGACGCCCCCCATGCCCAAACCCGAAGCATCGCAGGCGCCCAAGGTGGCCGGGAAGGCGTCCGGCACGAGTTCGGCAATGGAGGTAGGCCGGTTGGAGAGATCATTGGCAAGCCATTGGAAGTCGCGAAGGAAGCTGTGGACGCGCTTGGTGAGCCGGAGGCGCTGCCTGCCCGGTTCCTGGTGGCGGAAGGCTTCTTGGAGAATGGAGAAGAGGCCAATGGAGCCCGGAATGGCCAGTGCCATTGACCGGAGCTCCCCAAGGACTTGGTGCCATTGCTTGATGGGGACATGGCGCTGGGTGGGTGAGATGGAGTGGAGAATCTCCTGTAGGCGGGCCACCCGATGGGGAGGAAGGCTGATGGTTTTGTTGACGGAATCGATGAGCCAGCCGAGGATGACTTTCTTGGTGGTCCAAGTGGCGTCCCCTTGGAGCATTTTCTTGAGGGAAGCCGGTTCCTGCCGGAAGGGAGTGTCCGAGGCATCGAGGGGCCGGAAGACTGTGTCAAGGGATTGGAAGAGAACGCGCTTGATGGCGCGGCGTGTCCATTGGTTGCCCTGGGCAAGGCCACAGAAGTCATCCACATAGACATCCCAGTAGCGAACCGGCGACTTGCTGGGAGTGGTGCTACTAGGGGGGGTGAGGGGCGGCGTGGAGGCCGTAGGTGGAGGAGGAGGCGGCGCCTTGGGGGGTGGAGCGGGTGGCTCAATGGGAGGCGCGCTGGGGGTGGTTTCAGAGGGGAGATCCAACCGATGGGGGGTGAGCCGGGCCTTGGCAAGCCCGGTGGCAAGAGAGGCATTGGCCAAGTCCGCAACGGTTTCAGTGAAGGCACAGAAGTTGGGAGGACTGGATTTCCACCCCATAGGGTTGGTGAGTGGGATGCCAATGAGTGGAGCTTCCCCAGGGCGAGAGGGGAACAGGACGCCGAGCTTCATGGTGTCTTCTGGGTGCAATCGGATGCGGTAGAAGCCATCGGCAAGGTCAATCTTCGACATATACACTGGACCAAATCTGTGGTTGGCGCGGTGCAGTTTGGTGAGGAGTCGCGGGAGGGTCCGGCCAAACTGCATGGCGTCCGCAGGGGCAAGAGGGACGGTGTCTTGGTTGACGTCCGAGTAGGTGTAATCGGATATCATGCGTGGGCGGCGGCCTCGTTGGGGGACTAAGCCAAGGGGGCTCAGTCGGAGTCCGGGTAGGTCCTGGATGAGGCTGGCGGGGAGAACAGTCCATTGTTGCTTGTCCATCATGTCGGCATACTCCTCGCGAAGGAAGTCAATGCCCTGGTGGGAGGAGTGGTGCGGACCCCGGTGGAGGGCAGCTGCAATGCGAGGTGGATCCCACGAGGGTCCAGACATCGAGGCGGGGGTGCCGTCCTTGCCATAGCGGGCAAGGAGGCTCCCCGCGGGGTGGGGGATGGAGGCGACGTCAGGGTGGACGTCACCCCGTCCTCGGATGGTCCGGATGAAGTCCCCCCAGCTGGTGCTGTTGTTGTAGACAGTGACAGCCAGGTGGATGTGCACGTCGAGCCGGTCGACGGGGTAGAGGGAGGTAGTGATGAGGGGAACCGAGAGTGGGGCCGGGCGGAGGGTCTCTGACGTAGGCGTCGGCGGGGGGGGGGGGGGGGGGCCTAAGCAATGGGTTGGTGGGGTTGACGAGGAGCTCGGGCCTAGGCAACGGGGGGGCAGTGACGAGGAGCTCTGTCCTAGGCAATGGGGGGGTGGGAAGGACTAGGCGCTTGGGCCTAGGCAACTTGGCAGTGACGAGGAGCTCGGGCCTAGGCAAGGACAAGGTGGGCGGGGAGGAAGGGAGAGGGGATGCCGAAGCCGTAGGAGGGACTAGGGATGCGGGAGGAGATGGGGGGGAGGTCGTTGAACCTGTAGAACGTTTGGGAGGCACATACACGGCGAGAGGAGTACATGCGCGCGCGCGCGCGGGTTGTGCTTACCTAATTCCGGTGTGATTCGTAAGGGTGGAGAGGGAGGCATAGGGAGTCGTTGGGAGGAAGGCAGAGCCCCCCTCGGTGAGTTAGAGGGCAGGGTCAACGCGCCAAAGGGGCGCTTGCCATTCGGTCAGACGTTAAAAGCGGCTTGGCACCAAGCCCAGACTTGGTCCTGTTCACTGCTAGTGATGGCGCCATGGTCCTGGATGTTCCTGCAGTTGGTGAAGCAGGTTCCTCGAAGGTGATAGGAATGGCAGCGCTCGTTGCCATCTGGACGAGACAAGGGAATGGTACCTTTTTCTTTCATGGTAGCCATGACTTCCCTCAGTCGGGTGCGTAGGACTTTGTTGGCTACCCCCGCCGTTTGTAGCCGGGGATCCAGGTTGGGGTTGGAGACGCGGGCACCTCCGGCGGAGCCTTGGTTGGGGCTGGGGGTAGTCTTGCTGGGCGTGGGGGTGCCTGGGGTTGCAGCAGGGGCAGCCACGGCGGCTACGCGACGTAGGTGCCTCAGAGCCGGCACATTGGTGACATTGGGGAGCCAGTAGAGGTTCTGGGTGATACGGAAGGCTTGGAAGTCCTTCCCAAAGTCGGGGGAGGGGACAGTGAATGTTGATCCCCATTGTTCCTCCAGCCAACCCCGCACCCGGATTTGGAAGTGTAACGTACTACGGACATACACGCCAAGGTACGTACGTACCGAGCTATGTAATACCCGTACGTACGCACTACTATCAATCTACCGTACGAGTCGTACTATCCAAGATACCATTCGAAGGATACGTGCGATCGAATTAATGAGACTTGGTCTACTCTAAGAATCATTAAGTAGCGAAGCATCATCTGTATACAATGGTATACTGATAACAGGCGGGCGCAGGATTCATAGCCCGCCACTCTACATGAATATCCTTGGGCGATCGGAGCCAGCCAGCTCGATCGCTCATTATTTTATCTGTTAAGTTTCCATCCATTTTTCGTAAAGTATTAATCCATTCATAATTATCACTCCTACTCAAATTCTACCCCTAGTGTGTTACACAGTAATTACTCTTACAGCTACTGTAGAATAACGAAATTTCGAACGAAAACGGTTTTTTTTTCGGAATAACGATCGAAGTTTCGAACGAATAACCTACCGAAATTGGCAACGTTAACGAATTTTCGAACGACAACGGCTTTTCTTTCTCGCTAACAAGAAGAAAAAGGAAACGAAAAGCGGTCTCGGACGCCCAGTCGACATTGTTAATCAGTAAAACAAAACAAAACAAAACAAAACAAAACAAAAAACATCCGCCGAAAACGTCGAAACAAAGAAAAAACATCAGAACAACAGGCAAGTATCTTCAACCATGTCGACCGGATTGCATCGAGAACCACCAATCAACTATGATTCCAGTTTTGACCGGACTAAGAACAAACTTGCCACTTTGAAAGTCTATGATGCCGATGGCAATTCACAGGAATGGAAGGTGCCCATCTTTTCAGAAGACGGGGGCCTGGAAGAATTATTGTACTGTGAGGAAGCTTTTCTCATCGCGGCAAGCACCCTGCCACTCTCTGAAGACCGGTACTATGAATCATTCACCAAGATTCTATGCCCGGAAGCACAGCGCAAATGGCAGGAGACAACCCGCGACGACAACAACGATATAAATTATCCAGCGAATATTGAAGGATATGAAGAAGCAATCAAGGACTACATTCAAGAACACTACTGCGATGCAGGGGATGCAAAAGACATCATGCAAACCTACATCCGCAGTGAGGCATGCAAGAAACCACATGATACCACCGCCAAGGATCATGCATTGCGCATCAACCGGCTCATTCGATACTCTGAGAAGCTGCAAGGTCATGGCCAAAATCTCAACAAAATCAACAAAACAACAATACTGCTCCACACCTTCCCCAACCTGTGGGTTGAGCAATATGGACAAATTCATGGTGGCATCACTGCAGAAACATCCATCCAGAAAATTGTGGAATATATGTCCAGTCGAGAACGCGAGTCCAAGCTAAGGAATGGAGGAGGCAAAAAACAAGGGAGACGTCCTGGAAACAATGCCAACAACCAATCCAAACGCAAAACCAACAACAAAAACCAAGCACAAAAATCTTCTAATCCCTGTCGCATTCCCGGACACCACCATGATTGGTCTGAATGTCCCAAGAACAGGTACTCCAAACAGAAGAAAAAGCAGCGCGCCGACAAGAAAAACAATAATGACTCATCCGGAAAAACTACCACAGCCAGCAATGAATCATTCCAAGCACACATGCAGCGCGCAAAGGAAGCTTTCCTCCAACAACATGGCGGCAAAGCAGAACACAGCGTACAGAGCGGTGAGCAAATCTGGCTTCCCTGAGGCCAACCAAGAGCAGTCACCCTGCCTCCAGCTCCACAGGACCTGGATGCCAATTTGGCACAGCCAATTGGGCTCGCAGGAGGAACTCTCTCCACAGAAGGGGAGACGAAGCCTACAGAACGTATATCTGATGTTGACAAGAGCTCACGACGAGTCCAGTTTATGGACGAACGCGTCGGTAAAAAGAAAAATAAGGGTACAGAAGCCAAAAATACAGCCAAAATGAATGACAATTCGATTGGCACGGGTACGAACGACCAAAATAATGGGGCAGCGGCATCGACACGCTCGATGACAACAAGCTGGACGTCTTGTCTAGCAAAAAGTACAACCCTAGTACAACCAAATACGGAATATCCCGTATCTACCAAACATAAGAGCGATGTGGCTCCTATTGTTTTAACGACCATCCAATACATTCAAGGCATTCCTGTAAAAACAACAAAAACAATGCTTGCCCTACTCGACAGCGGCAGCACAACAACCCTCATCAACAAAAGGGCACTTCCCTTTGGAGTTCTACCAATTCAATCCAAAACAAGAACCATCACAACCACAGCCAATGGATCATTCGACACCTCGTTGTTTGTCGTAATGAAGAATCTCAAGCTACAAGAATTTGGGAACACAACAATCGAGCGTTGTGAGGCCAGATTATTTGAATCCAAATCATGCAGATATGATATTATCTTTGGTCGAGACTTTCTATGCAGCACCAACATCAACTTGTTATTTGAGTCCAGCATGATTCAATGGAACAACCGACAAATTCCAATGCGCGAAACAGCCAGTTTTGATATTACTCCAAATCTGCAAGAAGCATATTTTCAAGCATTACTGGAGGAATCCATTGATTCTGAGCTATTTGTGCATGATGCAGTATCTTCGTCGCCCATCATCCTTGACAGAGCATATGAAGCTACGGATCCAACATCAGTGGCAGAACAGCAATCGCATATGACAGTGTTAGAAAAACAACAATTCCAAGCTGTCCTATCCAAATATCCAAACGTTTTCAATGGCAAATTAGGAAAATACCCGCACAAGAAAATCTCACTCAAACTGAAGCCCGATGCCAAGCCAGTCCACAAGAAGCCATATGCAGTCGCATACAAACGAGAAGAACTATTCAAAAGGGAGCTCCAGAATCTGGTAGATGATGGGGTCCTCAAAAGATGTGATGGCCCAGCTGAATGGGCATTTCCTACTTTTATCATTCCAAAGAAGGATAACAGGGTCCGGTGGGTATCGGATTTTCGAGAACTCAATGAACTGCTAGTCAGAAGACCATATCCAATACCAAGAATTCAGGACATCATGCATCGACGCGGCAAATACACCCATTTCACCAAAATTGACTTGTCTATGCAATACTACTGTTTTGAACTGGATGAACCAAGCAAGAAACTATGCACAATTGTAACACCATATGGCTGCTATGAATACCAAAGACTGCCAATGGGCGTGAAAATCTCTCCGGATGTCGCGCAACAGCTGATGGAGGACATTTTGCAAGGTACCGACTGCACGGTCTACATTGATGACATTGGAATCTGGACAAATGACACCTTCAACCACCACATGCAAACAGTGGACACCATTCTGCAACGCCTGAATGAAAATGGTCTCAAGTGCAACCCTCTCAAATGCGACTGGGCTGTACAGGAAACTGACTTTCTCGGATTTTGGATGACTCCAGAAGCCGTGAAACCTTGGAAGAAGAAAATTGAAGCCATTCTGAGAATGGACAGACCCAAAACAATCACTCAAGTCAAGTCCTTTCTAGGTGCGGTTGGTTACTACCGGGATATGTGGCCGAGAAGATCACATGTCCTCTCTCCTTTGTTTGAACTCACGGGAACCCCCAAGAAGACTGCCAATGGGCAGCCTAAAACAACAACAAAATCGGCCTTCACATGGGGGCCGGATCAGGAAAAAGCCTTTGAAGAAATGAAAGCCATGATAGCAAGTGACGCGCTGAACACATACCCAGATCTGAATCTACCATTCGATATCTACACAGATGCATCAGATCTACAACTTGGCGCAGCAATCCTACAAAAGGGAAAACCAATTGCTTATTGGTCCAAGAAGCTGAATGCAGCTCAGAAGAATTATACTACAACTGAAAAGGAACTACTTGCAATAGTCTTGTGTTGCAAGGAATACAGGAAACTACTTTTAGGCTGTGAACTCAACATTTACACAGACCACAAGAATCTCACCTTCAAAACCCTCTCTCCACAGCGAGTGCTCCGATGGAATCTCTTTCTCCAAGAATACAACCTCAAGTGGAATTATGTGGAAGGACCCAAGAATGTACTCGCGGATGCATTCTCAAGATTACCCAGGATGGATCCACCTACAGTGGGGGAGAAACAGAAGCAAGGCAAAGGAACTTTAATCGATTTTCTCAAGTTAGACGTCCCTGAACAAGCAGATGAAGAGCTCTTTCTACAAGAATTCCCAGAGGTATTCCCAAACCTATGCCATGACGCAGACGATGAATTATATTCATGTCTACTGAACAATGAGTGTCTGGTCAACCTGCCAACACTCCAGGAGATGGAATGCCCAGTGAATTACACCAATATTGCTCAACATCAACAGAACGACGGCACGCTACCGGCCAAGCTGCAATTACCAACCTTCTTCAAACAACAACTTGGTAATCAGGAAATCACGTGCTACTCCAAAGCAGAAACCACAGAAGAATGGAAAATCTACATTCCAACCTCCCTTGCTCCACAACTGCTCAAGTGGTACCATCTACTATTAGGGCACTGTGGATCCACCAGGCTCAACCAAACAATAGCCGCCAGGTTCCACGTGGAACGTCTTGCGAAGCTGTGCCAAGAATACACATGCCCGGATGATTGCATCAAGTACAAGAGCAGAAATGCTAGTTATGGATTGCTGGCGCCCAAGCAAGCGCCATTGGCACCATTCAGTGAAGTACATGTGGATTTGATTGGACCATGGAAAGTAACAGCCCAAGGAAAAGTCTACAACTTCAAGGCTCTCACGTGCATTGACCCAGTTACCAACCTGCTGGAAATCATTCGCATCAGAGATAAATCAAGCCAACATGTCTCCAACCAGTTCACCAACTGCTGGTTATCCAGATATCCAAGGCCAGTCAAGTGTGTCTATGATAATGGTGGAGAATTCCTAGGCCACGAATTCCAAAATACACTGGCAGCCTATGGAATTGAGGGTGTAGCTACCACAGTCAAGAATCCTCAGAGCAATGCCGTCTGCGAAAGGGTTCATCATACCATTGCAGACACCCTACGCATATTAGTACATGTGAATCCGCCTCAAACCAACACGCAGGCCACACAGCTCATGGACAATGCGTTAGCTACTTGCATGCACGCAACCAGGTGCGCAATCAACGCATCTATGGGTTCATCTCCAGGAGCCCTTGTGTTCAACAGAGACATGCTGCTGGATATCCCACTTACATCCAATCTCATTGCGCTACAACAAATTCGACAACAAGGCATCAACATGAATCTGCTCCGTCAAAATGCCAAGCGCATCAAACATGTTTTCAAGGTTGATGATAAGGTATGGATGAAAGAACCAGATCCAGACAAATTACAACCTCAGAAGAAAGGCCCATATCAAATTGTCCAAGTACATACCAATGGCACAGTGAAACTGAGGCTGTCTCCAAATGTCACCGAAACAGTCAACATCCGAAAGCTGACCCCCATACAAGGAACACCCAGCAAATGAGGATCCAGCACAAGACGATGCACCGGCCAACAACAATCTAGACATGGAAGAAGTCTAGTAATGAAAAGATCATCCTCAAGTCACTCATTGGGGGACTCTGTAACGTACTACGGACATACACGCCAAGGTACGTACGTACCGAGCTATGTAATACCCGTACGTACGCACTACTATCAATCTACCGTACGAGTCGTACTATCCAAGATACCATTCGAAGGATACGTGCGATCGAATTAATGAGACTTGGTCTACTCTAAGAATCATTAAGTAGCGAAGCATCATCTGTATACAATGGTATACTGATAACAGGCGGGCGCAGGATTCATAGCCCGCCACTCTACATGAATATCCTTGGGCGATCGGAGCCAGCCAGCTCGATCGCTCATTATTTTATCTGTTAAGTTTCCATCCATTTTTCGTAAAGTATTAATCCATTCATAATTATCACTCCTACTCAAATTCTACCCCTAGTGTGTTACAGGAAGTAGTATACCACAATGGAGGGAGTGATGAGCTCCCCTAGTTCATCGGCAATTGCTCGGCGGAGGGGCATTTGCTGGAGCTTGAGCTTGGCGAGTCCATTCTGGTAGCCCTGCACGACAGGGTGATGCATGCCTAGAATGGTGGCCAGGACGGCGAGATAGCTTTCCAGTTGGGTGGTAGCTTCAGTCCAGTCGATGGGTAGGTAGGCCTTGGTCTTCTGGAGTTCGAGGGAGTCCTTCAAGGTGAGGGAGTTGCCTTCGGTGGAGATCATGGTGTCGTAGGCCGCCACAGTGGCTGCAGCTTCCTGTTCCCGCTTCAAGGAGGCGGCGGATCCACCGGGGGGAGTGAAAGCTAAAGGGAGTATGCCGTCCGCCACGTCAAAGGGGTCAGTCCCATGAAAGTTGCCATCTTGGAACTTCTTGAGTGCCGCCGTGGTGACCAAGGGTGCCTGGATGAGGAACTCGGCGGCGCATGTGGCTACCTGGCTCTGGAAGATCATATGGGTCTTCTCGTGTTTGCCTTTCTGTGCCCAGGCTTGGTATATGGGGGGTAGGTCGGCTTCCTCAAGCTTGCCACACAGCAGCAGCAAGCGCTGGGTGTACAAGGGGCCCCAGGTGTTCTTGACCGTGGCAGGGGGGCGACGTTGGTCTAGGCCCTCACTGAGCTTGAGCTGTTGGTTGGCGAGGGCGGTGAGGGTAGCTGCCAGCGTGGGATCTACCCCGGCTGGTTGGCCGGGTGCCAGCGGCTGCCCCGGATGGGAGGGTTTCTTCAATCCCGGGAGGTCCCGGTATAGTACCTGATTGCGCATGTACAAGGTCAGACCTGGCTCCCCTCGGAAGGGGGTGCCGGGTGTGGCAAAGTGGACACCTCCATCAACAATGGTGGGGTCGGTACCAGCAGCTCGGAGGGTATTCAGTAGGGGGGCGCAAGTGAGTGCCAGGTTGAGTGTGTCAAGGTAGGGGTAGATGATGTTCAAGGCGTTGATTGGACTAAGGCCCTTGCCTAGGAGTAAGGGCACCAATTGGAAGGGGATGAAGCAGGCCTTGAAGGGGGTGATGACTTCCATGTGAGGATCATCGCCTAGCACCATGGGGATCATGTGGGAATGGTGAGCATGCTTGATGACGTCGAGGTGGCGGTCGAGGGAAAGCACCAAGGTCTCGGGCGCCTGCTCGAGGAGGGCAGCATTCACTAGCACTAGCTCTCCTGCATCGCCTTCGATGTTGTCCAGGTAGCCAAAGGCCTTGCCCTTGTTGGTACTTGGCGCGGTCAAGGGCCCCGGGTACTTCCGAAGGCCATGCACCAATCGGAGGCGCGCCTTTCCAAAGGTGTCGGTCAGGAATATTCCTAGGGCCCCCACAGGTTCTGGTTCGAAGAGGTCCAAGAGCCGGCCCAGGAGTACGGGGGTGGCTGTTTCCTCAGCAAAGTAGTCATAGATGGTTTGGTAGGCCAGGTCCCGGGCAGGTCCCACTCCAAGGGGACTGGGGGTGCTCTGGTAATACTCAGTGTAGGTCAGCATGTTGGAGCTGGTGATCGGAGTAGTCGGTATTGGAATCTACGGGCTGATTGGAGGTGCGGATTGTTGGCAGCTTGGTGCGTCAGTCAACTGGAAGTGGTGGGGGTGCAACCTAGGGAGCTTAGCTGAATCAATCGGCTGAGGGTGCAGTTGGTGGCCAAATTGATAACTAGCGCGCTTGGTGCGGTATGGAGGTGCGAGGAGGCACTTGGAGGTGCAGAGTGACGTCGGAGTCGCTAGTCTCTTTCAAGCGCAAGTGGATCAACTGGAGGTGCAGACCGGAGGCCAAACCGATTAGCGGGAGGTGCGAGGAGGTGCGTGCGCGGACGCTTCTAACTGATTGGAGGCGCGGATTAGGGAGGAAGCGACTGGGGCGCGTTGGCCGAGTAGATCGACTGGAGGTGCAGCCGGTACCAATCGATTTGCGGATGCTTGGAGGCGCTGTATCTGTCAAGGCCGGGCCTGCTGTAGCGCGTTGGCCAAGTAGATTGGAACTGCAGCCGGTGACCAATGCGATTCACGGACGCTTGGAGGTGCTGTATCTATCAAGGCCGGGCCTGCGGTAGCGCGTTGGCCGCGTCGATTGACTGGACAGATCGGTGACCAAATGGACTTGCGGACGCTTGGAGGCTTGAGTACTCCACGCCGGGCCTATGGTAATGACAAAAGGGAGCTGTTGAGGTGTGAGTGTGTTAGGGAGAGACTGGCTGCTGTACGGGTACACTAGGCAAGACTAGGGGACCAGGACAGGAGACTGCTGTATGGTTACACTAGGCCAGGCTAGGGGACCAACAGATAGGCTTGTCGTACGGGTACAATAGGATAACTATTGGACCAGGACGCGTTACCTATTTATTTATTCTACTACTAATCGGTTTAGGAGCAAAAGAGTGAGCTGTGGGCTTGTATTCTGCTGGGAGACTCCTCTACAGGCTTGTTAGCGTTTAGCCTGTATTTGCAGAGATTTGCTTGCAGATTCGATGCTTGCAGAATTCGATGCTTGCAGAATTCGATGCTTAGAATTCCCAGTAAGATTTGTACTGGTGTACCTACAGGGAATGTTCGTACGCACCGATGTTGCTTGCTGATACAGTGAGATCTTTCTCCAAGTACGTGCGCTGTATACTCAAGGTTGTTCCCTGGTCTGTACTTCACTACCATTCCCCTCATCCGGTTTGCTACATCAATTTCCAATATGCATTGGATGAGTCATGATGAATGCATTCATGGCTTGGACCCGATACTATTTGAGTCATTACCCAATAAGTTAGTTTGTGCCCTAGAATTGCACCAAAAATACCCCCATGTTTGCCATTTGTACAGTCAAAGCTTAAGATTTTGGGCATTCTATGTGACAAAGTTGTTCCCAATATGCATTTAATGAGTCATGATGAATGCTTTTATGGCTTGGACCCGATACTATTTGAGTCATTACCCAATCAGTTTGTTTGTGCCCTAGAATTGCACCAAAAATACCCCCATGTTTGCAATTTGTAGAGTCAAACCTTAAGATTTTGGGCATTCTATGTGACAAAGTTGTTTCCAATATGCATTTGATGAGTCATGATGAATGCATTCATGGCTTGGACCTGATACTATTTGAGTCATTACCCAATCAGTTTGTTTGTGCCCTAGAATTGCACCAAAAATACCCCCATGTTTGCCATTTGTAGAGTCAAACCTTAAGATTTTGGGCATTCTGTGTGACAAAGTTGTTCCCAATATGCATTTAATGAGTCGTGATGAATGTATTCATGGCTTGGACCGGATACTTTTTGAGTCATTACCCAATCAGTTTGTTTGTGCCCTAGAATTGCACCAAAAATACACCCATGATTGCCATTTGGAGAGTCAAACCACCAAATTTTGGGCATTCTGTGTGACAAAGTTGTTCCCAATATGCATTTGATGAGTCATGATGAATGTATTCATTGCTTGGACCAGATACTTTTTGAGTCCTTACCCAATAAGTTAGTTTGTGCCCTGGAATTGCACCAAAAATACACCCATGTTTGACATTTGGAGAGTTAAACCACCAAGTTTTGGGCATTCTATGTGACAAAGTTGTTCCCAATATGCAATTGATGAGTCATGACGAATGTATTCATTGCTTGGACCGGATACTTTTTGAGTCATTACTATCCAATAATTTAGTTTGTACCCTGGAATTGCACCAAAAATACCCTCATGTTTGCCATTTGTAGGGTCAAACCACAACATTTTGGGCATTCTATGTGACAAAGTAGTTCCCAATATGAATTTGATGAGTCATGATGAATGTATTCATGGCTTGGACCAGATACTATTTGAGTCATTACCCAATAATTTAGTTTGTGCCCTGGAATTGCACCAAAAATACCCCCATGATTGCCATTTGGAGAGTCAAACCACCAAATTTTCGGCATTCTGTGTGACAAAGTTGTTCCCAATATGTATTTGATGAGTCATGATAAACGTATTCATGGCTTGGACCAGATACTTTTTGAGTCATTACCCACTAAGTTAGTTTGTGCCCTGAAATTGCACCAAAAATACACCCATGTTTTGCCATTTGGAGAGTTAAACCACCAAGTTTTGGGCATTCTATGTGACAAAGTTGTTCCCAATATGCAATTGATGAGTCATGATGAATGTATTCATTGCTTGGACCATATACTTTTTGAGTCCTTACCCAATAAGTTTGTTTGTGCCCTAGAATTGCACCAAAAATACCCCCATGTTAGCCATTTGTAGAGTCAAACCTTAAGATTTTGGGCATTCTATGTGACAAAGTTGTTTCCAATATGCATTTGATGAGTCATGATGAATGCATTCATGGCTTGGACCTGATACTATTTGAGTCATTACCCAATCAGTTTGTTTGTGCCCTAGAATTGCACCAAAAATACCCCCATGTTTGCCATTTGTAGAGTCAAACCTTAAGATTTTGGGCATTCTATGTGACAAAGTTGTTTCCAATATGCATTTGATGAGTCATGATGAATGCATTCATGGCTTGGACCCGATACTTTTTGAGTCATTACCCAATCAGTTTGTTTGTGCCCTAGAATTGCACCAAAAATACACCCATGTTTTGCCATTTGGAGAGTTCAACCACCAAGTTTTGGGCATTCTGTGTGACAAAGTTGTTCCCAATATGCATTTAATGAGTCATGATGAATGCTTTTATATGGCTTGGACCCGATACTTTTTGAGTCATTACCCAATCAGTTTGTTTGTGCCCTAGAATTGCACCAAAAATACCCCATGTTTGCCATTTGTAGAGTCAAACCTTAAGATTTTGGGCATTCTATGTGACAAAGTTGTTCCCAATATGCATTTAATGAGTCGTGATGAATGTATTCATTGCTTGGACCGGATACTTTTTGAGTCATTACTATCCAATAATTTAGTTTGTGCCCTGGAATTGCACCAAAAATACACCCATGTTTGCCATTTGGTGGAGAGTCAAACCACATCATTTTGGGCATTCTGTATGGCAAAGTTTTTCCCAATATGGTTAGGGTTACAACCGGTTCGCAAATTCAGTAATTATTAGTTCTCATATGTGGACTTCTCGCGAGTTCTTTACCACAGTGTACCATGTTGATACACTACTACAACTCTTTATATTGTACAACAAGCGCGTATTAATCATCTCGCGTGGAATCAATCCTACACCCTAACCCTAAACCTATCCCTAATCCCTAACCCCAAACCATAAGTTGAAGTATTTTTTTTCTGTATGTATGAGATTGATTTTTTTTGTACGTACGGTACGAGATTGTTTTTTTTTTCGTACGTACGAATTATCTACTACAAAAAACGTGTAGAATTCTACAGGAGATTGATTTTTTTTTTTCGTATGTACGGTACGAGATTGATTTTTTTTTCGTACGTACGAATTATCTAGTACAAAAAACGTGTAGAATTCTACAGGAGTTGAAGTATCCTTTTTTTTTTTTCGACCTCGCAAAAAAAAATCTCTCTCACACAAACACACAGTAATTTTATTTTCTACCTCGGGACAAAAAAAATCACTTTTTCTACCTTGCGACAAAAAAAACACTTTTTCTACCTCGCAACAAAAAAAACAATCTACCTCGCAACAAAAAAAAAAAACACTTCATAATCTGCCTTCTTACATCCGACTTATTTGACTAGGGTGTTGGTTCTTGTAATCAACACTCCGTCCGAGAACATTTGATCCAAAACCTCTTTTGAGCCGGAGGATCTGTTGTCAGATATTTTAGTCCGAAATAACAGCCTTGTACTGCAAAAGAAGTAGTTAGCATTTGACGAGAAGGGGATTTGCTGGATAGATATTGTTTGGACTGCAGCCTTACAAATACGTCTTGAAATCAATGAACTGGCTTTGTCCCTTGCAATTATATCAACAGGAACAAGGTACTGTTTTTCGTGACATGGAGTAAGAAGTAATCTACGGCAGCAACTACAATTTCATCGGGACGGTTGTCGGAACGACGGTACGAATAAACGGTAAGAATGAGAGAGATAGGCATCGGCAATTGATTGGTCTTCCACTCCACCGGCATTACTGATAATGTATTTCTTCTCTGTTTTTCTTATTTTCATAGGACCGGATGAAAAGAATTCACCGTGTAAAGGCGTATTCATACATCTTTCGCGGGCATATCGTACGAAAAGTCATAAAGAAGGCAATAACCTTATTCGTAAGGTTATTAACCTGATGAGTGAATAATCGTCGGTGCTTTTATGTGGATTACCTCTTAGCGGGAATTTTCCCAACAGCTCACTCTTCGAAGAATTAACAACTCTAAAACACTATCATGCCCTAAAATCTATGTACAACTTAGTACTAATTCTACGTAATAAGGTACAAATACTGTGATATTCCAATGAGAATATCACGGTGAATTACACGGTAATACGATACAAAGAAAGACCGATCGAAGATGGTTTGCGTGTGTTTTGTGTCTTAAGTTTACTGCTAAGAATTACACGGTAATATGCCGTAAATCGACACGACGATACGATGAGTAATTAACCTGTCGATCGGCAACGACAAGGCCGAATGAAATGTGACATCGATTGTTCTACTCACTAAATCAATTGGTCATAAGACTGATTGCGTTTGCTGTTTGTTACGACACACTTTCTTTAGTTTATCAGACCCACAGCACTCTACAAGCTGTGGAGGACCGCGTTTCCCGAGAGAAACGCAGTTGAGCTCGAAGACCAGACTAATCCGGACTAGCCTGATCAGCTACCGGCATCAACCCCCAAGGATGTAAAAGGGGCAGTTGCTTGTGGAGCCCTGGAATAGACCAACACCAGGGCGGCCTCCCTTGAAAGAAGAGGCCGAAGACTCGAACCAAGGTGGTGGCTCCACCGGGATACGAGATCCAGCAAACAAGCAAGGGAAAAGAAGCTGGACGATTCAGATGAAAGAGTCGCCCAGGTTGGCATCAGCTGAAAGGAATCAATATCCAATCTGAGAACACTGATCTTTCACTGAAAACAAGAACGATGTGAGCCAGAAGATTGAGCCTGAAGTATTCTGTGGTGAAACAGGTTGCGAAGAACATCTGCTTGCAAAGGAGCATGTTGCAAAAAAAAAAACATCTGCTCCAGAATCGAGAACACCAAATCGCAAAAGATCGTCGACAACACCAAATCGCGAAAGATCGTCGAGAACACCAAACCCCGAAGATCGAAAGATCCAATACGAAAAAGAGAACACTAAATTCTCAGGAAACAATCTTTCAACCTTTCACCACAGAAATACAGAATGAGCAAAATCCCAAGAAAGGATAGGAAAGCTCACAATCTTGATTTGCGACAAAAGCAAAAGCTCACACAAAGACAGAAACTGGAACGAAAACTCGATCCGAATAGTCAGAAAGTATACAAACCGGAACGAAAATTCGATCCGGATAAATACAAAACAGATAAACAAATCGCACCCGACAGCAGTCAACCATCTAACATCCAACCCTTCGATTACATTCTCTCTCCACATACCACTTCCGGCTTACATTGAATACCATCACCAAATATTCCGAAACGAATATTTCGAATCCTCTCCCTACGAATCGACCATCCATACTTCTCCAAATAATTCGAAACTCCGTTTGAAATATCGCACTCCACCATGGTACAAACCAGAGCACACGAAAATAGTGATATAGAAGAAACAAAAATGGAGGTGGATCAAGATCCGAATGATCCTGATGGAGACGAGGACGAGGATTCCGAAAAGTATCCAGATAGTGAAGAGGAGTTCGATGCAAGGATCATGAGAGTAATGGAAAAGGCCATGACTGATCCAGAAACAAACTCAACTTGGAAAAGAGTCATCGACAAGGAAGTAAAGAGAAGGATCAGAAGGATACAGGATGCGGTGGAGCAACACAGAAATCCAAATGACGTCAATCAGGGTGATAGTGATAGCGATAACAGCAATGAAGATGAGAACCAACTAGACGTCGACCTAAGGGATGAACGACACGGAAGGAGATCATCCCAACCAAAAATAAAAATCAGGGGATTCAACAGTGGAAGATTTCTGAATCCAGAACAGCTTGCCTTTAGAAGCAGCTTGATGGATTTTGGTATCAACTATGAATCAGCTGAAGAAATTATGAGGGGAGGGATGTCTAATATCCGCAAAATTACAGACCTCAACAAGGAAAGCATCAAATCATTCATGCATGGATTGAAATCTATCAGTCCGGAATGTCCTAACCCAAAAAGTATCCACTATGGTAACAGGCTATCATCGAGGCTTCTCACATGGGCAAGTTGGGCTCGATACCAACCACTGATTGGAGTTGAGCCAAGGGCCGTCGACTGGAACGCAAACCCAAACAACCTGGAATTGCAGCAATTCAGAACCAAGATGATGGAGGCGAGTGTAAAGTCACAGGAAAAAGCAACCCCACCTGAATTGAAGGATCTTACAAAATTCAGGGAATGGGAGGAAGGATTCCGTCAAAACTTGAGATACAGATTCAACTCTGAGGGATTTCCAATCTTGTATGTCATAAGACCCCAAGAAAAGGAGGTTGTCACTGATGAAGCCAGGTCTGGAACAGTCGGGCAAAGCCCAACAGATACTTATCCAACTTGGAGTGATTACAATGAAAGATGTGGCGTCCTGTCAGGTCACCAGTATGACGAGGATAACAGTGTCGTCTGGAGATTGTTGTGTGATGCAACAAGAAAAGGTCCTGGTTGGGAATATGTTGCACATTTCCAAAACACTGCACTGAATTCTGGTAATGCCAGAAATGCTTTCATTTCGCTGATGCAACATGCTTACACCAATACCAATATCACTATGGTTCTGAACAAGACATATCAGGAAATGAAAGATTCACACTACACTGGAGATTCTAAGAATTATGACTGGAACAAGCACAAGCGAAACTGGACTGCTTTTCATGGTACAATTCTGAGATTTGAAAAGAATCATAATGAAAGGAGATTTGTCTGGGATTTTATCAATTCAATCAGCGATGAGCGACTTGATGCTGCTAAAGCCGATGCAATTGACGAGAGCAAAGACTACCGGGACAATTTCAACAAATGCTTGATTCTATTCACCAATCGTCTTGGATTGAAGAAGCTTGCAAATGGGAAGCATAAAAGAGGCTCCAGAAGTTTGTATTCTATGGGCACATCAAGCAACAAAAAGCAAAAGACAACTGGAACGTTTACAGGAAAAGTTGAGTGCAAGCCTTATCCGACAAGTGTTTATAAAACAATGTCAAAAGAACAGCGACAGGAGCTTTACCAGATGAGACAGGCTAAGAAGAAAAGAAATCTCAAGGCTGCTGAGACTAAAAAGAAAGAAACTGAAAATGAAGGCGCAGGTGATAGCTTTGGCTCAAAATCTAAGAAATGACATAATAACCGGACACTATCACTAGAACACAAATTGTTAACAATGGTGAGCCGGTCATTATACAAGATGAACGTTCCTGTAGATTTTGATGATGGGGAAAGTGAAGAAGGCTATTGTGAGCTAGACTCACATGCAGATACTACCGCAGCAGGAAGCAATATGGTATTGCTGAATCCTGACCAGATCACAACACATGTTGATGTTGCACCTTTTTCTGAAGAATACAAGCCCATCAAGAAAATCCCGATAGGAAGCTGTGCTACGGCGTGGACAAACCCAACATCAGGCCAAGTGTACATCATAGTGTTCCATCAAGCACTGTACTTTGGAGACAAATTGAAGAACAGCTTGATATGCCCAAATCAAGTGAGGGACTGCAATTTCAACTCTGTTGAAGAGACACCCCGCCAATTTGATTCAAGATCCAAGCATGGAATTACAATTCAAACTCCAATGGAAGATGATGATCCGAAGAAAGTTTTTATCAAACTGAATATGAGAAACGTGATCTCATATTTTCCCACAAGAAAGCCAACAAGAATGGAGCTTGATGAATGTCAACATTTGATTGCAACAAATGATACACCTTGGGATCCACATTCACTGAAGTTCAGGATGGCCGAGCTAGCCATTGACAATGGAGATCCAATTTCAGGGGACCAGTTCAGCCTTCAAGCTATGTCGACCGAAGAAGACCAAGCAATGGATACAAGCTCGGTTGTAACAGAACCTGCTAGTAATGTTACAGATAAAACCCCCAAGACCAGCTTAGACAAACGGCATCCAAGTGTCATGCAGCAATGCAAACTGATGAGAGTCCATCAGGTATCAACAAGGAGAATGCTAACTGAATGCCAAATTGCAACAGATGGAAATATAGCTCATCGAATTTCTTCAGTAAGGAATATTTCAAGCGCGCGAAGGGTAGACCAATTTTTGTTTGATGATACAGAATTTGACTTTATGGAAGCTCCTGAAGAAGAATCAAAACAGGCCCCTAGCTTGCAAGAAATTGACAATACACTCGAGAGAAGGTCTCTTGACAGAAGAAATCAATGGGGGCCATCAATGATAACAATTGAAGGCCCAAACAAAGTTGACTGTGAACGCCTAGCCAAAACTTGGAATATTAGTTTCAAGAAAGCTGAGCAGACATTGAAAGTCACGACGCAGAAAGCACTCAGGAATTTGCAATCACCATTGATGAAGAGGTTGCCCACGCAGCGCTTCAGGAACAAGAGAGTTGCACAAGGAACCTGGTACACAGATACATGGCATGCAAGAACGAACAGTATTATGAGGCAGGAAAAATGTGCACAGATCTTCACGAATGGAAATGGGTTTGAAGTATTTATACCAATACAGGACAAATCACAAGCCCATCAAGGATTGAAGACATTCATTCATGAAATTGGAATCCCGGAGCATTTGATTTCTGATGGCGCACCAGAACAAGGATCTCCAAGAACCTACAAGACACACTGAAATTCAATTGTAAAGCGCAACCATATTCATCAGACATTCATCCAACCACATTGCCCATTCCAAAATCAAGCAGAAC
The DNA here is from genome assembly GCA_037355745.1 of Pseudo-nitzschia multiseries. Taxonomy (NCBI): domain Eukaryota; phylum Bacillariophyta; class Bacillariophyceae; order Bacillariales; family Bacillariaceae; genus Pseudo-nitzschia; species Pseudo-nitzschia multiseries. The sequence continues at coordinate 16,203,067 of CM074786.1, read as the reverse complement.
AAGCAATTGGTCATCTCGGTAGTGCAATCACAACCAAGTCTGCAAAGAAGAAGTCACCGAGGAGATTATGGTCATTTTGTGGTGAACTATGTGCTAATATCAGGCAGCGAACAGCATCGAGCAACCCTTCCTCAATGAGGAGAACCCCATTCAAATTGGTCCATGGCTATAGACCGGATATTACACTATACACTTCATCAGAATGGTATGACTTTGTGTTTTATTATGAAAAAGGTGATTCTTCCACCCGAGGTGTTGAAAGGCTGGCACGATGGTTGGGTCCTTGTGGCAATAAGGTAGGTGGGGGTGATTGTTTTTGGCTCCTGACTGAATCAGCAATACCAATATCTACAAATTTAATACGACCTGTCAAAGAATTTGAATGGAGGGATAGAGATATCCTCAGACGAATGGAAGCAATTGACAAATCGATTGAATCCAAGATAGGAGATGAAGTGAAGGATAGCGCGTCATTCTTCCAGGAAAACTACCCGGAGCCTCAAATGGAGCTATTTGAGAACCAACCAGTGGAATCACCTGATTTGAAACTTGAAATGGCTGAACCAGAAGCATCAGTAGAAGATATTGATGAACCAGATGAATATCTGGGAAATGAAGTGATCATTGAAAGAGGTGATGAAAGACTCAGGTGCGTTGTCAAGGACAGGGTTCGCGACTTGCAAAACAGACCGATAGGACTCAGAAATGAGAATCCCATACTAGACACAAGGCTGTATAAATTGCAACTACCTGATGGTACCATGGAGGAATATACAGCAAATATTGTTGCAGAGAGTCTGTATAGTTCTGTTGACGATGACGGACGCATGTTCACTCTACTGGATGAACTCATTGATCATGAAAAAGACAACACCGCTTTAAGTGATGAGGAAGCAACAACTATAGCCAAAAATGGACGAAAGAGCCATAAGCCAAAGACGAGGGGTTGGCGGATTTTGGCCAGTTGGAAAGATGGAACAGAATCTTGGTGTAAGCTAAGTGATGTGAAAGAATCATTTCCAGTGCAATTAGCTGAATATGCTGTCAACAATAATCTTGAAAAGACACCAGCATTCCGATGGTGGGTGCACAAAATTTTGAGAAGAAAGGATCGAATCCTTAAAGCGGCCAAAACAGCAAAGTATTGGTTGAAGACTCACAAATATGGAGTTGAGTTGCCACATTCAATCAAACAAGCGCTGGCTATTGATAAGAAAACAGGGACTGACCACTGGGAAAGAGCAATTCATAAGGAAATGACAAATAACATGGCAGCGTTTGAGTTTTCTGATGATGATGTTATTCCAGTTGGCCATAAGCAGATAACAACCCACATGATCTTTGACATCAAGCTTGGATCTCTAACAAGGAAGGCTAGGTTGGTAGGGGACGGTCATAAAGTCCCTGCAGTGACAAAAGAGAACACTTATTCATCTGTCCCCAGTCGAGACTCAGTAAGAATATTCTTCCTGCTGGCAGCGCTGAATGATTTGAAGGTTCTCTCAGCAGATATTCAAAATGAATATTTGACAGCCCCGATTAAAGAGAAATACTTTCTAAAAGCGAGAGCTGAAGATGGTTTTCCACCTCATCTTGCAGGAAGACCTTGCAAGATTGTCCGCGCATTGTATGGACTGCCGGTGGCAGGTGCATCTTTCAGGTCATACCTCACACAGCATTTGAGAGATCTTGGATATTCACCTTGCAAAGCAGATCCGGATGTGCACTTACAAATTGAAACCAGGAAAGATGGATCCAGGTACTGGGCAATTCTCATTGCCTATGTAGACGACATCTTATGTTCTGGTGAAGATCCAAAGTTCCAGCTTGAAAATATTGAGCGCAAGTTCAAACTGAAGGATGATACCATTGAAGAACCAACCCTGTATCTGGGAGCAGATATTGGAAAATTCTACTTTGAAGGTGATTCAAAGCCAAGATGGTCATTATCAAGCACTAAGTATACGGCAAAAGCTGTTGCAGCAGTCGAACAAGAGCTAGGAACTGAAAAGTATGGTTACAAGTATTTACCAAAATCAGCGTCCAGTCCACTGTCACATGATTATCGACCAGAAATTGATATATCAGAAGAATTGAACCCTGAATTGCAAAATTACTACCAAGGTTTAATTGGAGTTCTCAGGTGGATTTGTGAATTAGGAAGGCTGGACATTGTAATGCCAGTCTCGCTGATGTCAAGGTATTTGGCACAAGCAAGGACTGGGCATTTGAATCAGTTGTTTCATATATTTGCATATTTGAAAAAGTACAACAGGTCAAAATTGGTTTTTGATGATACTGTACCAAACGTTGACGAGAGTAAATTTCAAAAATGTGACTGGTCTGAATTTTATCCTGGTGCTGCTGAAGTCATACCAGCAGATATGCCTGAAGCTTTGGGAAAACATGTGACGATGAGTTGTTTTGTTGATGCTGACCATGCTGGATGCAAGGCAACAAGAAGGTCTCATACCGGCGTTATTATCTTCATTAATAATGCACCAATCATTTGGTTTTCCAAAAGACAAACAACAGTTGAGACATCAACTTTTGGATCTGAAATCAATGCTTTGAAAATTGCAATAGAATTGGTTGAAGGTCTAAGGTACAAGTTGAGAATGATGGGTGTTCCAATTGATGGGAGCACAAATGTGTATTGTGATAATGATTCTGTTGTCACGAATGTTACACGACCTGAAAGCCCATGTAAGAAGAAGCACAACAGCATTGCATACCACAAAGCACGCGAATCTATTGCAGCATGAATTATCAGAGTTGCAAAGGAACCAGGTTCAACAAATATTGCTGATTTGTTTACGAAGTTAATGAGTGGCGCTGTTTTCAGAGAACATTGTTCTCGTTGCATGTGGTAAGAAAATAAAAATCAATCGTTTGATGGAATGTTCGTTCGATCGTTCGATCGAAGTAACAAGTTGATTTGTTCGATCATGGAATAAATCGATCTGCAATGAGCATTTCGAAAATGGATAATTTGACCCATGAATACAATATATCAAACCGGCAAGGATCAGGGCAAAATGCCATGATACAAGCCAGAATGAAAGGCAAAACGCCGCCCCATTTCTTTTTGATAGGGCCTCTGATGGTAGACTGGATACAGTTTGGTATTCAAAACACGACAATGACTCACGATGAATAGGTTAAGTCATAGAATCCAGCCCCTTAACGGTTGGAGGATTTACGACTGAAGGGGACTGAAAAGAATTCACCGTGTAAAGGCGTATTCATACATCTTTCGCGGGCATATCGTACGAAAAGTCATAAAGAAGGCAATAACCTTATTCGTAAGGTTATTAACCTGATGAGTGAATAATCGTCGGTGCTTTTATGTGGATTACCTCTTAGCGGGAATTTTCCCAACAGCTCACTCTTCGAAGAATTAACAACTCTAAAACACTATCATGCCCTAAAATCTATGTACAACTTAGTACTAATTCTACGTAATAAGGTACAAATACTGTGATATTCCAATGAGAATATCACGGTGAATTACACGGTAATACGATACAAAGAAAGACCGATCGAAGATGGTTTGCGTGTGTTTTGTGTCTTAAGTTTACTGCTAAGAATTACACGGTAATATGCCGTAAATCGACACGACGATACGATGAGTAATTAACCTGTCGATCGGCAACGACAAGGCCGAATGAAATGTGACATCGATTGTTCTACTCACTAAATCAATCGGTCATAAGACTGATTGCGTTTGCTGTTTGTTACGACACACTTTCTTTACGGAACGGAAGCAACGGATTGGAAACGTCGATCGCCGGAACATCAGAACGTCGGAACAAGCAAAGGTACTAAGAATGAGAGAGATAGGCATCGGCACCGGCAATGGCAATTGATTGGTCTTCCACTCCACCGGCATTACTGATAATCTATTTCCTCTCTGTTTTTCTTCTTATTCCCATAGGACCGAATCAACGGATCGGAAGCAGCAACCATCGAATCGTCAGCAACGGATCGGAAGCAGTGCGGTGGTCGTCTTCCCTGTAGGTGCGGGGAATTTTCCCGGTTGGTGATAATTACGATCAGCATATACATTATATTATTCTGTTGTTATTATTTACTCTATGTAGTACATCAATACATACTCACCCATTTTGTTCAATTATCATATCATATATTTGAATAGGATCGTCGGCAACAACAACGGCAACGACTCGTCGATTCGACAGCAAGCGGCAGCAAGAGCAACAGCAGCAAGCGGCAGCAGCGAGAGCAACAGCAGCAAGCGGCAGCGAGAGCAACAGCGGCAAGCGGCAGCGAGAGCAACAGCGGAAAGCGGCAGCGAGAGCAACAGCGGAAAGCGGCAGCAGCGAGAGCAACAGCAGCAAGCGGCAGCAGCGAGAGCAACAGCAGCAAGCAGCAGCAGCGAGAGCAACAGCAGCAAGCGGCAGCAGCGAGAGCAACAGCAGCAAGCGGCAGCAGCGAGAGCAACAGCAGCAAGCAGCAGCAGCGAGAGCAACAGCAGCAAGCGGCAGCAGCGAGAGCAACAGCAGCAAGCAGCAGCAGCGAGAGCAACAGCAGGAAGCGGCAGCAGCGAGAGCAACAGCAGGAAGCGGCAGCAGCGAGAGCAACAGCAGCAAGCGGCAGCAGCGAGAGCAACAGCAGCAAGCGGCAGCGAGAGCAACAGCAGCAAGCGGCAGCAGCGAGAGCAACAGCAGCAAGCGGCAGCGAGAGCAACAGCGGAAAGCAGCAGCGAGAGCAAAAGCAGCAAGCAGCAGCAGCGAGAGCAACAGCAGCAAGCGGCAGCAGCGAGAGCAACAGCCGCAAGCGACAGCAGCGAGAGCAACGGCCGCAACCGGAAACAATCGAACCCACCGCAACCGGAAACGATAACACCAATCGATCTGCAACACGAATTGATCTGCAACACGAATCGATCTGCAACATCAATCGCTCCAACACCAATCGCTCCAACACCAATCGATCTGCAACACGAATCGATCTGCAACACGAATCGATCCAACACCAATCGATCCAACACCAATCGATCCAACACCAATCGATCTGCAACACAAATCGCTCCAACACCAATCGATCCAACACCATTTGCTGCTGGATGGAGGAGACGAATCGTCGTTGGAGGAGGAGACGAATCGCCATTGTTGTTGTTGTTGGAGGAGGAGGAGGAGGAGACAAATCGCCGTTGTTGTTTTTGTTGGAGGAGAAGGAGATGAATCCTGCTCTTGGGGGAGGAGACAAATCGCTGCTCTGTTGGATGAGGGGAGCGGATTCGGATTCGCTGCTAGATGGAGGAGACAAATCGCCGTTGTTGTTGGAGAAGGAGAAGGAAAAGAATCCCTGTTGTTGTTGTTGGAGGAAGAGACGAATCGCCGTTGTTGTTGTTGTTGTTGGAGGAGGAGGAGGAGACGAATCCCTGTTGTTGTTGTTGTTGTTGTTGTTGGAGGAAGAGGAGATGAACCCTGCTCTTGGGGGAGGAGACGAATCGCTGCTCTGTTGGATGAGGGGAGCGGATTCGGATTCGCTGCTGGATGGAGGAGACGAATCCCTGTTGTTGTTGTTGTTGTTGTTGGAGGAGGAGGAGGCGAATCGCCGTTGTTGTTGTTGGAGGAGGAGGAGGCGGAGGAAACGAATCCCTGTTGTTGTTATTGTTGGAGGAGGAGGAGGAGACGAATCCTCGTTGTTGTTGTTGTTGGAGGAGGAGACGAATCCCCGTTGTTGTTGTTGGAGGAGGGGACCAATTGCCATTGTTGTTGTTGTTGGAGGAGGAGGAGACGAATCCCCGTTGTTGTTGTTGTTGTTGTTGTTGAAGGAGGAGGAGACAAACCTGTTGGATAAGTAGGAGCGAATTCGCTGTTGCTATCGCTAGTCGCTGGTGTTGATCTCGCTAGTCGCTCTCGCTGCTGCTGCTGTTGCTTTCGCTAGTCGCTAGTCGCTATTGCTATTGCTATTGCTGTTGCTGTTGCTGTTGCTGTTGCTGTTGCTGTTGCTGTTGCTGTTGCTGTTGCTCTCGCTCTCGCTCTCGCTGGTCGCTGTTGCTGTTGCTGTTGCTGTTGCTCTCGCTGGTCGCTGTTGCTGTTGCTCTCGCTAGTTGTTGTTGCTGTTGCTGTTGCTCTCGCTGCTATGTTGAGTCCAATCCGTTCTATGGATCAATACGAAACTTGGCGGGCGTCTTCTCATAGATGTAATCAAGGGGACCCTGCAATATCGTTGCTGTTGGTGTCGTTGTTATAGAGATATTGGCTGTCGCCGTTATTTGGGTTGCTTCCTTGAAATACAACCAAATTTGTCACTCTGCAATGTTGAGTCCGTTCCTTCTAATCCGCTCTATGGATCAATACGAAACTTGGCGGGCGTCTTCTCATAGATGTAATCAAGGGGACCCTGCAATATCGTTGCTGTTGGTGTCGTTGTTATAGAGATAGTTGCTGTCGCCGTCATTTGGGTTGCTTCCTTGAAATTCAACCAAATTTGTCACTCTGCAATGTTGAGTCTGTTCCTTCTAATCCGCTCAATGGATCAATACGAAACTTGGCGGGCGTCTTCTCATAGATGTAATCAAGGGGACCCTGCAATATCGTTGCTGTTGGTGTCGTTGTTATAGAGATAGTTGCTGTCGCCGTCATTTGGGTTGCTTCCTTGAAGTTAAACCAAATTTCTCCCTTCTGCTTCACCGGTTTGATTCTTCTAATGTGCTCGATCAATCGATTCGAAACTTGCAGGCCTTGTCCTTCTTAGTATGATGAAGGGATCCCTGCAATATCGTTGCCCGCGGCGCCTTCAGTATGGAGATATCTGCTGTCCCTTGGGTTTGGAGGGGGTGTTTTCTGTGGAGGTGAAAATTCGGATTTGGAGTCCTCTGCTAGGCCCTCCTATTGCTTCTAACGCGTATGGCAGATCCCTTTGAGACTTGCAGGCCTTGTTAGTATTGTTGTCTACAATCGTTTGCCTATCCTACCAACTTTTTGGAGTTCTTGGTTTATGAGATACAAGGGGGGGACAGGTCCCTATCCATTGTAATGAAAATGGGATTTTTTGGAGTTGGATTTGAGTTGGAGTTGGAGGATCTGGGACGGAACATGTTGAATAGATGAAAATAGTCATTCGTGCACAAGTTGTACACAAAATAGTGCTTGTCACGAAACGAATATGATATCCTTAACCCTAAAATAGTTATTTTGTTTGAGGAGTGACGAGATATTGTCTCGAAAGTAAAGGTGTGCGACGCGCGAGGTTTTTTAGTAGACACGCGACCTAAAAAGATAGGAAATTTAAAAAATAGGGTCGAGAATTGTAAAAATACCGCGCGATAGCCCGTGGGGGGTAGAGAAACAGTTCTTGGACGTATGGCTGAGCACGCAGGAGTAGGAGAGATCACTCTGGAGGGCATGTAGAACAAGAGTCCAGAAGAAAGCACACTGCTTGTCATGAAGGGCCTTCTCGTACCCGATGAGTGGTATATCAGGCCAGCTTGGATCGAGAAATGTATGCGTATCTATGTCGGATGTTTCCAACTTTGCCTTGAATTTGACAAGCCAACGCTCAAACGCTGCATCATTCTTCAGGGTTGGGAATGTGGTTTCATCCCTTGATTTCTTGGTCCATGACTCATATCTGAGCTGTTTGATGGGTTTGGAGGATCTTTCCTGTTGTCGTTGGGATGTGCCGGTGACGGTGCGCGTCGTTGTTTCAATATCAGTTCCAGATTCTCTTCTGGCTCTGACAATCCCGCGACAGTAACTCTTAAAGGCGTCCTTGGTATAATGGGTTCTATCTTCCCAGTCTAGTCCTTGTGCTGTGAGATGTTGCCCAAAATCGATGACTCTCTGTAGAGTCATCTGTACGTGTCGATAAAGTGGTGTTCTTGTTCCTCTCTCAAGGTAAGCAAGATCACCGATATTCTCGATATACAGGAAGTCCAACCATGTCTTGTACTGGCCAGCAATGAGCGCCTCACATAAGGTGCTGTGGGACTCCCTTGGGACATCGAAGGAGTTGTGTAGGAAGGTGGCTAGTGGTTGGTCGAATGATGGAAAGAGGTCTGTGATAGATGTGTCCTCTTCATCCTCTTGGGTTGGATTATTCTGTTGATCGGGTGCCATGTCGGTTGTGGGCAGTAGGGACGTGGTTGCAGCACTTCCGGGTTGGAGTGTTTGGAATCCTGTGGACCTGCTACGTGTTCGACCGGCAATGGGGATGTTGGACATGTAGTGCCGCTGCGCTTTCGCTTTCATTTCTGTTGTATGTAATCGGATCAGAGAACTATCAATCGTCGTCTGTAGTCGATCGTTCGATGATCTGCTGTCGGATTGAGCAACGAAATTCGTTTTTGTTTTGTTGCGTTTCGTCTTCTTTTGCGTTGCGTCTTTGGTTGGCGATATTGTTATTGGCGTGTCCAATGTAATGGGCTTCTATTAAAGACAAATGGCTGGTCCGTTTGATCTTTGTTATGCTGTAATCGGATCAGAGAACTATCGATCGTCGGCCGTAGTCGATCGTTCGATGATCTGCTGTCGGATTTTTTCTTCTTTTTTCGTAGAGTGCTCCTTCTTCTTCTTTTGCAAGCCTCGACAAGCTTGCGACTGTTAATCTGTTAATTTCCTTTTGAAACTGGCTGCTGAGCTGATTCGATCCAAAGGCAGAGAAGTGCAACAGGAGCTGTGGCTGCAGGCCAGTTGAGGTGCCGGTCTGTTGTGTTCTAATATTTCTCTGATATCCACTACGATTGGATGCTAATCCAACCAGATCTATTCTGACTATCGGCAACCGACGCAATCAGTTAGATCTTATGCTTGTAGTTCTACAGTAGGACGCAAAAGGGGCGTCCGGTGCAAGGTTTAAGGTTGAATAATCAAATAATCTAAAAGTATGCGCTTTATCTTGCTGGGGAGCAAGATAGCGCTTTAAAGGTCGTACTGCCGCTAATACAGCACGATGTTACAAATATACGTTGGAATACCGTGTTACGGGGAATATCGTGTTGCCGCTAATACAACACGTATTTTTACACAGCGGATAAACAAGTTCGTGAGCAGCGCTTCGAACCTCTGCTGTCTTTTCTTGAAAACAGCACACTTAACAAGAGATTGCATGTGCAGACCTCTAGTGTGTGTTCTTTCATTGGGTACTAAGTATCAAATTGGAGTGACGATTGATTCTTCTCCTTCAGTTACGTATCGAACTCGATCGTAAGAATGAGTCATCGATCCTTTTTCTTCCAGTTAAGTATCGAACTCGATCGTAAGAATGAGCCCGGTAATTTTCGAGGTCTCATTATTTCAATCTCGTACCTCTACCAACCTAGACACGAAAGGAATTTAATACTTGAAGCCAAATTGTCTATGAAAGAAGTCAGGACCCACTCGAATGAATATGGACTATTTGCCCCAAATACTTCTTGGAAGGAACCCACTGATGAAGAAGATCCACCCTTTTTGGACCAGATTTCATCCATCAAGACTATCAAAAACATTGGCACCAAATACAAGAACGTCATCCAATCCGGAATCAACCAGGTCAATAGCACTGAAACACTCCATGTCACCATCCAAAAACACTTGGCACCAACCGAAGATGATATGGATGTGGTCATTCCTACTATTGACATTGCTTTGCTCAGAGCCATCACCAAGCTTCATAAACCAGGCAATCATGCATTACTTCTAGATGCAGATTCACTACCAAATGAAGAAATTGAACTCTTAATCAAGGCCATCAATTCCAAAGCAACCACACCTGAAGAACAAGCACTAGGGCACTTCACTCGTAGGAATCTCAAGTCATTATCAACATGGACTGAATGGGAAGCTGGAGAGCGCAAACAACTTGATCAGTTTGAAGACTTAGAAATGTTTGGATCACCCATTCCATACCCTAAGGATCCAGAAGCCATTATTCTCCGACCCCATTGGCAATACAATGTCAAAAGGAATGGTGTCAGATGAGCAAGACAGTGCTGTAATGGAAGCAAATATGCAGCTCCAACCCTGCATGCCATTGCAATGTCATACTCATCATGTGTTGAACACCCCATCCAAAGATTGTTCTTTGCCATTGCAGCAAGCCTCAATCTCAAAATCTATGCAGGAGATGCTGGTAATGCCTATGCCCATTCTCCAGGGCCCAACATCCCTACATACATAACTATTGATGATGCATATGCAGAATGGTATAAACACAAGCATGGCACAGATATAGACAGAAGATTGGTGCTTCCTGTCCTTTGGGCACTTCAAGGCCATCCGGAATCAGGTAGATTATGGGAAAGCCACATCAACAAGATCTTGAAAGGCCCTGATCTCAACTTCAAGACCACCACACATGACAGAACAATCTACACGACAGTTTTTGAAGGTGAAACAGTCTACATGCTGAGACAAGTTGACAATTTTTGCACTGGCTTGCACATCTGAATCCATATCTGACAAGATCTATGACATCATTGGGGCAAAGCTGAAGCTACCTAAAGAAGAGGTAATCCCCTTCACAAAAATGGGGTTGCTTGAAGACTTCAATGGAATTGATGTCAAACAGACAGCTGACTACACTGAACTGTCCTGCGCAAATTACATTGACAGAATCATGACATCCCATGGTTGGGAAACTGATTCCAAGATGAAACCTCACTCCAAGCCGTCAGCGCCACTGTCAACTGAAGTGCTGAGCCAACTACAATCACATACAAATGGACTATTAGAAGGCACCAAGGAACATGCTGAATTACAATCCACATCGGGCTTCTCATACAGGACACTCTTAGGCAAAATGATGTTTGCATATGTGAGCTGCCGGCCAGACATTGGCTATGCAGTGACCCTGATGTCAAAATACAGTTCCAATCCCGCTGTTTTTCACTATTCCAGTCTGAAGAACATAGCTCGATACCTCAGAACAACAAGATCTTGGGGTATTAGATTCTACAGACCAAATGCTGAGCCATCTCTACCATCAGGAGAACCATACAACGATGTAGTCCAAGATGCATCACTCCCAAAATTCCCTGAAGATATCAAACAAGCCAAATTAATGTGTTTTGTTGATGCAGCATATGGCAACGATCCAAAACATCGCAGGTCCACTAACACACTACAGGATATGTTTTCACTTACGCTGGTGGAGCAATTGTTTACAGATCCAAAGCTCAGTCACTTACTGCTCAGAGTTCTACAGAAGCAGAATTCATCGCTGCAGTCACCGCGGCCAAAACAGCCAGATATCTCAGGTCCATACTCAAGGAATTAGGATTTGTCCAAGGTGGTCCGACTCTATCTATGACGACAATGCGTCAGCAATTGTAATCATCAATGCCCAGAAGCCAACTGAAAGAACCAGGCATATTGAAATCAGGTTCTTTGCAATTCAAGCATGGAAAGAAAATGGTGAAATCAAGATGATTCATATTCCTGGAGTTATCAACCCGGCTGATGATCTAACCAAACCATTAGGATGGATCTTGCACGCCCAACATGCAAGATATATCATGGGACACTACCCAGGTTAAATCAATTGCACGTTACGATTCGCTTCGAACGTTCGATTGTACCCTGGATCAAACCGGCGCGATTGCAATATAAGATCGGCGTACATACTTCGTTTAACTGATCACTTCGATTGTCAATTGCAGATGCAGACGAATTGATCCAAGGTTAAATATACTCCGACAGTAATCCAACATTGAGTAAACATGCTGGATCAAGGGGTGTGTTGTCGGCGAAAAATACGAACTTCTTGTCGGCATCAAATTCGATCGGAAAAGTCGACAAACGGAACGACGACCGAGGTGCGGAATATTAACACGGAGTAACAACAGAGATACGATTATTTCGATGATCGAGTCTTAGAATCAAATGCACCTCCACTACTTGAAAATCCTTAAGTGGTAAAAACGATATCACCTAAGGCTACAAACAGAAGAGGATGATTGGTTAGAAACGAGAAATATCCGAATACCTGAACAGTAAGTAAACACTTGGAATCCATAAGTAGATTCAGAAGAATATACTTGATATCCCGTGAGGAAATTACTTATTGCAATCAAGAAAATCAATACCGATTCCGGGTGGGCCTCATTTATCTACCCACTCTACGAACAAGCATACGCCCCACCGGATAAGAAATACTTAACCTTGTAAAAGACCAATACCATCAAATGACCGATACAGTAAGACCGACACGGCGCTAATACAGCAACAGCAACATCAGTATCGGTACGATGAAGATAACAGTAACAGACAACCGGTATTGGATTACTAAATCAAGCGTGATTACGTACGCGCGAAATCGTAATCTACGCGGTACGATTTCAAGATGAGCGCGATAAGTATAAGTGAGACGCGACCAATGAGATGAGGACCGTAAGTAAATTATACATAAGCGCTGGTGAATATCAAGCTATACTTAAAGCACTGAACAGAGGTACGCAATATGGGAATCGAACTCACGGCGGTACGCGTATCCCCACACAAAGAAACAACAAATTAGTAAATGGGAGATTAACATGGTCCAGAAACAATCCGATCATAATCTTATCAATAACTCTTTCCAACACCGTAAAAAGAGCAAAATAACGTAAATACTCAAAGTAACAAAATTAACCAAACGTCGCCTTACAGCTTTGGTCTTATTAGTTATTGATAAGATTAACACACCTCAATACCAGAGGGAACACAAACCGAAGGAAACCACAGCCCCACAACAAGAAGAGTTACCCCTGACACCAGCATCGACAATTCCAGAAACATAGGCTCCACCGCAATCCGTGATCTGAGAGACCAACTGGAAGAGCTCGAACAGTTCAACCGGGATATACTCGAGTACACCGAAGAACAAAACACGCAATTGCAAACACAGAACAGGTTGCTATACGACTATACCGAGGACAGTGAGGATAGTGATACCGACGACGAGATGTCCAAGAAGAAGGACTACACGACTCTCAAGGACCACTTGGATGAGACACAAGTAAAGCCGGTCGCTGTACCATCGAGCATAGATGTATACGAGTTCAAGAAAGCACTAGCAAATGCATTAGCCGAAGTACCCTCCATCAGCCCGACAAACGGGAAACGGCTAAATCTCCAAGGGTGACAGACCCCCCGCAAAACGAATCCGAACGCAGCGCAACCAGCGCCATCCAAAACAATAACAACAAAAACAAATATTCAATACACACGGGGGCAGGGGCATACCAGATTCAAGCCATCCCCAAGCTGATCCGATTCTACCACGTAGCGGCAGGATACCCCACTAAAGAAAAGTGGGTCCATGCCATCAAGCATGGCTCGTTTGCCACGTGGCCGAGTCTCACTGTACAACGCGTCAACCGATACCTCCCACTCACAGAAGAAACGACTATGGGTCATCTACAAATGGTTCGACAAGGCATCCAAAGCACACGCAAGAAGCCAAAGAACAAGCCAATGACCGATACAGAGCCGCCCCGCGTCGACCGAAAGAAGATACATAACGTCTGCGTAGACATAGTATCCGCAAATGAAATGCAACCAACTAACCACGCAGGGCCACGTACCAAAGACGAACCAAAGGAACTCATCGCGTGGGACCTTCCGGGGAGATACCCAGTCACGTCACGCCGTGGGCACCAGTACGTATTCCTCATGTACGACTACAATTCCAACTACATTGACGTGGAGCCCATCCAGTCACGCAAGAGTGAAGACCTCCTGCAGGGATTCACAGCGTGCTACGCATGGATGAAAGAGGACAACGTGAGCGCAAAAATAGTACGAATGGACAACAAAACCTCCAAGAAACTAATTGCGTACATCACAAAGAACAACCTCGATTACCAACTAGCATCACCCGGGGACCACCGTCTCAACCATGCAGAAAGGGCAATACAGACCTTCAAGAACCACTTTATAGCAGGATTGAATGGGGTGGATGAAAAGTTCCCAGTGGACGATTGGGACCTACTGATCCCACAGGCCCTCATTACCCTCAACTTGCTACGCGCATCACGCACCCAGCCGAAACTATCAGCATATGAGCTCAGACGCGGGATCTATGACTACAACAAACACCCACTCGCCCCTATGGGCTGTCGGGTGATTATTCACGACAGAGCTCAAGAACGCGGCGCATGGCAGGACCATGGGACAAGGGGTTATTACATCGGACCGGCCTTAAAGCACTACAGGAATTACACCTGCGTTGGGGAGGCCAGTTGCGCTAACAGAATCAGCAACACAGTGGCATTTTTTCCCAAGACGGAGATGCCCCATACCTCTTCTACAGACCGACTGCTCATGATCCTCCAAGACCTAAAGGACGTTACCAGTAAACCCCATCCGCCAATCCCTTATATGGAACAGGGAACCCAAGTGAACGAGGCCCTTCGGAGTATACGAGATCTTTTACATATGGGGACACGACAAAAACAAAATGGGCCCAATGCCACACTTAGCGATACAGTCAAAAACTCACGCGAACCTCCAAGGGTGTCAAACGGGCCCAATACAAAATCAATCAATGAGCCAGGGAATGAACGCAAGCCTCCAAGGGTGCCGCCTACACAACAACGCAGCGCCCGCCGGGGACACCCCTGGGCCGTAGGCACAATCATTAGAAAGAAGTTCAACTCAGGGTGGTACGAAGGTGAAATTGTAAGCTATGACCAGACCAACCAATACTACAGAGTAAGATTCACCGATGGGGACATTGCCGACTACACACATGGTGAAGTGTCTCGATACTACAAATCCGACCAATACTACTCAAAACCCAAGGTTAAACCCAAGGCACTAATGGGGATTTACCAGCATGACCAGGTACATTTTCCCGTACCAAAGCAGGCCCTACAAACAAACAATTTATCATATAGGCCCCAGCTAGCATGTGGGGGGTCCATATGGGATGATGACTTGAACAAGTGGGCAGCATACCGTGATCTAATCAAGCACCCCAAAACACAGATACAGGAATTATGGCTCAAGTCAGGTGAAGACGAGTTCGGCCGCCTATTTCAAGGGTTCCAACCCAACGAGGTGGAGGGGATGGATGTATTGGATTGGATCGATAGACAATCAGTGCCAGTACATAAGAAGGTCACTTATCCTCGATACACAGTCGCCATACACCCCGAGAAATCGGATCCCTACAGGACGCGCATCACCGCAGGAGGTGACCAGCTGGAGTACCACGGTGATGTGTCCACCCAAACCGCAAGCATGGAAGCCATAAAAACCCATTGGAACAGTGTAGTATCCACTCCGGGGGCTAAGTACTGTACCGGCGACATCTCTAACATGTACTTATGCTCCTCACTCGACGAGCCTGAATTTGTAAAATTCAGGTGGGACATGATTCCCCCCCGCATCAGGGCCGCTTACAGCCTAGAGGGGCTCAAGCAAGGTGACTACGTCTACGCAAGGATAAAAAAGGCGTGGTATGGACTCAAGCAAAGCGGCAAAATTGCACATGATGACTTAGTAGCAGGCGGATACCACTTTCTTGGAGACACCAAGGACGATACATTCAATGGACCAATCCTAGTGTTAGCCAAGGTCATCAAAAATGTGATGGCGTCCGCGGCGGAGGCCAAAGTCGCATCGTTATTCCTGAACGCACAGGAAGCATTACCCATCCGACAATGTCTGATTGAACTAGGCCACCCACAACCGGCCACTCCGCTGAAAACAGACAATAATACAGCAGAAGGCATATTAAATGGCACGATCAAGCAAAAAAGGTCCAAAGCCATTGATATGCGATTCTATTGGTTAAAAGACAGGGCACAACAGGGGCAATTCACTATTTTCTGGGAACCGGGAAAACATAATCTGGCTGATTACCCCACCAATCACCATCCAGGCAGCCACCACAAGAAAGTGAGACCGATATATCTATATGAACCAGATACACATCCAAGGGTTTATTGGATTACTAAATCAAGCGTGATTACGTACGCGCGAAATTGTAATCTACGCGGTACGATTTCAAGACGATAATAATAATATACGTATTTAAGTAACTTTAACCACTGAAGGTGGATCTAAACTACTCAGTCTGTATCCAGACTTTAAGGTCGCCTCAATCAAAGAGAGTTTAAGCCCCAAGTTGTAGAACGACAAATTTGTCAAACGAATCCTGAAAGCAAGCAGGGAGAGTACAAGTGAAAACTGTTGAAGGATACCGGTAGCATAATCCGAACTGGGAGCAGCTACCAACAAACAGGCAGGAGGAAGGGTAAAATACTGGGAGCCGCAGGGTGTGCAGAGGTGGGTAACTGGGGGAAGAACTAGGAAGGGCACCGGGTGGAGCAACCCTGGGTGCGGAAGGTGATGATACAGTGGGAGCAGCGCTGGGGACAGTGCCAGGAACCACACTGGATGCAGCACAAGGAGCAGCACTGGTGGGTGCAGAACCGGGTCATACACTGGGAGAAGCACTGGGGTGCAGAAGATGGGGATATATTGGAAGCAGCGCCAGAAGCCAAACTTGATGCAGCTTGAGGAGTAGCACGAGGTACAGAACCTGGTGAGAAACTGGAATCAGCGCGGGGTGCAGAACCTGGTGAGACACTGGGAGCAGCACTTGGTGGAACACTGTAGCAATGTGGGCTGCATTGGGGGAGACACTGGGAAAAGTACTGGGGAAAGCGCTGGGTGAAAAGTTTGGCCCATCCTTTAGAATCCATTCAGCCAAGCCCTCATCAAGGCAGCCTCCTGGCGATACGGCTGCTGGGAAGGGAGAGGGACTGCATAGTGTCTCCTGGCAAGCTGGATGGTCGCAAGCCATTGACGCTTGGCAGTAAGAGTGTAACCACGGAGCACTTGGAGGGGGATCTGGAGGAGGGAGTGAGATTGAGGCAGAGCACCAGCTAAGCCAATGGCCAATTCAGATGCAATGGAATCATTGAGAGATTGGTGTTGTTCTGACTCAAGCAACCCTCCAGTGCCATGGAGCCGTTGGTTTCGGTACGTCCAGAGATCCCAACAGGTGAGGAAAAATTGATGAATCACTGCAGTGGCCCATCGACGAGGAGATCGCTTGCTACCAATTGAAGAATAATAGTCAGCCTGAATCTGATGCCAGAGGGGTGTCCACCTCCCAAGGAACCAGTTGTGCCAGCCAATCCGACGCTGAGCCCTTATAGCAGATGCAATATCAGGGGAGTATGAGGAAGGGTGGATACGCCTACCTTGACGAACCCTAGTGGTAACATCCACAATGGCAAGAGCCAGTGAAGGGTCTGTAAGCTCAGAAGTAAGGCGCTGTTGCAAAGGGCCCCAAAAGGAAGACAAGCAGTGCTGGACAGCCCCGGTATCGGCACATGAAAGAACATGGGAAGCCTTTTCCTCATCTTGGGCACACAGAGGGCATCGGGAGTGATCCTGGTGCTGGTAATGAAGTAGCTGATTGCCAACACCAATACAACCCGAAGCAAATTTGACAAACCACCGCTGCATACCAGGAGGGAGGCGCTTGAAAGCAGAGTGATGGGCACACCAATGGATAGAATCGGAGACTTGTGGTGGAATGGAGATGTCGTGGCGAGTTTGCCAATAGTGAAGAAGTGGGGGACCTGAAATAAGAATGTGCAAGGCATCTCTGTCAAAGCGAGAGCATTTGAGACCCTTCTGTGAGAGAGCCCAGGGCTCAAACACAAGTCGGGGATAGTGGTAAGGAGAAGAACGATTCATGGATAGAAAAGCCTTGGCCATGCCATCAACTTGATGATTGCGAAGCGCCCACCAATCAAGAAAAAGACCCTCTTGATGACCCTGAACCCACTTGAAGGTAACAGTGATTGGAAGAGCAGAGATCATATTGCGAATGACATAGACATAGTCAAAAGATTTCTGAGAGATAGACAAGGGCCAGGTGCCCTGAGCCTGTTGAAGAGCCGTATCCCCATCAAGGGCAATGGTGAGTGAGCCGGAGGGTACATCATAGATGTCCACCAGAGCCATACAGCAGGTGAGGACACCAATGATGCCAGCCAATTCACTGCGGTAGGAAGACTGATCTTCAGGGGAGCCACTGACAAGGTTAGATCCAGTGAGTAACAAGGAGGGAGACTTGGTGGAGGTGTTGGGGGAAAGGATGAAGGAAGATGTACCACGGAGGAGAACGGGATCATAAGAGCCGTCACAGACAGCGCTGGCAGAGCCACGCAGAATGGCAGTGGCCAGAACCTAGCATCCATCCTGGGGAAGGGAGTATTGATGGAGAAGGACTCGTGGAGAACCGCAGAGAGCATCAAATGCATCCTCTGGGGTGGCAGGAAGACACTCAAAAGGATCGTAGGTCAAGGGGTCTTCGTCGGGTGGATGAGAGATAAAGGAGGATTGACCGACAATCCAGAACACATTCCCACTGGAAAGGAGGGATACAATAGTGTCTGCACTGGTAGGTTTAGCACAAAGGATGGTAGTGTTAAAGCTGTAACGACCTCTGCCTTGCGAAGAACCGACCCTCCAACCAGTAGGGCATTTGTAGAAGAGCCGGTCAGTAGAACGGCACAAAAACCAGGGCCAAACAGAGGAGGACTCGGTTGACAGCCAATGCCCCAGGTGAAAGGAGGGGTGGAAAGCTCGGTCCGAAGGCAAAGCCAACGGGGGTAAGAAGGATTTCCGAAGGGCACGTTGCCAGAGCTGAAGGGCGGGAAGATGCCACGGAGGGGGGCAACGAGGCCAGTCAAGGTGAGCGCGAAGATGGTTGGAGGACTGCAGCTGGAAGGCCATAGGAGAAAGCCATGTGCCATCGGCAGTGCAGATATCAGCAAGGGAGATAGCCTGGAGAGACATCCTGATGAGATTCAGAAGAGACAGGTCGGCGCCCCGAAAACCAGCAGTGACAAAAGCTTGCATGAGGTAGCAGTCATTCACTCTAAGCAGAGGAAGTGTAGGAAAGTCCTCCACCATACTCACAGGGTGCATAGAAAAGAAATGCCACACATGCTTATACCAGCAAGGAGTGATATAAGAGGCATAGGGCTGATAGGGGGTAATACCGAGATGGAAAGGGATCCCTAGTTCAAGCCAAAATGCTTCAGCGGTAAGCCTAAGAATATGGCCTGTCTGGGAACCACGTACAGATTCCTGAAGCAGGGTAGCAATGTGACTGAATTCCTGGAGAAGGAAAGGGTGGATGAAACCAAAGCCTTGATACAAAGATGGACCATAGAAAACCTTGCGAGGAAAGTTGCGAGACATGCCGGCCTTATTGAGCACTGGAACCAGAGTTGGTTGAAGAATGCGGGTCCAGGTAGAAGCGCTGAGCTGAGTGACGGGCATGGGGTATTCAAAAGACTTCATAAATGAGTACCTGAAGGTGTAGAGGGAGGTGTTCTTCTCGCACTTGGAGGACCTCATTTGAGATCCAAAAGACTGGGACTGGGTCTGCAGGTGATCAACTTGAGCTTCCTCATTGCCGTCCATAGAAATGTAGACACCCAGAGTCTTGTCCGCGTGGTCAACCTCAAAACGGTCAAGAGGGGACTGGGCACCAGATTTGTCAGTGATGGTGAAAACACCGGGCATTTCATCAACAGAACGATAGTCCCAACCAGAACCAGTCCACTTGAAATCTATCAAGTAGCAGAAGGATTTAGCAGGTTCAATAGCGCCGCCAGTAGCAATGAGACCACCAGCCCAGCGGTCTAAAGCGGCCTGAAAATCAACAGCCAAAGCCTCACCAGAGGTAGTAGAGGAGGAACCGGCACAAAAAAGATCAGTATCATCCACAAAAGCAAAACCAACCAAGGAGACCAGCTGAAGGGATAGGGAGGTGAGTAGATGGACCCCATGGCCTGCATTCTGCATCATCCGGAAAAGGATGGTAGAAACCAGAGCCCACAGAGTAGGGCCGAGACCGTTGCCTTGCCCAATCCCACTGAGGGGAATAGATTCATCACCATACATAGGACCGGACCGGCCAAATCCAGTTTTAATGTGATGGGTAGCACGCTGGAGAGTGGAGAGTAGAACCTCGCAAACGTGAGCCGGAATCCCAAAGCTTTGGAGGGTGAGACTTGCAATGGGATGGGAGATTCGGTCATAGCAGCCCTTGGCATCGTTCATTGCAACCGCCCCCGAGCGGCGCTTCTGACGAAGAACATCACAAATAAGCTTCTTGTTGAGACAAGTGTTGATGGCTTTGTGATGCTTCCGGCTGCCATGTTGGTCAACTGCCACCGCGTTGGCCTGTTCAGCATGAGCTAGAATTCGTTTACCAATCATCTTGTTGTTGATCTGGAACTCTGGAGACATCAGTTGGATGAGTCTCATCTTGTCAACACGGTATTCACCAGGTTTCTTGAAAATTTCAACGTCGGTGATAACCTGCCAAGCAGAGGGCGAGAAGCCAGCAAGCAGAGGAGCAGTCCGCATCAGAGTATCAAAGGAATTCAGCTGAGTGTCCAAGGCAAAAGATTTATGGTGGGCAAAACTGAGGCAAGAAGGCTCACCAGCAGTGCGTTCCTTCTGGCATGTCCAGGCAGCAGCATTGTCAGCAGGGCTAACAGAGTAGTCAAAGGGAGCCAAAGACTTAATAGCAGCAGGCACTTGAAGGCAAGTAAGAAATTCAGTCAGGTACTGGTCAGTTCCGGGAGGAGGGACGTAAGTGCCGGCAAGGACATCAGCTGAGGAAGGTCCAGTTCCCAAGTAGCCGAAGGCCTGAATGAATGAGGGAGACATGGAGGGAGTGTCTAGGCATTGTTGTTGACGGCAGACATTGGAGGCAGCCATGGCTGGCACCATGGCAGATTGAGACTCTAAGACTTGTTCAGTGCCATCGGAGCTGACAGCAACCGCTTTCAGAACAGCAGGCTTTGAGAGGCGACCACGGATAGCGCGAGCAGCGAGCCCTAGATCCCGTTGGAGCCGTTCACGGCGCATGCGTGCCCGAATCTGAGAGGCGCTCTGGTTGTAGGGCTTGCCTTCAGTAAGAAGGGCGTCCACCAAGCCTTGGTTGAAGGAGTCACGCCACGAAGGAGCCAGGACTTTTACAGCACGGTATTGCTTGAAGGCTTGCTTCAAGTGAAGGACAGCCGTGGCAAGATCACAGTGTTCACCCTTGTATAAGGAAAGTTTACATGCCAGGCGCTTCACCTTGGTGTGACTGGTGGAGACACCTTGACGAAGCTGCACAATCCGCCTCCAAAAATCGATGGTGTCACGGTAAACCTGGAGCTTGGGGGACCACGGAATCATGCCGGTGCGAAGCCGGCAAAGATGTTGTTCAACAGACAGCCGGATGGAGGCAGAGGTAGCATGGAGGACATCATAGGTAGTGATGAGAGTATCGCGCACAGTGGTATCACCAGATAAATACTGTGCCACTAGGTGCTCTAGCTTAGTCTGAAGGGGGACCACACCAGCAGTAGCAAAGGCATGTTTGACCCGCTTGAGATAGCGCTGCCGAAGGTGAGGGTGGGAAGATTTCAGGCGAGGAAGAGAGGATCGCACAGGAGGTGGAAGATATTTGCCCAAGATACTGCCATTACACACTTCGATCCAGAGCAAGCGATGGTCAGAAACCATGCCGTGCTCACCATCAAAAGCACAGTAACCAGCTCGGATGACATCAACATGCTCAGTAGTCCAAAGGGCATCAATGGGAGTCCTGGTAGTATTTCGATTGTGGGTAGCAGGTGGGGAACGTGAAGGGTGGGTAGTCAAGATGGCATCCTTGAAGCCGAGTGCTGTGAGCTCAGAGGAGAGACCGTCAGACCGGACATCAGAATTATGGTCGATCCCTAAGACAACGGAGTCACCTGCCTCTAGGCAAGCCTGAAGGGCAGCGGTGAGGTCACGTCAAAAGAGAATGCGTGGGTTGGGACAGCATAGATCCTCTTCAGCCTGGAAGTAGCGACAGTGTTGGTTCCAAACAGAGCCAAGGTCCCTGTCATTTTCGACAGGGCAGTAGGCTGAAAAGATGGTCACCGTAGCTTGAGCCCTCCCCTGAAACCGAACAAAAGTCCACCGGCCAAGCCCCGAAGGATCAGCAAGGTGGGCAAGCTTGTGAGAATGAAAGAGCCGGTCAATAGTAAACCCCGTACCACCAGGGAGGCGCCACGTGCCAGAGGATGCCTCATGCTGGTTGCTAGCAAGGAAGGTGAAGCTGGAAGGGTAGGCCTGTTTGATGCGAGAGTGAAAGAGATCACAAAGGGGGAGCTGAGGTTCGTTCAGACAATGCTCTGCGTAGAGAGCAACCCCAGCTTTACTTTGAGCAACACGCCGAGAGTTGTGACGGGAACGAGACATGAAGGCTGACTTCCGCTGGGGACCAATATTTTGGAAGGTGATGAGGGTAGAGTTTGAGGACGGAGACTGGGGAAAGGGATGGCCAAAAGCATCAGAATCTTTAGTCACAAGGATGTCCCCATGAAGATTGGATTGGGCGAGACGGGAAGCAAGAGAAGGCAAGGAATGGGAAGAAGGACTGGAGGAATCCAGGTGGGGATGAGAGTTGGAGGGCATCCCACAGTGCCCTGAAGGAGACATACTAACCATGATCCGACGCATACCGTGTCTGTCGCACGGAAGAGGAAGCGTGTGAGGCATAGGTGTGGAATACCGAAGGCCACAGCAGGTGCAGCGCTGGGAGGAACACTGGGTGCATATCAGGGTGGAACACTGGGAGCACCAGTTGATGCAGCACTAGGTGGAGCACTGGAGGCAATCCTGGGGGAAGCACTGGAAGGCAAGCCAAATGCATGGCAGGAGGAAGCACTGGGAGTGGCGCCTGGTGCAGTACTGGGAGGAACACTGGATGCACATCAGGGGGAAACACTAGGAGCACCAGTTGATGCAGCACTAGGTAGAGCACGGGAGGCAATCCTGGGGGCAGCACTGGAAAGCAAGTCAAATGCATGGCAGGAGGAAGCACTGGGAGTGGCGCCTGGCGCAGCGCTGGGCGGAGCACTAGGTGCATATCAGTGTGGAACACTGGGAGCACCAGTTGAGGCAGCTCTAGGTGGAGCACTGGAGGCAATCCTGGGGGAAGCACTGGAAAGCAAGCCAAATGCATGGCAGGAGGAAGCATTGGGAGTGGCACTTGGTGCAGTTCTGGGAGTAACACTGTCAGCAGAGCAGGGTGAAACACTGGGAGCACCAGTTGATGCAGCACTAGGTGGAACACTGAAGGCGACCCTAGATGAAGCACTGGAAAGCTAGCCAAATGCATGGCAGCATGAAGCACTGGGAGTGGCGCCTGGCGCAGCGCTGGGAGGAACGCTGGGTGCATATCAGGGTGAAACACTGGGAGCACCAGTTGATGCAGCACTAGGTGGAGCACTGGAGGCAATCCTGAGGGAAGCACTGGAAAGCAAGTCAGATGCATGGCAGGAAGAAGCTCTGGGAGTGGCGCCTGGTGCAGTTCTGGGAGTAGCACTGTCGGCAGAGCAGGGTGAAACATTGGGAGCACCAGTTGATGCAGCACTAGGTGGAGCACTGGAGGCAATCCTGGGGGAAGCACTGGAAAGCAAGTCAGATGCATGGCAGAAGGAAGCACTGGGAGTGGCGCCTGGTGCAGTTCTGGGAGTAAGACGGTCGGCAGAGCAGGGTGAAACACTGGGAGCACCAGTTGATGCAGCACTAGGTGGAGCACTGGAGGCAATCCTGAGGGAAGCACTGGAAAACAAGTCAAATGCATGGCAGAAGGAAGCACGGGGAGTGGCGCCTGGTGCAGTTCTGGGAGTAGCACTGTCGGCAGAACAGGGTGAAACACTGGGATCACCAGTTGATGCAGCACTAGGTGGAGCACTGGAGGCAATCCTGCGGGAAGCACTAGAAAGCAGGTAAGATGCATGGCAGAAGGAAGCACTGGGAGTGGCGCCTGGTGCAGTTCTGGGAGTAGCACTGTCGGCAGAGCAGGGTGAAACATTGGGAGCACCAGTTGATGCAACACTAGGTGGAGCACTGGAGGCAATCCTGAGGGAAGCATTGGAAAGCAAGTCAGATGCATGGCAGAAGGAAGCACTGGGAGTGGCGCCTGGTGCAGTTCTGGGAGTAACACTGGGTGCATATCAGGGTGAAACACTGGGAGCACCAGTTGATGCAGCACTAGGTGGAGCACTGGAGGCAATCCTGGGGGAAGCACTGGAAAGCAAGCCAAATGCATGGCAGGAGGAAGCATTGGGAGTGGCACTTGGTGCAGTTCTGGGAGTAACACTGTCAGCAGAGCAGGGTGAAACACTGGGAGCACCAGTTGATGCAGCACTAGGTGGAGCACTGAAGGCGACCCTAGATGAAGCACTGGAAAGCTAGCCAAATGCATGGCAGCATGAAGCACTGGGAGTGGCGCCTGGCGCAGCGCTGGGAGGAACGCTGGGTGCATATCAGGGTGAAACACTGGGAGCACCAGTTGATGCAGCACTAGGTGGAGCACTGGAGGCAATCCTGAGGGAAGCACTGGAAAGCAAGTCAGATGCATGGCAGGAGGAAGCTCTGGGAGTGGCGCCTGGTGCAGTTCTGGGAGTAGCACTGTCGGCAGAGCAGGATGAAACATTGGGAGCACCAGTTGATGCAGCACTAGGTGGAGCACTGGAGGCAATCCTGGGGGAAGCACTGGAAAGCAAGTCAGATGCATGGCAGGAGGAAGCACTGGGAGTGGCGCCTGGTGCAGTTCTGGGAGTAAGACGGTCGGCAGAGCAGGGTGAAACACTGGGAGCACCAGTTGATGCAGCACTAGGTGGAGCACTGTAGGCCATTTCTGAGGGAAGCACTGGAAAGCAAGTCAAATGCATGGCAGAAGGAAGCACGGGGAGTGGCGCCTGGTGCAGTTCTGGGAGTAGCACTGGGTGCATATCAGGTTGAAACATTGGGAGCACCAGTTGATGCAACAAAAGGTGGAACACTGACGGCGACCCTAGATGAAGCACTGGAACGCAAGTCAAATGCACGGCAGGAGGAAGCACTGGGAGTGGCGCCTGGCTCAGCGCTGGGAGGAACACTGGGTGCATATCAGGGTGAAACACTGGGAGCACTAGTTGATGCAGCACTAGGTGGAGCACTGGAGGCAAACCTGAGGGAAGCAATGGAAAGCAAGTCAAATGCATGGCAGGAGGAAGCACTGGGAGTGGCGCCTGGTGCAGTTCTGGGAGTAGCACTGTCGGCAGAGCAGGGTGAAACATGGGGAGCACCAGTTGATGCAGCACTAGGTGGAGCACGGGAGGCAATCCTGGGGGGAGCACTGGAAAGCAAGTCAGATGCATGGCAGGAGGAAGCACGGGGAGTGGCGCCTGGTGCAGTTCTGGGAGTAACACTGCCGGCAGAGCAGGGTGAAACATTGGGAGCATCAGTTGATGCAGCACAAGGTGGAACACTGAAGGCGACCCTAGATGAAGCACTGGAACGCAAGTCAAATGCACGGCAGGAGGAAGCACTGGGAGTGGCGCTTGGCTCAGCGCTGGGAGTAACACTCATATCAGGGTGAAACATTGGGAGCACCAGTTGATGCAACACTAGGTGGAGCACTGGAGGCAATCCTGAGGGAAGCATTGGAAAGCAAGTCAGATGCATGGCAGAAGGAAGCACTGGGAGTGGCGCCTGGTGCAGTTCTGGGAGTAACACTGGGTGCATATCAGGGTGAAACACTGGGAGCACCAGTTGATGCAGCACTAGGTGGAGCACTGGAGGCAATCCTGGGGGAAGCGTTGGAAAGCAAGCCAAATGCATGGCAGGAGGAAGCATTGGGAGTGGCACTTGGTGCAGTTCTGGGAGTAACACTGTCAGCAGAGCAGGGTGAAACACTGGGAGCACCAGTTGATGCAGCACTAGGTGGAGCACTGAAGGCGACCCTAGATGAAGCACTGGAAAGCTAGCCAAATGCATGGCAGCATGAAGCACTGGGAGTGGCGCCTGGCGCAGCGCTGGGAGGAACGCTGGGTGCATATCAGGGTGAAACACTGGGAGCACCAGTTGATGCAGCACTAGGTGGAGCACTGGAGGCAATCCTGAGGGAAGCACTGGAAAGCAAGTCAGATGCATGGCAGGAGGAAGCTCTGGGAGTGGCGCCTGGTGCAGTTCTGGGAGTAGCACTGTCGGCAGAGCAGGATGAAACATTGGGAGCACCAGTTGATGCAGCACTAGGTGGAGCACTGGAGGCAATCCTGGGGGAAGCACTGGAAAGCAAGTCAGATGCATGGCAGGAGGAAGCACTGGGAGTGGCGCCTGGTGCAGTTCTGGGAGTAAGACGGTCGGCAGAGCAGGGTGAAACACTGGGAGCACCAGTTGATGCAGCACTAGGTGGAGCACTGTAGGCCATTTCTGAGGGAAGCACTGGAAAGCAAGTCAAATGCATGGCAGAAGGAAGCACGGGGAGTGGCGCCTGGTGCAGTTCTGGGAGTAGCACTGGGTGCATATCAGGTTGAAACATTGGGAGCACCAGTTGATGCAACAAAAGGTGGAACACTGACGGCGACCCTAGATGAAGCACTGGAACGCAAGTCAAATGCACGGCAGGAGGAAGCACTGGGAGTGGCGCCTGGCTCAGCGCTGGGAGGAACACTGGGTGCATATCAGGGTGAAACACTGGGAGCACTAGTTGATGCAGCACTAGGTGGAGCACTGGAGGCAATCCTGAGGGAAGCACTGGAAAGCAGGTCAGATGCATGGCAGAAGGAAGCACTGGGAGTGGCGCCTGGTGCAGTTCTGGGAGTAGCACTGTCGGCAGAGCAGGGTGAAACATTGGGAGCACCAGTTGATGCAACACTAGGTGGAGCACTGGAGGCAATCCTGAGGGAAGCACTGGAAAGCAAGTCAGATGCATGGCAGGAGGAAGCACTGGGAGTGGCGCCTGGCTCAGCGCTGGGAGGAACACTGGGTGCATATCAGGGTGAAACACTGGGAGCACTAGTTGATGCAGCACTAGGTGGAGCACTGGAGGCAATCCTGAGGGAAGCACTGGAAAGCAAGTCAGATGCATGGCAGAAGGAAGCACTGGGAGTGGCGCCTGGTGCAGTTCTGGGAGTAACACTGGGTGCATATCAGGGTGAAACACTGGGAGCACCAGCTGATGCAGCACTAGGTGGAGCACTGGAGGCAAACCTGAGGGAAGCAATGGAAAGCAAGTCAAATGCATGGCAGGAGGAAGCACTGGGAGTGGCGCCTGGTGCAGTTCTGGGAGTAGCACTGTCGGCAGAGCAGGGTGAAACATGGGGAGCACCAGTTGATGCAGCACTAGGTGGAGCACGGGAGGCAATCCTGGGGGGAGCACTGGAAAGCAAGTCAGATGCATGGCAGGAGGAAGCACGGGGAGTGGCGCCTGGTGCAGTTCTGGGAGTAACACTGCCGGCAGAGCAGGGTGAAACATTGGGAGCATCAGTTGATGCAGCACTAGATGGAACACTGACGGCGACCCTAGATGAAGCACTGGAAAGCAAGTCATATGCATGGCAGGAGGAAGCACTAGGAGTGGCGCCTGGTGCAGTTCTGGGAGTAACACTGTCGGCAGAGCAGGGTGAAACACTGGGAGCACCAGTTGATGCAGCACAAGGTGGAACACTGAAGGCGACCCTAGATGAAGCACTGGAACGCAAGTCAAATGCACGGCAGGAGGAAGCACTGGGAGTGGCGCTTGGCTCAGCGCTGGGAGTAACACTTGGTGCATATCAGGGTGAAACACTTGGAGCACCAGTTGCTGCAGCACTAGGTGGAGCACTGGAGGCAATCCTGAGGGAAGCACTGGAAAGCAAGTCAAATGCATGGCAGAAGGAAGCTCTGGGAGTGGCGCCTGGTGCAGTTCTGGGAGTAGCACTGGGTGCATATCAGTGTGAAACACTGGGAGCACCAGTTGATGCAGCACTAAGTGGAGCACTGGAGGCAATACTGGGGGAAGCACTGGAAAGCAAGTCATATGCATGGCAGGAGGAAGCACTGGGAGTGGCGCCTGGTGCAGGTCTGGGAGTAACACTGGCGGCAGAGCAGGGTGAAACATTGGGAGCACCAATTGATGCAGCACTAGGTGGAGCACTGGAGGCAATCCTGAGGGAAGCACTGGAAAGCAAGTCAGATGCATGGCAGGAGGAAGCACTGGGAGTGGCGCCTGGCTCAGCGCTGGGAGGAACACTGGGTGCATATCAGGGTGAAACACTGGGAGCACCAGTTGATGCAGCACTAGGTGGGGTACTGGAGGCAATCCTGAGGGAAGCACTGGAAAGCAAGTCAGATGCATGGCAGGAGGAAGCACTGGGAGTGGCGCCTTGTGCAGTTCTGGGAGTAGCACTGTCGGCAGAGCAGGGTGAAACATGGGGAGCACCAATTGAAGCAGCGCTAGGTGGAGCACGGGAGGCAATCCTGGGGGAAGCACTGGAAAACAAGTCAAATGCATGGCAGGAGGAAGGACGGGGAGTGGCGCCTGGTGCAGTTCTGGGAGTAACACTGTCGGCAGAGCAGGGTGAAACATTGGGAGCATCAGTTGATGCAGCACTAGATGGAACACTGACGGCGACCCTAGATGAAGCACTGGAAAGCAAGTCATATGCATGGCAGGAGGAAGCACTAGGAGTGGCGCCTGGTGCAGTTCTGGGAGTAGCACTGGGTGCATATCAGGTTGAAACATTGGGAGCACCAGTTGATGCAACAAAAGGTGGAACACTGGAGGCGACCCTAGATGAAGCACTGGAACGCAAGTCAAATGCACGGCAGGAGGAAGCACTGGGAGTGGCGCCTGGCTCAGCGCTGGGAGTAACACTTGGTGCATATCAGGGTGAAACACTGGGAGCACCAGTTGCTGCAGCACTAGGTGGAGCACTGGAGGCAATCCTGAGGGGAGCACTGGAAAGCAAGTCAGATGCATGGCAGGAGGAAACACTAGGAGTGGCGCCTGGTGCAGTTCTGGGAGTAACACTGGCGGCAGAGCAGGTTGAAACATTGGGAGCATCAGTTGATGCAGAACTAGATGGAACACTGACGGCGACCCTAGATGAAGCACTGGAAAGCAAGTCATATGCATGGCAGGAGGAAGCACTAGGAGTGGCGCCTGGTGCAGTTCTGGGAGTAACACTGGCGACAGAGCAAGTTGAAACATTGGGAGCACCAGTTGATGCAGCACAAGGTGGAACACTGAAGGCGACCCTAGATGAAGCACTGGAACGCAAGTCAAATGCACGGCAGGAGGAAGCACTGGGAATGGCGCCTGGCTCAGCGCTGGGCGGAACACTTAGTGCATATCAGGGTGAAACACTGGGAGCACCAGTTGCTGCAGCACTAGGTGGAGCACTGGAGGCAATCCTGAGGGAAGCACTGGAAAGCAAGTCAGATGCATGGCAGGAGGAAGCACTGGGAGTGGCGCCTGGTGCAGTTCTGGGAGTAACACTGTCGGCAGAGCAGGTTGAAACATTGGGAGCACCAGTTGATGCAGCACAAGGTGGAACACTGAAGGCGACCCTAGATGAAGCACTGGAACGCAAGTCAAATGCATGGCAGCATGAAGCACTGGGAGTGGCGCCTGGTGCAGCGCTGGGAGGAACACTTGGTGCATATCAGGGTGAAGCACTTGGAGCACCAGTTGATGCAGCACTAGGTGGAGCACTGGAGGCAATCCTGCGGGAAGCACTGGAAAGCAAGTCAGATGCATGGCAGGAGGAAGCACTGGGAATGGCGCTGGGTGCAGTTCTGGGATTAGCACTGTCGGCAGAGCAGGGTGAAACATTGGGAGCACCAGTTGATGCAACACTAGGTGGAGCACTGGAGGCAATCCTGCGGGAAGCACTGGAAAGCAAGTCAGATGCATGGCAGGAGGAAGCACTGGGAATGGCGCCCCGTGCAGTTCTGGGAGTAGCACTGTCGGCAGAGCAGGGTGAAACATTGGGAACACCAGTTGATGCAACACTAGGTGGAGCACTGGAGGCAATCCTGAGGGAAGCACTGGAAAGCAAGTCAGATGCTTGGCAGAAGGAAGCACTGGGAGTGGCGCCTGGTGCAGTTCTGGGAGTAACACTGTCGGCAGAACAGGGTGAAACACTGGGAGCACCAGTTGATGCAGCACTAGGTGGAGCACTGGAGGCAATCCTGCGGGAAGCACTGGAAAGCAAGTCAGATGCATGGCAGGAGGAAGCACTAGGAGTGGCGCCTAGTGCAGTTCTGGGAGTAACACTGGGTGCATATCAGGTTGAAACATTGGGAGCACCAGTTGATGCAACAAAAGGTGGAACACTGAAGGCGACCCTAGATGAAGCACTGGAACGCAAGTCAGATGCACGGCAGGAGGAAGCACTGGGAGTGGCGCCTGGCTCAGCGCTGGGAGGAACATTTGGTGCATATCAGGGTGAAGCACTGGGAGCACCAGTTGCTGCAGCACTAGGTGGAGCACTGGAGGCAATCCTGCGGGAAGCACTGGAAAGCAAGTCAGATGCATGGCAGGAGGAAGCACTGGGAATGGCGCCGGGTGCAGTTCTGGGAGTAGCACTGTCGGCAGAGCAGGGTGAAACATTGGGAGCACCAGTTGATGCAACACTAGGTGGAGCACTGGAGGCAAACCTGGGGGAAGCACTCGCAAGCAAGTCAGATGCATGGCAGGAGGAAGCACTGGGAGTGGCGCCTGGCTCAGCGCTGGGAGTAACACTATCGGCAGAGCAGGGAGAAACATTGGGAGCACCAGTTGATGCAACACTAGGTGGAGCACTGGAGGCAATCCTGGGGGAAGCACTGGAAAGCAAGTCAGATGCATGGCAGAAGGAAGCACTGGGAGTGGCGCCTGGCTCAGCGCTGGGAGGAACACTGGGTGCATATCAGGGTGAAACACTGGGAGCACCAGTTGATGCAGCACTAGGTGTAGTACTGGAGGCAATCCTGAGGGAAGCACTGGAAAGCAAGTCAGATGCATGGCAGGAGGAAGCAATGGGAGTGGCGCCTTGTGCAGTTCTGGGAGTAGCACTGTCGGCAGAGCAGGGTGAAACATTGGGAACACCAGTTGATGCAGCACTAGGTGGAGCACTGAAGGCGACCCTAGATGAAGCACTGGAAAGCAAGTCAAATGCATTGCAGGAAGAAGCACTGGGAGTGGCGCCGGGCGCAGCGCTGGGAGGAACACTGGGTGCATACCAGGGTGAAACACCAAGAGCACCAGTTGATGCAGCACTAGGTGGAGCACTGGAGGCAATCCTGGGGGAAGCACTGGAAAGCAAGCCAAATGCAAGGCAGGAGGAAGCACTGGGAGTGGCGCCTGGCGCAGCCCTGGGAGGAACACTGGGTTCAAATCAGGGTGAAACATTGGGATCACCAGTTGATGCAGCACTAGGTGGAGCACTGGAGGCAATCCTGCGGGAAGCACTGGAAAGCAAGTCAGATGCATGGCAGGAGGAAGCACTGGGAATGGCGCCCCGTGCAGTTCTGGGAGTAGCACTGTCGGCAGAGCAGGGTGAAACATTGGGAGCACCAGTTGATGCAGCACTAGGTGGAGCACTGGAGGCAAACCTGGGGGAAGCACTGGAAAGCACGTCAGATGCATGGCAGGAGGAAGCACTGGGAGTGGCGCCTGGTGCAGCGCTGGAAGTAACACTGTCAGCAGAGCAGGGTGAAACATTGGGAGCACCAGTTGAAGCAGCGCTAGGTGGAGCACGGGGGGCAATCCTGGGGTTAGCACTGGAAAACAAGTCAAATGCATGGCAGAAGGAAGCAGGAAGAGTGGCGCCTGGTGCAGTTCTGGGAGTAACACTGTCGGCAGAGCAGGGTGAAACATTGGGAGCACCAGTTGATGCAGCACTAGATTGAACACTGACGGCGACCCTAGATGAAGCACTGGAAAGCAAGTCAGATGCATGGCAGGAGGAAGCACTGGGAGTGGCGCCTGGTGCAGTTCTGGGAGGAACACTGTCGGCAAAGCAGGGTGAAGTACTGGGAGCACCAGTTGATGCAGCGCTAGGTGGAACACTGAAGGTGACCCTAGATGAAGCACTGGAACGCAAGTCAGATGCATGGCAGGAGGAAGCACTGGGAGTGGCGCATGGCTCAGTGCTGGGAGGAGCACTGGCGGCAGAGCAGGGGGAAACATGGGGAGCACCAGTTGAGGCAGCTCTAGGTGGAGCACTGGAGGCAATCTTGGGGGAAGCACTGGAAAGCAAGTCAGATGCATGGCAGGAGGAAGCACTGGGAGTGGCGCCTGGTGTGGTTCTGGGAGTAACACTGTCGGCAGAGCAGGGTGAAACACTGGGAGCACCAGTTGATGCAGCACTAGGTGGAGTACTGGAGGCAATCCTGGGGGAAGCACTGGAAGGCAAGTCAGATGCATGGCAGGAGGAAGCACTGGGAGTGGCGCCTGGTGCAGGTCTGGGAGTAACACTGTCGGCAGAGCAGGGTGAAACACTGGGAGCACCAGTTGATGCAGCACCAGGTGGAGCACTGGAGGCAATCCTGAGGGAAGCACTGGAAAGCAAGTCAAATGCAAGGCAGGAGGAAGCACTGGGAGTGGCGCCTGGTGCAGCGCTGGGAGGAACAATGGGTTCAAATCAGGGTGAAACACTGGGATCACCAGTTGATGCAGCACTAGGTGGAGCACTGGAGGCAATCCTGCGGGAAGAACTGGAAAGCAAGTCAGATGCATGGCAGGAGGAAGCACTGGGAATGGCACCCCGTGCAGTTCTGGGAGTAGCACTGTCGGCAGAGCAGGGTGAAACACTTGGAGCACCAGTTGAGGCAGCGCGAGGTGGAGCACTGGAGGCAATCCTGGGGGAAGCACTGGAAAGCAAGTCAGATGCATGGCAGGAGGAAGCACTGGGAGTGGCGCCTGGTGCAGTTCTGGGAGGAACACTGTCGGCAAAGCAGGGTGAAGTACTGGGAGCACCAGTTGATGCAGCGCTAGTTGGAACACTGAAGGTGACCCTAGATGAAGCACTGGAACGCAAGTCAGATGCATGGCAGAAGGAAGCACTGGGAGTGGCGCCTGGCTCAGCGCTGGGAGGAGCACTGGCGGCAGAGCAGGGGGAAACATGGGGAGCACCAGTTGAGGCAGCGCGAGGTGGAGCACTGGAGGCAATCTTGGGGGAAGCACTGGAAAGCAAGTCAGATGCATGGCAGGAGGAAGCACTGGGAGTGGCGCCTGGTGTGGTTCTGGGAGTAACACTGTCGGCAGAGCAGGGTGAAACACTGGGAGCACCAGTTGATGCAGCACTAGGTGGAGCACTGGAGGCAATCCTGAGGGAAGCACTGGAAAGCAAGTCAAATGCATGGCAGAAGGAAGCACGGGGAGTGGCGCCTGGTGCAGTTCTGGGAGTAGCACTGTCGGCAGAACAGGGTGAAACATTGGGAGCACAAGTTGATGCAGCACTAGGTGGAGCACTGGAGGCAATCCTGAGGGAAGCACTAGAAAGCAGGTCAGTTGCATGGCAGAAGGAAGCACTGGGAGTGGCGCCTGGTGCAGTTCTGGGAGTAGCACTGTCAGCAGAGCAGGGTGAATCATTGGGAGCATCAGTTGATGCAGAACTAGATGGAACACTGACAGCGACCCTAGATGAAGCACTGGAAAGCAAGTCATATGCATGGCAGGAGGAAGCACTGGGAGTGGCGCCTGGTGCAGTTCTGGGAGTAACACTGGCCGCACATCAGGTTGAAACATTGGGAGCACCAGTTGATGCAGCACTAGGTGGAACACTGAAGGGGACCCTAGATGAAGCACTGGAACGCAAGTCAAATGCACGGCAGGAGGAAGCACTGGGAGTGGCGCCTGGCTCAGCGCTGGGAGGAACACTTGGTGCATATCAGGGTGAAACACTGGGAGCACCAGTTGCTGCAGCACTAGGTGGAGCACTGGTGGCAATCCTGCGGGAAGCACTGGAAAGCAAGTCAGATGCATGGCAGGAGGAAGGACTGGGAGTGGCGCCTGGTGCAGTTCTGGGAGTAACACTGGCGGCAGAGCAGGTTGAAACATTGGGAGCACCAGTTGATGCAGCACAAGGTGGAACACTGAAGGCGACCCTAGATGAAGCACTGGAACGCAAGTCAAATGCACGGCAGGAGGAAGCACTGGGAGTGGCGCCTGGCTCACCGCTGGGAGGAACACTTGGTGCATATCAGGGTGAAGCACTGGGAGCACCAGTTGCTGCAGCACTAGGTGGAGCACTGGAGGCAATCCTGAGGGAAGCACTGGAAAACAAGTCAAATGCATGGCAGAAGGAAGCACGGGGAGTGGCGCCTGGTGCAGTTCTGGGAGTAGCACTGTCGGCAGAGCAGGGTGAAACATTGGGAGCACCAGTTGATGCAACACTAGGTGGAGCACTGGAGGCAATCCTGAGTGAAGCACTGGAAAGCAAGTCAGATGCATGGCAGAAGGAAGCACTGGGAGTGGCGCCTGGCTCAGCGCTGGGAGTAACACTATCGGCAGAGCAGGTTGAAACATTGGGAGCACCAGTTGATGCAACACTAGGTGGAGCACTGGAGGCAATCCTGAGGGAAGCACTGGAAAGCAAGTCAGATGCATGGCAGGAGGAAGCACTGGGAGTGGCGCCTGGCTCAGCGCTGGGAGGAACACTGGGTGCATATCAGGGTGAAACACTGGGAGCACCAGTTGCTGCAGCACTAGGTGGAGCACTGGAGGCAATCCTGAGAGAAGCACTGGAAAACAAGTCAAATGCATGGCAGAAGGAAGCACGGGGAGTGGCGCCGGGTGCAGTTCTGGGAGTAGCACTGTCGGCAGAGCAGGGTGAAACATTGGGAGCACCAGTTGATGCAACACTAGGTGGAGCACTGGAGGCAATCCTGAGGGAAGCACTGGGAAGCAAGTCAGATGCATGGCAGAAGGAAGCACTGGGAGTGGCGCCTGGCTCAGCGCTGGGAGTAACACTATCGGCAGAGCAGGGTGAAACATTGGGAGCACCAGTTGATGCAACACTAGGTGGAGCACTGGAGGCAATCCTGAGGGAAGCACTGGAAAGCAAGTCAGATGCATGGCAGGAGGAAGCACTGGGAGTGGCGCCTGGCTCAGCGCTGGGAGGAACACTGGGTGCATATCAGGGTGAAACACTGGGAGCACCAGATGATGCAGCACTCGGTGGAGTACTGGAGGCAATCCTGAGGGAAGCACTGGAAAGCAAGTCAGATGCATGGCAGGAGGAAGCACTGGGAGTGGCGCCTTGTGCAGTTCTGGGAGTAGCACTGTCGGCAGAGCAGGGTGAAACATTGGGAACACCAGTTGATGCAACACTAGGTGGAGCACTGGAGGCAATCCTGAGGGAAGCACTGGAAAGCAAGTCAGATGCATGGCAGGAGAAAGCACGGGGACTGGCGCCTGGTGCAGGTCTGGGAGTAACACTGTCGGCAGAGCAGGGTGAAACACTGGGAGCACCAGTTGATGCAGCACTAGGTGGAGCACTGGAGGCAATCCTGAGGGAAGCACTGGAAAGCAAGTCAAATGCATGGCAGAAGGAAGCACTGGGAGTGGCGCCTGGTGCAGTTCTGGGAGTAGCACTGTCGGCAGAGCAGGATGAAGCACTGGGAGCACCAGTTGATGCAGCACTAGGTGGAGCACTGGAGGCGACCCTAGATGAAGCACTGGAAAGCAAGTCAAATGCATTGCAGGAGGAAGCTCTGGGAGTGGCGCCGGGCGCAGCGCTGGGAGGAACACTGGGTGCATACCAGGGTGAAACACTGGGAGCACCAGTTGATGCAGCACTAAGTGGAGCATTGGAGGCAATCCTGGGGGAAGCACTGGAAAGCGAGCCAAATGCATGGCAGGAGGAAGTTCTGGAAGTGGCGCCTGGTTCTGCGCTGGGAGAAACACTGTCAGCAGAGCAGGGTGAAACATTGGGAGCATCAGTTGATGCAGCACTAGATGGAACACTGACGGCGACCCTAGATGAAGCACTGGAAAGCAAGTCAAATGCATTGCAGGAGGAAGCACTGGGAGTGGCGCCGGGCGCAGCGCTGGGAGAAACACTGGGTGCATACCAGGGTGAAACACCGGGAGCACCAGTTGATGCAGCACTAGGTGGAGCACTGGAGGCAATCCTGGGGGAAGCACTGGAAAGCAGGTCAGATGCATGGCAGGAGGAAGCACTGGGAGTGGCGCCTGGCACAGCGCTGGGAGGAACACTGGGTTCAAATCAGGGTGAAACACTGGGATCACCAGTTGATGCAGCACTAGGTGGAGCACTGGAGGCAATCCTGCGGGAAGCACTGGAAAGCAAGTCAGATGCATGGCAGGAGGAAGCACTGGGAATGGCGCCCAGTGCAGTTCTGGGAGTAGCACTGTCGGCAGAGCAGGGTGAAACATTGGGAGCACCAGTTGATGCAGCACTAGGTGGAGCACTAGAGGCAATCCTGGGGGAAGCACTGGAAAGCACATCAGATGCATGGCAGGAGAAAGCACTGGGAGTGGCGCCTGGTGCAGCGCTTGAAGTAACACTGTCGGCAGAGCAGGGTGAAACATGGGGAGCACCAGTTGAAGCAGCGCTAGGTGGAGCACGGGGGGCAATCCTGCGGGAAGCACTGGAAAACAAGTCAAATGCATGGCAGAAGGAAGCACGGGGAGTGGCGCCTGGTGCAGTTCTGGGAGTAACACTGTCAGCAGAGCAGGGTGAAGCACTGGGAGCACCAGTTGATGCAGCACTAGGTGGAGCACTGGAGGCAATCCTGAGGGAAGCACTGGAAAGCAAGTCAGATGCATGGCAGGAGGAAGCACTGGGAGTGGCGCCTTGTGCAGTTCTGGGAGTAGCACTGTCGGCAGAGCAGGGTGAAACATTGGGAACACCAGTTGATGCAACACTAGGTGGAGCACTGGAGGCAATCCTGGGGGAAGCACTGGAAAGCAGGTCAGATGCATGGCAGGAGGAAGCTCTGGGAGTGGCGCCTTGTGCAGTTCTGGGAGTAGCACTGTCGGCAGAGCAGGGTGAAACATTGGGAACACCAGTTGATGCAACACTAGGTGGAGCACTGGAGGCAATCCTGGGGGAAGCACTGGAAAGCAAGTCAGATGCATGGCAGGAGGAAGCACTGGGAATGGCGCCCAGTGCAGTTCTGGGAGTAGCACTGTCGGCAGAGCAGGGTGAAACATTGGGAGCACCAGTTGATGCAGCACTAGGTGGAGCACTAGAGGCAATCCTGGGGGAAGCACTGGAAAGCAAGTCAAATGCATGGCAGGAGGAAGCACTGGGAGTGGCGCCTGGTGCAGCGCTGGAAGTAACACTGTCGGCAGAGCAGGGTGAAACATGGGGAGCACCAGTTGAAGCAGCGCTAGGTGGAGCACGGGGGGCAATCCTGCGGGAAGCACTGGAAAACAAGTCAAATGCATGGCAGAAGGAAGCACGGGGAGTGGCGCCTGGTGCAGTTCTGGGAGTAACACTGTCAGCAGAGCAGGGTGAAACATTGGGAGCATCAGTTGATGCAGCACTAGATGGAACACTGACGGCGACCCTAGATGAAGCACTGGAAAGCAAGTCAAATGCATTGCAGGAGGAAGCACTGGGAGTGGCGCCTGGCTCAGCGCTGGGAGGAACACTGGGTGCATATCAGGGTGACACACTGGGAGCACCAGTTGATGCAGCACTAGGTGGAGCACTGGAGGCAATCCTGAGGGAAGCACTGGAAAGCAAGTCAGATGCATGGCAGGAGGAAGCACTGGGAGTGGCGCCTTGTGCAGTTCTGGGAGTAGCACTGTCGGCAGAGCAGGGTGAAACATTGGGAACACCAGTTGATGCAACACTAGGTGGAGCACTGGAGGCAATCCTGGGGGAAGCACTGGAAAGCAAGTCAGATGCATGGCAGGAGAAAGCACTGGGACTGGCGCCTGGTGCAGGTCTGGGAGTAACACTGGGTGCATATCAGGGTGAAACACTGGGAGCACCAGTTGATGCAGCACTAGGTGGAGCACTGGAGGCAATCCTAAGGGAAGCACTGGAAAGCAGGTCAGATGCATGGCAGGAGGAAGCACTGGGAGTGGCGCCTGGTGCAGCGCTGGGAGAAACACTGGCGGCAAAGCAGGGTGAAACACTGGGAGCACCAGTTGATGCAACACTAGGTGGAGCACTGGAGGCAATCCTGGGGGAGGCACTGGAAAGCAAGTCAGATGCATGGCAGGAGAAAGCACTGGGACTGGCGCCTGGTGTGGTTCTGGGAGTAACACTGTCGGCAGAGCAGGGTGAAACACTGGGAGCACCAGTTGATGCAGCACTAGGATGAGCACTGGAGGCAATCCTGAGGGAAGCACTGGAAAGCAAGCCAAATGCATGTCAGGAGGAAGCACTGGGAGTGGCGTCTGGTGCAGTTCTGGGAGTAGCACTGTCGGCAGAGCAGGGTGAAACATTGGGAGCACTAGTTGATGCAACACTAGGTGGAGCACTGGAGGCAATCCTGGGGGAAGCACTGGAAAGCAAGTCAGATGCATGGCAGGAGGAAGCACTTGGAGTGGCGCCTGGTGCAGTTCTGGGAGTAACACTATCGGCAGAGCAGGGTGAAACACTGGGAGCACCAGTTGAGGTAGCGCTAGGTGGAGCACTGGAGGCAATCCTGGGGGAAGCACTGGAAAGCAAGTCAGATGCATGGCAGGAGGAAGCATTGGGAGTGGCGCCTGGCTCAGCGCTGGGAGGAACACTGGGTGCATATCAGGGTGAAACACTGGGAGCACCAGTTGATGCAGCACTAGGTGGAGCACTGGAGGCAATCCTGAGGGAAGCACTGGAAAGCAAGTCAAATGCATGGCAGAAGGAAGCACTGGGAGTGGCGCCTGGTGCAGTGCCGGGAGGAAGACTGGGTTCATATCAGGGGGAAACACTGCGAGCACCAATGGGTGCAGCACTAGGTGGAACACTGAAGGCAACCCTAGGTGAAGCACTGGAAAGCAAGCCAAATGCATGGCAGGAGGAAGCACTGGGGTTGGCGCCAGGTGCAGCGCTGGGAGGAGCCCTGGGTACATATCCGGGTGAAACACACGGATTACCAGTTGATGCAGCACTAGGTGGAGCACTGGAGGCAATCCTGGGGGAAGCACTGGAAAGCAAACCAAAGGCATTAACACCTGGTGCAGGGATAGGAGAAACACGGTGGGGTAGACAAGGCGGGAAGCAGGAGGAGCGGAAGAAGAGGAAGGTTGACTGAGGGATGCAGAGGTGGAATTTGGAGAAGTAGGCATTCCACCAGGCCAGAAGAAAAGGTGCCTAACCATGGTCAGAGGAAAACCGTGTCTGTCGCACGGATAGGAGAGAAGCCGGTGCAGAGCTAGTTGAGGCATTGGTATGGCTCAGCTCGCTGATACTGGCGTCGGTGCCGGGAGAAAAAGCTATGGAGGTGAAACCGGAGCGGAGAGGGGAGTTGAGGGCGGTAGGGAGTGTGCTAGCGGGGGGCACACTGTCAGCCAAGGCAACGCCTTCAAGAGGGGCAGGGGCACCCAGAACAGAAGTTATGTTGGAAGTGCCAGTTGCAAGAGTAGACATGGACTGGCCATCATCAAAGCCACACCCAGCGCTGTCCTCACGTAGCTGAAAAGAGAAGTGCATATCCAGGTCAAAAGTAACGGCGTTGGAAGTGGAGTCAATGGACAGGTCATCATCCACGAGTTCCCAATCACAGACGTCACCACGGCCGAAGAAGGGCAAAGCATCCTCCGGGTCCTGGTCCGGTGCAGGGGCATTTTCAACAACCCGTCCTTCAGTAGGATCCCAATGAAAGTCCTCCAACTCAGTGAGACACTCAGTAGAGAACCATTGGCGAACACAAGAGCCATACCGGGCCTCCAGGAAGATAGGAAGAAAGGACAGCATGGCTTGAGCTTCAGCTGAGGTAGTAGTGTTGTACAGGGCCAGGATTTCACCACGGTAGGAGCTGGTGTCAACAGAGAGAAACAATGGCCAGGACCAGTTGTCCCTAGTACGGATGCCCAGAAGAACACGGCGCAAAGTGGTAGCACCCAGTCCCTGACCCAAATCTACAGGAAGATCCAGGTCAACCACACCGAGAACAGAAGCAGTTTCATGGGCCGGTGCTTAGCTTGACGAAGGGTTTTCAGCTTGGAAGGGGAAAGGCATCGGTCAGAAGGATTGGTAGCAGTCTCAATGAACTTGTAGAATTTACCATCAGGAAGGGAGGCTATATCAGACGCAGAGCAGCGATTGAACTGAGCCTTCAGTAGCTTGACAGTCTGAGAACGCTTGGTAGAATCACACAAGATGTGAGCGGCTGGGACAGGAGAGGGGTCAGGGGTTCGTGAATTGTCGAGCCAAATGTTCTTCCGGATGACAGCGATAGGGAAGGCTTGAAACCGAGGATGGGTCTGGAGCAGGGCATTGTAATGATTAAGATCAAAACTCTGCATATAGGAACCGAGCAGGAAACCACAGGTGACAGTAGTGGAGGCTTGAATATGATCGTACTTGAAGTCCATTTCACGGTCCTGGAAGCGCTGAAGGAGAGTGTCAGACAAGAGAGCATCCACTGGGACACTGTGTCCGATATAGAACCGGAGGTGGGGTGCTGCACGAACCCGGAGCCATAGGGAAGCAACGTAGAGCTCAAGAGTGCGCCTGTCAGGCAGGGTAGACCAGAGTTTGGGAACAGGCTTAGCCTTGGGGTTAATGCTGGCGCGGGAGGGGAAGACATAGAGGACCAGCTTCCGATCCGCCGACCAGAGCAAGCTGAGTGCATCAGTCAGGGACTCCAGCATTTCGTCGTACAAATCACTAGGGCGGGGGTGACATCAGCCGAGGGAGAGACAGAGTGAAGTAGGAGCTGTAGGAGCACTTGGAACCTTCAGTGACATCAACCGGAGCCCTGGAATCACTGGAGCAAACCCCACGCCGTTGAAGAAAGTGGCCGACAGAAGAAGAAAGGACAGAAGCAGCTCCAACAGAAGGAAAAAAGGAGACAGACCGAGAACCCGGCGCCGGGCTGGAAAATGCAGAGGCAGCTGACGGAGCAGGGGCAGGGGGCTTAGTCTTAAAAAACCAATGAGAGCCGAGAACCCGGTTGGCAGACAGCCACACCAGCCCTTCAGTGCTAGGCAGAAGGTTGCCTTCACAGTACAGGGCATCAAAGCATTCGGGAGACATTTTGGCAAGACCAATGAGACATTTCCGAAGGGCTTGGCCGGGAGGGGATTTGGTCCACGCAGCAGAGCCTTGGAAGCAAGCCAAAGCCAGGGAGACCAGAGACTCCACAGTAGCAGTCCGCCAGTCGGAATCAGCGGGATTGACCAGGGCATACACCGGGGCGACGGAGAGACGGCACACGTCATGAATGGATTTCTTGTCACGGCCATCCTTCTTGCTGAAGAAGTGGGTAGGACTGGGAGAGGCATTCCAAACCCGGGTCTGCGCTGGAGACTTCCGGAGACGGTGGATGAAGGAGGGGGTAGGGAAACGGCCATCACCATAAAAACGCCACAGGAAGGAAGCAGAGTGGGCCTGATTGGCAGCGGCCAGAGCCTGTTGACGAAGTGCTTGACGATCCAAGCTGGGGGAGGGGGTCAAGGAAGGGGACTGCGGGAGGAGAGACTGTTTAAGAGCTGGAGCAGGGGCGGGACGCGCGGCAGATGGGGCTGGCTGCTGAAGAGCTGGGGGAGTAAGGACAAGCTGCTTGAGAGCGGGAGGCTGAAGGGGGGGGGACTTAAGGGCTGGCTTCTTAGAATCCTGACGAGGAGCAGGCTTCTTAGAAGACTGAGTAGAGGAGGCCACAGAGGAATCAGAGGAAGAGACAGACATGGAGGTAACAGAGGATTGGCTGGCCGAGGAAGAGGAACCAGCAGACATAGATGCATCCTTCCGGGGGCGAAGAGAGGAAGGAGAAGGAGTGGCCTGGGTAGGAGCTAGGGTAGGGGTGGAGGACTTCTTCAGATGGGCGCGCTTGGGGTAGCGAGAGCCGGATGCAGAGGAGCGGGCAGAGGAAGAAGATAGAGAGGGTGTAGATTGGAGCCGTTTCTTGGGGGAAGAAGCAGAGGAGCGGCCCGCAGTGGGCTTGGTAGGAGCGGGGGGGGGGGGGGGGGTAGACATGCTGGGAATCGAAATGGGGATGGAGCGATTGGAGCGCTGCTAGGGATCGGAATGGGAATGGATCGGATGGAGCGCTGGCGGTGGGTGGATAGCGCTGGCGGTGGGTGGGAAGCCGACGGGAGAGAATAGAATAGAATAGCGGCGACGCTCAACGACGGCGCTTGCTTCGACGGCGCTGGGCTGTCTGTATCACGAAGTCGTCTGTATCGACGGCGCTGGGCTGTCTGTATCACGAAGTCGTCTGTATCGGGAAGCCAAGGGGACACCGTAATGCTATCGTTAGTGCAATTGTCGCGTGTCGGAGGAGAAGTCGATATTCCAATCGCGTCGTGTGGAGGATGGAGGAGGAGCCGGTTACGCTACGTAGAAACTGTACTGGGGCCAGCGTAGAAAATTATGTGTCGGAGAGAAAATTATTATGTGTCGGACCGAAATGCCGACGAGGAACAGCCAAACCAACCAAAGGAAGCCAGCAAGCAGACGGCCAACCAATAGCAGCAACAGCAGGAGAAAGTCACAGAAGGGAGGTGTGGGGCCTGTTATCTGGATTGGGAATGGAATAGAGGGGGAAAAAAGAGTATAAGAGATTGTGCGTAGAAGTCTACGTGTTTTAAGTACTGGAAATTCGGAACGTCGGACAAAGTCGCTGGGTGCCGAAATTGTGCGGTACGATTTCAAGACGAGCGCGATAAGTATAAGTGAGACGCGACCAATGAGATGAGGACCGTAAGTAAATTATACATAAGCGCTGGTGAA
Organism: Pseudo-nitzschia multiseries; assembly: GCA_037355745.1. Classification (NCBI taxonomy): domain Eukaryota; phylum Bacillariophyta; class Bacillariophyceae; order Bacillariales; family Bacillariaceae; genus Pseudo-nitzschia; species Pseudo-nitzschia multiseries. Next base: position 16,160,445 of record CM074786.1, on the reverse strand, counting down.
TATCAAGCTATACTTAAAGCACTGAACAGAGGTACGCAATATGGGAATCGAACTCACGGCGGTACGCGTATCCCCACACAAAGAAACAACAAATTAGTAAATGGGAGATTAACATGGTCCAGAAACAATCCGATCATAATCTTATCAATAACTCTTTCCAACACCGTAAAAAGAGCAAAAAAACCTAAATACTCAAAGTAACAAAATTAACCAAACGTCGCCTTACAGCTTTGGTCATATTAACCGGGGAAGATCTCTACCATGTAAAATACAGAGAGCCCCAATACAGTACGAAATACACAGTAAAAATAAGAGCGTCTCTCTGAGCTCACATCTCTTTAAATTTCAATTATCCTATACCTTTTGGTCGATTTTTAGAGTAACAACACCGTGTACAAGGTTACGTTGTCAACTCTCTTAGGGTTAGTGTTTAACGTTCAACTAACAACTTCACCAATTCCCTGGTACTAATCCTACACAGTTCTACGTAAGAGGAACACTCTTTTCGAAGCCCACACAGATCGGTCATAACACAATCATTTTGAAACGGAGGAAGTAATTACTTCGTAATACCGGTAGGTAAGATTACCGGTAATTGGTGGAGTTGTTAGTTGAACGTTTAACAATAACCCTAAGAGTTGACAACGTAACCTTGTAGACGGAGTTTATGTGGGGGGGGGTTTGGGGGGGGGGGGGGGGGGAATACGTAGAAATATTTAAAAAATCTGTTTTTAACAAGTAGACTTGGTACAAACGCTACGACTAAAACTCGTTAAAAACAGTACCCAAATAATTATTTACGGAAATGAGATGCTTCATCTAAAAGCAATAGTAATATGTAGTGGCGCGCGTTCATTTTTATGGTAGCGAGCTCTCATTTTTATGGTTGCAAGTAACCATAAGATTTAACCTGAATAAAGAAAAAATCACAAGATTAAAATCTGTCTTAGATCAAGTTGGTCATCACGTCGTCATCAACCTTGCCAGATGAGAGAGTTGGTGAGAAATAATATCGGACTTGTTAAAATTGGTACAATTTGTACATGAATGAGTCGGACTTGATGTATTTACAGCCATCTACTCTGAATTCGATCGAAAAAGCCAACAAACCGAGGCGCGAAATATTGTACCGTACCGTACGGTGAGTGGACTTGATGTATTTACAGCCATCTATCTACTCTGAATTCGATCGAAAAAGCCAACAAACCGAGGCGCGAAATATTGTACCGTACGGTGAGTGTACCGGTACAAGATAAAAATACCACAATTAATACCCAGTACCAAAACCATGTAGAAGTCTACAGGAAATAAACATATGTGTGCTCCGCACACCGAAGTCCCTTCAAAAAAAGAACAAGATGAAAGACCCTGAAAACACACCGAAAAACTCACTCCTAAGACAATTTTTTTGATGGGAAGTCCGATCATTGAAATCACGAATGTCGGCCCATGATGTTTGAAGTCGATCGAACAAGGGTTTCGATCATACTAGTCATCTTGCTTCTACAGGAATCTTCTCGTACGAATGAATGAATGAGACACGAATGAATTGAATGAATGAGACGTGAATGAATGAATGAGACACGAATGAATGAATGAGACACGAGTGAATGAGACGCGTGATCGATCGTACGAGTCATCCTGTTTCTACAGGAATCCAGCCGAATGGAATCCAGGAATGGAACAGGGAGTGGAAGTGGGAATGAGATTTTACCACTTACCGGTTCCGGTTCTCCTACTTACTAAAAATAGGTCCTTATGTAGTAGAATATACAGGGCACAAGGTAAAGGCCTACAGCCCCTGGTAATGAAGGTACAGGGCATGTGAGGAATGCACTGGACCGGTACAAATATTAGTGATCTAGTGTGTGCATTGGAGTGTTAACAGACCGATGCACCAATTCTAGTGATCTTAGGAAAGAGTGGATTCGTCCGCTCATAATTTTAGTGTTAAGATAATGTAATAACCAATTCAAGTTAGCTAAAACACCAATCTCCCTCCTCAGTTCTCAGAGCCCTTCAAACACATGATCGACCCTGACTCTTCTGTTTCTCCTTCCATAGAACAGACCATGAAGGTTCACCACTGTACAAATAGTACACTGTGTTCAAATCTGGTGGGTTTTTGGGTTGATAACTGAGCTATGACTGAGTTATAGTTTGGTTGGGGATTGGCAAGACTTGCACTCTCTTCAAATCTGGTGGGTTTTTTGATTGATGATTGAGTTATATTTTGGTGGGAAATCGGCAGGATTTGAACTGTCTTCAAATCTGGTGGGTTTTTGGGTTGATGACTGAGTTATATTTTGGTTGGGGACTGGAAGGATTTGCACTGTGTTCAAATCTGGTGGGTTTTTGGGTTGATAACTGAGTTATGACTGAGTTATAGTTTGGTCGGAGATTGGCAAGACTTGCACTCTCTTCAAATCTGGTGGGTTTTTGATTGATGATTGAGTTAATTTTAGGTTGGGGATGGGCAGGATTTGCACTGTGTTCAAATCTGGTGGGTTTTTGGGTTGACGATTCAATTATATTTTGGTCAGGGACTGGCAGGATTTGTACTGTGCTCAAATCTGGTGGGTTTTGAGTTGATGACTGAGTTATATTTTGGTTAGGGACTGGAAAGATTTGCACTATGTTCAAATCTGTTGGGTTTTTTTGGTTGATGACTGAGTTATATTTTGGTTGGGGACCGACCAGATTTGCACTGTGTTCAAATCTGGTGGGTTTTTGGGTTGATGACTGAGTTATAGTTTGGTCGGGGACTGACAGGATTAGTACAGTGTTCAAATATGGTGGGATTTTGGGATGATGACTGAGTTATATTTTGGTTGGGAATTGGCAGGATATGCACTGAGCTCAAATCTGGTGGGTTTTTGGGTTGATGACTGAGTTAAATTTTGGTTGGGGACTGGCATGATTTGCACAGTGTTCAAATCTGGTGGGTTTTTGAGTTAAAAACTGAATGATATTTTGGTTCGGGACATGAAAGATTTGCACTGTGTTCAAATCAGGTGGGTTTTTAGGTTGATGACTCAGTTATATTTTGGATGAAGACTGGCAGGATTTGCACTGTGCTCAAATCTGGTGGATTTTTGGGTTGATGACTAAATTATATTTTGGTTGGGGACTGGCAGGATTTGCACTGAGCTCAAATCTGGTAGATTTTTTGTTGATGACTGAGTTATATTTTGGTTAGGGACTGGAAAGATTTGCACTGTGTTCAAATCTGGTGGGTTTTTGGGTTGATGACTGAGTTATTGTTTGGTCGGGGACTGGCAGGATTTGCACAGTGTTCAAATATGGTGGGTTTTTGGGTTGATGACTGAGTTATATTTTGGTGGGGAATCGGCAGGATTTGCACTGTCTTCAAATCTGGTGGGTTTTTGGGTTGATGACTGAGTTAAATTTTGGTTGGGGACTGGTAGGATTTGTACTGTGCTCAAATCTGGTGGGTTTTTGGGTTGATGACTGAGTTATATTTTGGTTAGGGACTGGAAAGATTTGCACTATGTTCAAATCTGTTGGGTTTTTGGGTTGATGACTGAGTTATATTTTGGTTGGGAATTGGCAGGATTTGCACTGAGCTCAAATCTGGTGGGTTTTTGGGTTGATGACTGAGTTATAGTTTGGTTGGGGACTGGCAGGATTTGCACAATGTTCAAATCTGGGGGGTTTTTGAGTTGAAAACTGAATGATATTTTGGTTCGGGACATGAAAGATTTGCACTGTGTTCAAATCAGGTGGGTTTTTAGGTTGATGACTCAGTTATATTTTGGTTGAGGACTGGCAGGATTTGCACTGTGCTCAAATCTGGTGGATTTTTGGGTTGATGACTAAATTATATTTTGGTTGGGGACTGGCAGGATTTGCACTGAGCTCAAATCTGGTGGATTTTTTGTTGATGACTGAGTTATATTTTGGTTAGGGACTGGATAGATTTGCACTGTGTTCAAATCTGGTGGGTTTTTGGGTTGATGACTGAGTTATATTTTGGTTGGGAATTGGCAGGATTTGCACTGTTTTCAAATCTGGTGGGTTTTTGGGTTGATGACTGAGTTAAATTTTGGTTGGGGACTGGCATGATTTGCACAGTGTTCAAATCTGGTGGGTTTTTGAGTTGAAAACTGAATTATATTTTGGTTCGGGACATGAAAGATTTGCACTGTGTTCAAATCTGGTGGTTTTTTAGGTTGATGACTCAGTTATATTTTGGTTGGGGACTGGCAGGATTTGTGTTAATTTCCTTTTGGAACTGGCTGTTGAGCTGATTCGATCCAAAGGCAAAGAAGGGCAACAGGAGCTGTGGCTGCAGGCCGGTTGAGGTGCTGGTCTGTTTGTGGTCTAATATTTCTCTGATATCCACTACGATTGAACGCTAGTCCAATCAGATCTATTCTGACTATCGACACCAACGCAATCAGATAGATCTTAGGCTTGTAGCTCTACAGTGGGACGCAAGAACGTCCGGTGCAAGGTTTAAGGTTGAATAATCAAGTAATCTAAAAGTATGCGCTTTATCTTGCTGGGGAGCAAGATAGCGCTTTAAAGGTCGTACTGCCGCTAATACAGCACGATGTTACAAATACATGGTGGAATACCGTGTTACGGGGAATATCGTGTTGCCGCTAATACAACACGTATTTTTACACAGCGGATAAACAAGTTCGTGAGCAGCGCTTCGAACCTCTGCTGTCTTTTCTTGAAAACAGCAACCTTAACAAGAGATTGCATGTGCAGACCTCTAGTGTGTGTTCTTTCTTTGGGTACTAAGTATCAAATTGGAGTGGTGATCGATTCTTCTCCTTCAGTTATGTATCGAACTCGATCGTAAGAATGAGTCATCGATCCTTTTTCTTCCAGTTTAGTATCGAACTCGATCGTAAGAATGAGCCCGGTAATTTTCGAGGTCTCATTATTTCAATCTCGTACCTCTACCAATGTAGACACGAAAGGAATTTAATACTCCCCATGTGTCCACATGAAAGCATCCTCTAGTATCTGGTGCAGTCATCCTGCAACAAATCACCGGTGTTTCCACAGTAGTGAAAGATGGGCTTGAGTAAAGGATACACTACTGAGTGTCCCCAATGCTTGGTGAGGATATCCGCACAATTATCCTTGCCTCCAAGATGTTGCATGAGGATGAAACCTCTTGCGATCATGCTTCTGACATAGTGATATGAGAGAATGTGATGCCTCTTATGGAGCCTTGCATATGGGAATGTGGAGGTTTGTATCATCTTTTCATTATCTCCCCATGTGTAGGATGTGTCGTGTACTCTAGTACCAAGATACCTGAATGACTGACAAATGTCAACAATTTGCTCAATGCAGGTTCTAGCAGATACAAATTCAGCGCCAAAGGTGGCTGTTTCAGATGTTGCTTGCTTCTTGGAGAACCACATGATGGGGGTCTTGTTTGCAAAGTGCAGGATACCAGTGACAGCTTTACCACTTAGGATGTCATGCATTAAGTTTGCATCATAGAAATGAGACAATACAACTACCTTTCCCAGGGGTTTAGGAGCATCGCTTGGTAGGTCTTCAGAGTGCTCCCCATATACGGTATTGGACCAGTCTGTACTGCTGCCTTCAGTGAGTACAAAATCTGGTATGCCCACTCTGAATCTGATTTTGAAATGACGAAACTTGGAAATATATCCATAGATTCGTTTGGCTCTATTGAGATGGCCTTCCCTAGGTTGCACTCGGAAGCTTGATAAAGTCATAACAGCAGTTTGCACATCAAAACGTCCAATGGCAATGACCCACTGGAGTGAGCCAATCATGCTTTGATACTTTTGGATATCAGTATCACTTAGGAATGATGATGAGTCTAGCTCTGGGTGGTCATTCTCAGCAAGGGGTGAATGGAACCTGGTGGTAGGTTTACAGCCAAACATTTGTTCATATGAGGCCTCCATTTTCTCGATGAACTTGATGGGGTTCATGCAGAGCACACCATGTTCATCTCTTTCGAAGCCACATCCCAAATGGAAGTTCATTGGGCCAGAACCCTTTAATTTGAAATTATAAGGTTCAGACTGCAGGATTACCAGAAAGGTTTCAGGATTGGCCATACATAAGCAAACGTCGTCAACATATGTGCATATCAGCTCGTATACTGGCTCCCCATGTTTGTTGTTGCCAGGCTTGATAAAGATTTCAGGCTCTGCCTTGGATCTTTCAAAACCTAGTTCAATGAGGCAGGCAGCGAGCATATCACCAAAGCACTTGCCAGATGATCGAAGTCCATGTAGAGCCTTGTAAATCACTAGTAGGTGGCCTTCTAGTGGTCCAAATTCAGCACCAGCCTTGATGCATACTTTCTCACAGGTAACAGCTTCGAGGTATGCATTCCCAATGTCGGTTCCCCATGCTTCTAAGCTATTCAGTTCAGCAAGGAATAGGCACATGCGCAAGCCACAAAGGGAAACAACTCCTGCATACACACTGTGAATGGGAGCTTCAGTGAGATTGCCATTTGCAACTAGCCGGGCTTTGTGTCGACCATCATGCTTGACTGCATAAATCATGTGGACCTTGATCTGTTGGAAGCCAATGGGTATATTGCTAGCCTTGTAGATACCCTTGTCAATAAAGGTGTCATACTCTTGAAGCTGTGACATTTCCAGCGCTATGGCATCCTGCCATTTGGTGTTGCCATTGGCTATATCAAACTGGATGGCTTCTTCATGATTGCGAGGTACCTTGGATCCATACTGGTACTGAGGAGCAGTGCGGAAGGAGCGAAGCTTGGCTTGGTGGATTAGCCGGTTTAGCTTCTTGGTTCTTCGGGCAAGGGAAACAATACGTTTGAGATGTTTCCAACCAGGTTTATCAAGCATGTTGTTGTCTTTTGCATATTTGGCTACAGTGACCGGGTCATCGGTAGCTACATTGGATAGGGGTTTGTATGTCCGTTCCATACTTTCCCATTCAATCCATAGGTTGTATTTGGAACCTTTATATTGTGGGTGCTTGTTGTCAAGGGGACCTTGATGACCAAGTATTATTTTCCTTCTGAATCCGGTCCGTTGAGAGTCTGATTCAAAGGCTTCTGAAGAACAGCAATGCTGCGTTAGTGTGTTAGTAGACGAACGATTGTACTCTACGCGTGACAATTGTGTTTGGATACTTTCGGCAACAGATAGTCGGACTACAGGCAAAGCTAGGGAAACGCCAGATCTCTTCTTGCTGTGACTCATTCAGATACAGCGAGACAGACCTTAGTATGTAGATTACAAGTAGTTGGTAACAACTAGTGTGAATTTTGGGATATAAATCAGTTGAATGTTAAAAGTATGAGATAAAGTGAAATCTTGCCAAAATGCAAGATATCTCTTTTATTGAGATGAATACGTTGCAACTGCTGTTGCGTAGTGATGAGATTACTCACTGATTATTTCCATACATGTATTGGTCGTTGACCATATATATCTGTATGCATGTATATGTATTGTGTGAGAATCATACGCCAACGGTTTTCTTCTCTTGTTCCGTTAGGAAAACTCCATGATATGTTTATCATTAAGGTCAGGAATTGCTCCCGTAGCTCGTGTGATATTTTATGAAATCAGAGTTTGCTCACCGAAGAACAATGGCAATACTGTAAAACAGGGATTGCTCACCGTTGATGCGCGATGGGAATCGATGCGCCGTGGGAATCGATATGCCGTGGGAATCGATTACTTAGATTGATACGGGACTCATTGAATCGTACGAATAGGAAATCTACCATCTGGTAGCTTTGGTACTTCTGGTCACGAAAGGAATTTAATACTCCCCATGTCTCCTTGTGAAGGGTCATCACGCTCTACATGATGCTTCCATCATCTTGAAGAAGGTCGCCGGTATTACCACAGAAGTGGAAGATGGGCCTGAGCAGTGGATACACAACTGAGTGTCCCCAATGTTTGGTGAGAATGTCTGCACAGTTATCCTTACCTGGGATGTGCATCATTAAAATGAAACCTCTCGCTATCATGCTTCGTACGTAGTGAAACGACAAAATATTATGACGCTTGTGCAACCTTGCGTAAGGGAAGGTTGACGTTTGGATCATCTTTTTGTTGTCACCCCAAGAGTAGGAGATATCATGGACTCGTGTTCCTAGGTATCGGAATGAGTGGCGTAAATCGACGATCTGTTCGATGCAAGTCCTTCCTGCAACAAATTCAGCTCCAAAGGTGGCTGTTTCCGCAGTAGACTGCTTCTTCGAGAACCACATCATGGGAATCTTGTTCGCGAAATGAAGAATGCCTGTTACAGCCTTACCACAGAGACTATCATGCATGAGGTTGGCATCATAGAAATGTGTCAACACTACTGTCTTTCCAAGCGGTGTAGGAGCGTCGTCGGGTAGCTCTTCAGAATGCTCCCCATAGACGGTGTTGAACCAGTCGATGGTGTCGGGTTTAGTCAATATAAAATCGGGTGGTTCCACGCGGAATCTGATTTTAAAATGTCTAAACTTGGAGATATATCCATAGATACGTTTTGCACATTCGAGATGCCCATCTCGTGGCTGAGCTCTGAAACTGGAGAGTGTCATCACGGCTGTTTGTACATCGAAACGCCCAATAGCGATAATCCATTGGAGTGAACCGATCATACTTTGGTATTTCTGTATACCAGTTTCTTCGAGAAAGGCTGAGGAGTCCAATTCGGGATGATCGTTCTCTGCAATGGGTGATTGGAACCTAGTGCTAGGTTTGCATCCGAACATTTGTTCCTAAGACGCTTCCATCTTTTCGATGAACTTTATGGGATTCATGCATAGAACACCATGTTCGTCGCGCTCAAATCCGCAACCTAGGTGAAAGTTCATAGGTCCGGATCCCTTCAGTTTGAAGTTATATGGTGACGACTGCAATATCTTCATGAAGGAATTGGGATCTGCCATGCAGAGGCATAGGTCATCGACATATGTGCATATAAGTTCATATACACGTTCACCATGCTTGTTCGTTCCAGGCTTGAGGAATATTTCCGGTTCTGCGCGGGATCTTTTGAAGCCGAGTTCAATGAGACAAGCTGCGAGTAAGTCTCCAAAGCACTTGCCTGAAGACCTGAGACCATATAGGGCTTTGTAAATGATCAACAGGTGATCTTCCAGCGATCCGAATTCGGGACCTGCCTTGATGCATACTTTCTCGCAGGTAACTGCTTCTAGGTAGGCATTACCTATGTCGGTACCCCATGCTTCCAAGTCGTTCAGTTCAGCTAGGAATAGGCACATGCGTAGGCCGCGGAGAGATACAACACCTGCATAAACACTTTGGATAGGGGCCTCAGTGAGATTACCGTTAGCAACGAGACGAGCCTTGTGTCTACCGTCATGCTTGACAGCATATATCATGTGTACCTTGATTTGTTGGAATCCGGGGGGAATGGAGCTTGTCTTGTATACGCCTTTATCAATGAATGTATTGTATTCATTGAGTTGTGCCATTTCCAGAGTGGTGGCATCTTCCCATTTGGTGTTTCCGTTGGCTTGATCAAATTGGAGGGCTTCTTCGTGGTTACGAGGTACTTTGAATCCATATTGGTACTGCGGAGTGGTACGGAAAGAACGGAGTTTGGCTTGGTGCACGAGTCGATCAAGTTTTTTGGTTCGTCGCGCTAGGTTGGTGATTCGCTTGAGGCGTTTCCAACCCGGGAGGTCAAGCAAGTTGTTGTCTTTCCCATATTTTGCAATGGTGACCGGGTCATCAGCCGCAATGTTGGCTAGAGGTTCATATGTGCGTTCCATATTTTCCCATTCAATCCAAAGGTTATACTTGGAACCTTTGTATTGAGGATGCTTGTTATCCAGTGGACCTTGGTGTCCTAGGATGCGGCGAAATGACCAAAGTTTGCCGTCTTCTTGTGTTGAATCACAATGGATGTAATTCATGACATCATTGTATGCAATGATATCATTGAGTTCGTCATCGGAGTGTTTGCACTTAAACTTGATGAAGTCGTTGTTGCGTTCAAGACTGTCTTCAACATCGACGATGGTAAGACGTTTCCGGGTGCCATCTGGGTTGGTTACAAGGAAGGATCGTCCTTGTAGATCGGCAATCGGGACCGTAGGAATGGTAATGGGTTTACCATCAGCGTCAAATTGTGCGTTACCTTCTTCGTCGGTAACAACTACCTGTGATGGGTCTACTGAAGGAGTAGCGGGGTTGGTGTGTGGAGTTGTGACGTCACTAACATCAAAGTATGCTAGCTCCGGTGGATCAAAATCATCTTCAGTAAGGAGAACGCCATCGGAGGTCTTGCTGAAGATGTGTGTCGTAGGAGGACCATCAAAACTCTCCCCATAGTTGTTAGGGAGTGGAGAAGGTGACCAGCTCGGGCTGTCATCGACCTTCTTATATAGAAAGCTCGGTAACGAGGGGTGGGCGGGTGGTTGAAGAATTGGTTGAGTGCCAGATGCGCGGGGCGTAGTATCTGGCTGTTCGTTGGGTACAGATGGGATGGTGTCATTGGCAGTGTCAGAATCAGCGGGTGCAACGCTAGGGGGAATTGAGTTGCCTGGTTTCGTAGACTCATCAATGGGTTTACTCTGATTGGTATGCTCCCCATGTTTGAATGCTGGAGCTTCTCCAGTGGCGTATAAACGGGGCAAGGAATCCTTGGCGTTACGCCATTTGATGAAACCATCATCAGTGAATAGGCCTGCGCGTTTGTTACGAGACTCAGGTGTAAGAGCCGAGCGGACACCGGACCGGTCAAGTAACTTGTTGGTAACGGGATCCCAGATTTGGAAGCAGAGTCCATTGCCAACATGTCCGGCGATGCCGACGAAGTGACCTAGGCGTTAGGTAGACTGGGTACCGAAAGGGGAGTCGTTGGTCTTGAAATACACAGGTTCAAACCAGAAGAAACTGGTGTATGCGCTGATGTCGCCAAGTGTACCGGTAGCAATGAAGACCGGTTGTTTATCTGACAGAGTAGGATCAGAAACAACATTGAGGAGACCTGCGACGTATGTCATGCACAGTAGCCATAGATGTGGTGGTGTGCCTGTACGATCCATGACGCGATTGACAATGCGCTTGAACGTTTGGTATCGGCGTTCGAATTGATTCTGGTGTTGGTGATAAGGTTCACTTTGCCAGAGTCCAATCCATAGCATTTTGAGGTAATCGACGACCTTCTTACTGGATTGATAGTTACCGTGGTCACAAAGAAGGCGAATGGGCCTGCCCCATTTTCGAACAAAGTTCTGGAAACAAGATAGGAAGTCGCCGGTGGTACGCATTTCTTCAACGTGTATAATATGTGACTTGCGGCCGAAGAAGATCTGAGCAATCTTGGAGCCACCATCAATTGCTGGGACATCTGAATAGACAGCATCGGACATGACATCATCATTGAAGGGTCGAACGTTCATGGCCGGTTGAGGGGAATGAAAGCGTTTGAAAATGTTTCCATCAGGGCTAACCGCCAATGAACCATATTGGGTTGAGTTTTCAAACGTGGCCTTGATGCGATTGGTGGAAACCCAACAAAAGAAAGGTTTCAGGTATAGGTAGTCATGTTCATTGGGGTACCGCTCGCGGGGCGTAGCCGCAATACGTGTAGTATCACTGGCAGTGCAATCTGTCGGAAACGCAGTGACTGTCCCAGAGGCTTCAGGTAAGGTGCAGCATGCGAGGCATTCTTGATGAATGTAGTCAGTGGAAGTAAGCCAAAAGGAGCGATCGTTGGTTCTATGGTCATCAATTGGGAGGAAGGGAGATCAAGTGGATTGGCTGGAATATGAACTGAGGGACGTGACCGTGGAGAAGTCGGGTGGTACAGAGATATCCAATCCTTCAAGACAACGTGGATTTCCATATTCGTCGTAATCGGCATAGGGGAGTTGCTGTGGTTGAGGAGGATATTTCTGGAGAAATTGTTCATCTTTCGCACTGATCGTGGTATCGAGAACAGATGGGTCCCAATGTTTATCGGATGTCATGATAACATGTGGGAGCGTGTCAAACTCAACAGTCGTGTACTTTCGCATCGCAAGGTATGGTAAACCGTGTCGTATGCTAAGAGGCAGTGCATATCCATCGGAGGTGGTGATGACTTGTCCACCGCCAGCTTTGATGGACGTGTCGTCGACAGTGGAAAAATATGCTTCCATCTGACCGGAGGACAATATAGAAGGATGTCGTCCCGTATAGGCACATTCATTGAAAATGAGGATGACGGGGCCTCTGTTCTATATAGAATATGCTCCGCATGTAGCAATGGGGATATTCTGAACCTGGTGATTGTTAATGCCGGTGACATTGACATATCGTGGAGGGATATCCTTGGAAATGAGACATGCATCATTGCCGATGATGCAACCATTTGCGCCGCAATCGACCATGGCAAAACCAGGGCTAGTAACCATAGTTTTGTGTATGCGGTATGTGTACGACGTTACTGGGCTATCGCTAGGAAAGGTCAGATCTTTGTTAGGATCATACCACTGATGAAAATTGGCGGAATATGATGATGTTCCTACAGGTATTTGGGTGTCACCGTCCTTTTTGTACCAAATGTCAGGGTTTTCGGAAAGGAATCGAGCGGGATGCGCGGGTGACACGGAAGACTTGAGAGGCCGCTGGTCCTTGGATGAAGAGGTTGTTGATTTGTATACACCTAAGGATGCATGGAAAACACCTCTACGATCATTTTCTACAGCAGGATGTAGATCTGCCGCTGAATTGGCAAGTTCGTCTTTGGTCGAGGTATTGTCTTCTCGGAATGATACCGAATGTCCATGTTGATATGCCTTCCGGGTAATGGGTTTGACACTGTTGGGGTCAGGCTGGTCCTTGTTGAGTAAGTCGTGTCGTAACGATGCGACCACGATTTTCTTGCCTTCCGGAGAAAAACTAAGCCAACTTTTCATGTCCTGACGTGACAGGGCCTTCCATATGTTTGTAGGTAGCCGTGTGGTAGGGTCAGGGGTACGTCCAGCCTTAAATACCGCATAATCCTGATAGTCTCCTTCAAATTCGATAGGGAGAGCATAGTCATCATGGTTTTGGCTTTGTTCAGAGGAGAAATCATGAACGTGTGCACGTACAGTCGACCGAGGAGCAGACATCGCGGACTGAGAATCGAGTCGAGTTGCTTCGAGTAAAAGCGTGATTTTAAGATCGTGGATAGCAGCGGCTTCAGCGACCGCATCCGTCACGGTGCTATTCGTCCCACCTGGATCCTTGACTTTGGCAAACTGTTCACTTAGCTGAAAGCTGGAATAGCATGCCTGACATAATGCTGATTTTACAGTATGGTACTCAAGGGGCTTGTTGGGAGGACGGAGCTTATTGAGGTGATTTAATTCATCAAACCAATGTGTAATGAATTTCACTTTGGATTCCTTCCAATTGTTGAGATTCAGCTTTAGCAACGCTTGTAGTTGAGTCGAATTGTCATATACCTTGGCTTTTGATTTGCTGTGAAGGTTTACGAAATCGAAGTATGCCTTGCGTCCATCACGAGTGGTGGAATGACTGTGTACACACGATGCAGAAAGGTCGCTTTTGAAGACTTCCAACATTAGTACCCAGAAGAAAGCACACTGTTTGACAAAGAGATCACAGGTATAACCCTGAAGCATAGCTGGAGGCCAAGTTTCATCAAGGAATGTCTCTGTGTCGATGTCGTATGCCTCGAGTTTAGCTTTGAAACCAACGAGCCAGTGTTCGAATCTTGAGTCATTCGTGAGGGGCGTAAAGGACTTTTCATCCCGTGCTTTTTGGCACCAAGATTCGTACTTTACCTGCTGAGGTGACTTTTTGCTACTTCCCGCCGGAGGAGGTGGGGGTTCAGAGTGGATTCGTTACCCAAGCGTTGGGCGCATTCTTCGCGGAATGATTGGAATTCCCTGTAAGTATATGATTTTACATCCTTCCAATTTCTCTCGTCTTCTTCTAGAACGACATCGTCTTCTTGTAGAACGATAGCGAAATCTGCAAGTGCTTCTATGCTCCTTTGAATGGATCGGGGGATATGCGTTGGTAGTCCTCCCTCAGTATAGGTAAGGTCGCGTGCAAAGTCCGGTTCGATAAGTGCGTCGAGGAACGCCTTCCACTCGCATAATCCGCCTTCCTTGAGAGCTAAACACAACTTGCTATTAGTCTCACTTGTTACGTTGAGTAGGGATACGAGTATCTTCTTCATATCAGTATCAAAACTGGGAAAGTGGTTGGTAGTGGTAACTTCAGCGTCATTCTTCTCTTTGCCCCCAAGTGCATTGCCGGGCATCATCGGTATGTTCGGCATCTGTGATGGTTCCGAGCCTTTGAAGGAATTGCGCGGTGACTGAGAATGAGAACTGCTTCGTGTACGATGTGCAATGTGCATGTGCCAGCGTAGGGATTGTATTCAATTCCGTTCCTGTTCCCTTTTGTGTGCAAGCCACCTTGGAGCTTGCGACTGTTAATCTATTATTTTCCTTCTGAATCCGGTCTGTTGAGAGTCTGATTCAAAGGCTTCTGAAGAACAGCAACGCTGCGTTAGTGTGTTAGTAGACGAACGATTGTACTCTACGCGTGACAGTTGTGTTGGATACTTTCGGAAACAGATAATCGGACTACAGGCAAAGCTAGGGAAACGCCAGATCTCTTCTTGCTGTGACTCATTCAGATTGCAGCGAGACAGACCTTAGTATGTAGATTACAAGTAGTTGGTAACAACTAGTGTGAATTTTGGGATATAAATCAGTTGAATGTTAAAAGTATGAGATAAAGTGAAATCTTGCCAAAATGCAAGATATCTCTTTTATTGAGATGAATACGTTGCAACTGCTGTTGCGTAGTGATGAGATTACTCGCTGATTATTTCCATACATGTATTGGTCGTTGACCATATATATCTGTATGCATGTATATGTATTGTGTGAGAATCATACGCCAACGGTTTTCTTCTCTTGTTCCGTTAGGAAAACTCCATGAATTGTTTATCATTAAGGTCAGGAATTGCTCCCGTAGCTCGTGTGATATTTTATGAAATCAGAGTTTGCTCACCGAAGAACAATGGCAATACTGTAAAACAGGGATTGCTCACCGTTGATGCGCGATGGGAATCGATGCGCCGTGGGAATCGATATGCCGTGGGAATCGATTACTTAGATTGATACGGGACTCATTGATTCGTACGAATAGGAAATCTACCATCTGGTAGCTTTGGTACTTCTGGTCACGAAAGGAATTTAATACCAAGTATGCGTCGAAAAGACCAAAGTTTGCCATCTTCTTGAGTTACATCCCTGTGGATATAATTCATGACATCATTGTAGGCGATGATATCTTCAAGCTCATCATCTGTATGCTTGCACTTGAACTTGATGAAGTCTTTGTTTTGCTCAAGACTGTTTTCAATGTCAACAACTGTCATTCTTTTCTGGGTGCCATCAGGAAGGGCCATGAGAAAAGACCGACCTTGCAATTCAGCAACAGGGATAGCAGGGATGGTGATGGGTGTGCCATCATTGTGAAATTGGGCATTGCCTTCTTCATCAGTAACAACTACTTCAGATCGGCCAACAGATGGGGTAGCAGGATTGATGGGTGGAGGTGTGGCGTCACTAACATCAAAATATGCTAGCTCAGGGGGACCACATTCATCTTCAGTAACAGGGACGCCGTCAGGGATTTTGCTGAAGATGTGAGGGGTTGGAGGGCCATCAAGAATCTCCCCATAGTTGTTAGGGATTGGGGAAGGTACATAGCTTCGAGTATTAGGAACCTTGGAATAAAGAAAGGTAGGCAAGGATGGCTTTGTGATGCGCAGAGGAGGTGATGCTGGTACCGAACTGGGTGGTGGAGGATGTCGAAAGGAGGGACTATCACCAGAAGACTTAGGAGTGAGGGAAGCATCTTTGGCCCTGCGCCATGCAAGAAAGCCATCATCAGTGAGCAAGCCAGCGCGCTTGTTGCGATGCTCAGGAATTAAGGCAGTGCGTACACTAGAGCGGTCAAGGAGCTTATTGGTGATGGGATCCCAGATGGTGAAACATAAACTATTGCCAACATGCTCGGCAATGCCAACAAAGTGTCCAAGGCATTCAGTGGTCTGAGAGCCAAACTGTGTGTCAGGAGTCTTGTAGTATACAGGCTCAAACCAAAAGAAACTGAGGTAGGGGCTGATGTCACCAATGATACCAGTGGCAATATAGAAAGGCTGTTTGTCTGAGAGAGTGGGATCAGACAAATGATTCATGAGACGACCAACGTATGTCATACACAAAAGCCAGAGGTGTGGTGGAGTTCCTGTGCGATCCATGATTCTGTTGACAATGCGTTTGAAGGTCTGGTACCGGCGTTCGAATAGGTTTTGGTGTTGATGGTATGGTTCACTTTGCCATAAACCAATCCACATCATCTTGAGGTAGTCAAGAACAGACTTGCTGGACTGGTAGGACCCATGATCGCAGAGTAGTCTGAGTGGTCTACCCCATTGCCGAACAAAATTTTGGAGACAAGGGAGAAAATCAGCAGTAGTTCGCATTTCTTCAACATGAATGATATGAGATTTTCGGCCAAAGAAAACTTGAGCAATCTTGGAGCCACCATTGACGGCAGGGGTATCTGAATATACAACATCAGAGAGGACATCATCATTGAAAGGTCGGACATTCATGGCAGGCTGTGGTGATTGGAATCTTTTGAATATGTTACCATCTGGACTAATGGAGAATGAGCCATACTGTGTGGAATTGGTGAAGGTAGCCTTGATACGATCAAGGGAGATCCATCCAAAGAAGGGCTTCAGCGACAAGTAATCGATATCAGTGGGTGACAGAACATGGGCTGCAGCAGTGATGGAGGTGGAAGGAGACTGATTAGAGCACCTACTGAGGATTTCTTGATGGATATAATCAGTGGGGCTGAGCCAAAAGGAATTATCAGAAGCATCCAACGCCTGGAGGGATGAAGTGGTGCTGTTGGACAAGAATGAGGTGATCGTAGAAGATGTGCCAATGTTGATATCCCTGAGTGCGCCAAATTCATCATAATCTTGATATGGAAGTGATGTGGCAAGAGGCGGGTATTTCTGAATGAAGGTATCATCCTGGGGGGTATATGCGCTATCCAGGACAGATGGGTCCCAATGCTGATCACTTGTCATGACAACGTGAGGAAGACGAGCAAATTCCGCACTGGTATACTTGCGCATGGCAAGATAAGGTAAGCCATGGCATATAATGAGTGGAAAGACATGGCCATCAGTAGTGGTGATGACTTGGGTTCCACCTGTCTTGATAGAGGTATCATCCACGATCGAGTGGTATGCTTCCATCTGAGGAGAAGACAAGATATATGGGTGTTGTCCGGTGTAGGCACACTCATGAAAGATGATAATGACTGGTCCCCTGTTGGAAACAGAGTAGGCGCCACATGTTGCAATAGGGATGTTCTGGATTTGGTGATTGTTGATACCAGTTACATTGACATACCTTGGGGGAATATCCTTAGAGATGAGACATGCATCATTTCCTATGATACATCCATTTGCACCTCTGTCAACCATAGCATAACCGGGTGTGGATACAGTAGTTTTGCTAGAGTGGTAAGTAGCGACGGGGTTTGCTGGTGAAACAAGAGATTCACAGTCCGGTGATGCCCAATGGTGGAATTTCACAGACCGTGAAGTCTGTTCAACAGGGACATAGACATTGCCTTCTTTCTTGTAAAGTATATCAGGATTATCTGCAAGGAAACGAGCTGGATGTGCGGGAGAAACAGAAGACTTGAGAGGCCTGTTATCGGATTGAGAAGATGCCTTGTATACACCAAGGGATGCATGGAACGCAGATCTGGCTGAGCTTTCCTCAGCAGGCGAGAGGACCTGCTCCTCACCAGGTGGGGAAACCTGCTCAACAGTATGGTGTTCATAAGCACAACGTGTGATTGGCTTGCTGCAATTGGGGTCCAGTGGTAATGAAGCATCAAGGAGCTCAGACCGGAGGCAGGCAACTAGTCGCTTCTTGTCATCAGCAGTGAATCCAAACCAATGCTTCATACCTTGCTTGGAGAGGGTTTTCCAAACTGCAGATGGTAGTCTTGTGGTTGGGTCTGGGGTTTGTCCAGCCTTGTAAACAGCGTAGTCCTGATAGTCACCATCAAAATCAATAGTGGGTAAATAGGAGGCCGAGTCCTCAGTGATAGCAGAATATGTGGACTGCGTCATAGAAGATAAATCATGAGTATTGGCCTTGACAGACGCCCGACTTCGAGGTTGGGACAGTGGAGCTTGGGAATCCAGTCTGGTGGCTTCAAGGAGGAGGATATTTTTCAATTCACTGATAGCAACGGCTTCATGCTGTCGAAACTTGGTCAAATCCTGTGCTGCAGGGGGATCATCAACCTTGCAGAACTGTTCACTGAGTTGGAAGCTGCTACTACAGGCCTTGCAAAGGTGTGTTTTGACGGTATCAAAATCAAGTGGCCTCTGTGGATCGCGTAGTGTGTTGAGATGTTCTAGCTGAGCAAACCATTGGGTGATGAACTTGACTTTGGTGTCCTTCCATGTTCTCAAGTCAATGTCCAATAGGTGCTGCATCACAATGGAGGTGTCATATACTTTGGATTTGGACCTGTCATGCAATGCAACAAAGTCAAAGAAGGCCTGTCTTCCGTCTCTTGAGGTGGTATGGCTGAGCACGCAGGAGTAGGAGAGATCACTCTGGAGGGCATGTAGAACAAGAGTCCAGAATAAAGCACACTGCTTGTCATGAAGGGCCTTCTCGTACCCGATGAGTGGTATATCAGGCCAGCTTGGATCGAGAAATGTATGCGTATCTATGTCGGATGTTTCCAATTTTGCCTTGAATTTGACAAGCCAACGCTCAAACGTTGCATCATTCTTCAGGGTTGGGAATGTGGTTTCATCCCTTGATTTCTTGGTCCATGACTCATATCTGAGCTGTTCGATGGGTTTGGAGGATCTTTCCTGTTGTCGTTGGGATGTGCCGGTGATGTTGCGCGTCATTGTTTCAATATCAGTTCCAGATTCTCTTCTGGCTCTGATAATCCCGCGACAGTAACTCTTAAAGGCGTCCTTGGTATAATGGGTTCTATCTTCCCAGTCTAGTCCTTGTGCTGTGAGATGTTGCCCAAAATTGATGACTCTCTGTAGAGTCATCTGTACGTGTCGATAGAGTGGTGTTCTTGTTCCTCTCTCAAGGTAAGCGAGATCACCGATATTCTTGATGTACAGGAAGTCCAACCATGTCTTGTACTGGCCAGCAATGAGCGCCTCACATAAGGTGCTGTGGGACTCCCTTGGGACATCGAAGGAGTCGTGTAGGAAGGTGGCTAGTGGTTGGTCGAATGATGGAAAGAGGTCTGTGATAGATGTGTTCTCTTCATCCTCTTGGCTTGGATTATTCTGTTGATTGGATGCCATGTCTGTTGTGGGCAGGAGGGACGTGGTTGCAGCACTTCCGGGTTTGAGTGTTTGGAATCCTGTGGACCTGCTACGTGTTTGACCGGCGATGGGGATGTTGGACATGTAGTGTCGTTGCGTTTTCGCTTTGTTGTATGTAATCGGATCAGAGAACTATCAATCGTCGTCTGTAGTCGATCGTTCGATGATCTGCTGTCGGATTGTTTCTTTTGATGTGATATGACGTGCCTGTTATTCGTTTTTGTTTCGTTTTGTTGCGTTGCGTCCTTGGTGGGCGATATTGTTATTGACGTGTTCAATGTAATGGGCTTCTATTAAAGACAAATGGCTGGTCCGTTTGATCTTTGTTATGCTGCAATCGGATCAGAGAACTATCGATCGTCGGCCGTAGTCGATCGTTCGATGATCTGCTGTCGGATTGTTTACGTCGTCGTAGAGTGCTCCTTCTTCTTCTTTTGCAAGCCTCGACAAGCTTGCGACTGTTAATCTGTTAATTTCCTGTTGAAACTGGCTGTTGAGCTGATTCGATCCAAAGGCAAAGAAGTGCAACAGGAGCTGTGGCTGCAGGCCGGTTGAGGTGCTGGTCTGTTTGTGGTCTAATATTTCTCTGATATCTACTACGATTGAACGCTAGTCCAATCAGATCTATTCTGACTATTGACACCGATGCAATCAGATAGATCTTAGGCTTGTAGTTCTACAGTGGGACGCAAGAACGTCCGGTGCAAGGTTTAAGGTTGAATAATCAAGTAATCTAAAAGTATGCGCTTTATCTTGCTGGGGAGCAAGATAGCGCTTTAAAGGTCGTACTGCCGCTAATACAGCACGATGTTACAAATATACGTTGGAATACCGTGTTACGGGGAATATCGTGTTGCCGCTAATACAACACGTATTTTTATACAGCAGATAAACAAGTTCGTGAGCAGCGCTTCGAACCTCTGCTGTCTTTTCTTGAAAACAGCAACCTTAACAAGAGATTGCATGTGCAGACCTCTAGTGTGTGTTCTTTCTTTGGGTACTAAGTATCAAATTGGAGTGACGATCGATTCTTCTCCTTCAGTTACGTATCGAACTCAATCGTAAGAATGAGTCATCGATCCTTTTTCTTCCAGTTAAGTATCGAACTCGATCGTAAGAATGAGCCCGGTAATTTTCGAGGTCTCATTATTTCAATCTCGTACCTCTACCAACGTAGACACGAAAGGAATTTAATAATTTGCACTGTGCTCAAATCTGGTGGATTTTTGGGTTGATGACTAAATTATATTTTGGTTGGGGACTGGCAGGATTTGCACAGTGTTCAAATCTGGTGGGTTTTTGAGTTGAAAACTGAATGATATTTTGGTTCGGGACATGAAAGATTTGCACTGTGTTCAAATCCGGTGGGTTTTTAGGTTGATGACTCAGTTATATTTTGGTTGGGGACTGGCAGGATTTGCACTGTGCTCAAATCTGGTGTATTTTTGGGTTGATGACTAAATTATATTTTGGTCATGGACTGGCAGGATTTGCACTATGCTCAAATCAGGTGGGTTTTTGGGTTGATGATTGAATTATATTTTGGTTAGGGACTGGAAAGATTTGTACTGTGTTCAAATCTGGTGGGTGTTTGTAAAGAAAGTGTGTCGTAACAAACAACAAATGCAATCAGTCTTATGACCGATTGATTTAGTGAGTAGAACAATCGATGTCACAGTTCATTCGGCCTTGTCGTTGCCGATCGACAGGTTAATTAATCGTCGTCATTGTGTAATTTCTAGCATACAAAAAACACATGTAATTCTTAAGACACAAAACACACGCAAACCATCTTCGATCGGTCTTTCATGTTATCGTATTACCGTATAACTCACCGTGATATTCTCATTGGAATATCACAGTATTGTACCTTATTGTGTAGAATGAGTACTATGTTGTACATAGATTTTAGGGCATGATAGTGTTTTAGAGTTGTTAATTCTTCGAAGAGTGAGCTGATGGGGAAACTCTCGTTAAGAGTTAATCCACATGTAAAGTCGTTGCCAGTCATTCGCTCAGGAATAACCTTAAGGATAAGGTTATTGCCCGTATGACTTTCGTACGAATACACATTACACGGTGAATTCTTTTCAGTCCCCTTCAGTCATAAATCCTCCAACCGTTAAGCGGCTGGATTCTATGACTTAACCTATTCATTGTGAGTCATTGTCATATGTTGAATACCAAACTGTATCCAGTCTACCATCAGAGGCCCTATCAAAAGAAATGGGGAGGCATTTTGCTATTCATTCTGGCTTGTATCAAGGCATTTTGCCCTGATCCTTGCCCGATTGATATATTGTAATCCATGGATCAAAGTATCCATTTTCTTCCGTTCCGTGATCGAACGTAAATCATCTTGTTGCTTCAATCGAACGATTGATCAAACATTCGCTCAGAACGAAACAAACTTACCACATGCAACGAGAACAGTGTTCCCGGAAAACAGCGCCACTCATTAGCTTTGTAAACAAATCAGCAATATTTGTTGAACCTGGTTCTTTTGCAACCCTGATAATTCCTGCTGCAATAGATTCGCGTGCTTTGTGGTATGCAATGCTGTTGTGCTTCTTCTTACATGGGCTTTCGGGTCGTGTAACATTTGTGACAACAGAATCATTATCACAATACACATTGGTGCTTCCATCAATTGGAACACCCATCATTCTCAACTTGTACCTTAGACCTTCAACCAATTCGATTGCAATTTTCAAAGCAATGATTTTGGATCCAAAAGTTGACGTTTCAACTGTTGTTTGCCTTTTGGAAAACCAAATGATCGGTGCATTATTAATAAATATAATAACACCGGTATGAGACCTTCTCGTTGCCTTGCATCCAGCATGGTCAGCATCAACAAAACAACTCATCGTCACATGTTTTCCCAAAGCTTCAGGCATATCTGCTGGTATGACTTCAGCAGCACCAGAATAAAATTCAGACCAGTCACATTTTTGAAATTTACTCTCATCAACGCTTGGTACATTATCGTCAAAAACCAATTTCGACCTGTTGTACTTTTTCAAATATGCAAATATATGAAACAACTGATTCAAATGCCCAATCCTTGCTTGTGCCAGATACCTTGACATCAGCGAGACTGGCATTACAATGTCCAGCCTTCCTAATTCACAAATCCACCTGAGGACTCCAATCAAACCTTGATAGTAATTTTGCAATTCAGGATTCAATTCTTCTGATATATCAATTTCCGGTCGATAATCATGTGACAGTGGACTAGACGCTGATTTTGGTAGATACTTGTAACCATATTTTTCAGTTCCTAACTCTTGTTCGACTGCTGCAACAGCTTTCGCCGTATACTTAGTGCTTGATAATGACCATCTTGGCTTTGAATCACCTTCAAAGTAGAACTTTCCAATATCTGCTCCCAGATACAGGGTGGGCTCTTCAATAGTATCATCCTTCAATTTGAACTTTCGCTCAATGTTTTCAAGCTGGAACTTTGGATCTTCACCAGAACATAAGATGTCGTCTACATAGGCAATGAGCATTGCCCAGTATCTGGATCCATCTTTCCTGGTTTCAATTCGTAAGTGCACATCCGGATCTGCTTTGCAAGGGGAATACCCAAGATCTCTCAAATGCTGTGTGAGATATGACCTGAAAGATGCACCTGCAACCGGCAGTCCATACAATGCGCGGACAATCTTGCAAGGCCTTCCTGCAAGATGTGGTGGAAAACCATCTTCAGCTCTCGTTTTTAGAAAGTATTTCTCTTTAATCGGGGCTGTCAAATATGCATTTTGAATATCTGCTGAGAGAACCTTCAGATCATTCAGCGCTGCTAGCAGGAAGAATATTCTTACTGACTCGCGACTGGGGACAGATGAGTAAGTATTTTCTTTTGCCACTGCAGGGACTTTATGACCATCCCCTACCAATCTAGCCTTCCTTGTTAGGGACCCAAGCTTGATGTCAAAAATCATGTGGGTTGTTATTTGTTTATGACCGACTGGAATAACATCATCATCAGAAAATTCAAACGCTGCCATATTGTTGGTCATTTCTTTGTGAATTGCCCTTTCCCAGTGATCAGTGCCTGTTTTCTTATCAATAGCCAGCGCTTGTTTGATTGAATGTGGCAACTCAACGCCATACTTGTGCGTCTTCAACCAATACTTTGCTGTTTTGGCTGCCTTAAGGATCCGTTCCTTTCTTCTCAAAATTTTGTGCACCCACCATCTGAATGCTGGTGATTTCTCAAGATTATTGTTGACAGCATACTCAGCTAATTGCACTGGAAATGATTCTTTCACATCACTTAACTTACACCATGATTCAGTGCCATCTTTCCAACTGGCGAGGATCCTCCAACCCCTAGTTGTCGGCTTATGGGTTTTCCTGCCATTTTTTGCTATGGTCGTGGCTTCATCATCAGTTAGTGCAGTGTTGTCGCATTCATGGTCAATGAGCTCATCTAGTAGAGTGAACATCCTTCCGTCATCATCAACAGAACTGTACAGACTCTCTGCAACAATATTTGCCGTATATTCCTCCATGGTGCCATCAGGTAGTTGCAATTTATACAGCCTCGTGTCTAGTATGGGATTCTCATTTCTGAGTCCAATTGGCCTGTTTTGCAAGTCGCGCACTCTATCCTTGACAACGCACCTGAGTCTTTCATCACCTCTTTCAATGATTACCTCATTCCCCAGATATTCATCTGGTTCATCAATATCTTCTACTGACGCTTCTGGTTCAGCCATTTCAAGTTTCAAATCAGGTGATTCTACTGGTTGATTCTCAAATAGCTCCATTTGAGGCTCCGGGTAGTTTTCCTGGAAGAAGGACGCACTATCTTTCACTTCATCACCAATCTTGGATTCAATTGATTTGTCGATTGCTTCCATTCTTCTGAGGATATCTCTATCCCGCCATTCAAATTCTTTGACAGGTCTTATTGAATTTGTAGATATTGGTATTGCTGATTCAGTCAGGAGCCAAAAACAATCCCCCCCACCTACCTTATTGCCACAGGGACCCAACCATCGTCCCAGCCTTTCAACGCCTCGAGTAGAAGAATCACCTTTATCATAGTAAAACACAAAATCATACCATTCTGATGAAGTATATAGTGTAATATCGGGCCTATAGCCATGGACCAATTCAAATGGAGTTCGCCCCATTGAAGACAGGTTGCTCGATGCTGTTCTCTGCCTGATATTAGCACATAGTTCACCACAAAATGACCATAATCTCCTCGGTGATTTCTTCTTTGCTGACTTGGTTGTGATTGCACTCCCAAGATGACCAATCGCTTGTTCTGCTTGATTTTGAAATGGGCAATGAGGTTGTATGAATGTCTGATGAATATGGTTGCGCTTCACAATTGAATTCCAGTGAGTCTTGTAGGTTCTTGGAGATCCTTGTTCTGGAGCACCATCAGAAATCAAATGCTCTGGGATTCCAACTTCATGAATGAATATTTTCAATCCTTGATGCGCTTGTGATCTGTCCTGTATTGGTATAAATACTTCAAACCCATTTCCATTTGTAAAGATCTGCGCGCATTTTTCTTGTCTCATAATACTGGTAGTTGGTGGAGTTATTAGTTGAACGTTTAACACTAACCCTAAGAGTTGACAACGTAACCTTGTAGACGGAGTTTATGTGGGGGGGGTTTGGGGGGGGGGGGGAAATACCTAGAAATATTAAAAAATCTGTTTTTAACAAGTAGCCTTGGTACAAACGTTACGACTAAAAATCGTAAAAAACAGTACCCAAATAATTGTTTACGGAAATGAGATGCTTGATCTAAAAGCAATAGTAATATGTAGTAGCGCGTTCATTTTTATGGTAGCGAGCTCTCATTTTATGGTTGCAAGTAACCATAAGATTTAACCTGAATAAAGAAAAAATCACACGATTAAAATCTGTCTTAGATCAACTATTTACAGCCATCTACTCTGAATTCGATCGAAAAAGCCAACAAACCGAGGCGCAAAATATTGTACCGTACCGTACGTACGGTGAGTGGACATGATGTATTTACAGCCATCTATTTACTCTGAATTCGATCGAAAAAGCCAACAAACCGAGGCGCGAAATATTGTACCGTACGGTGAGTGTACCGGTACAAGATAAAAATACCACAATTAATACCCAGTACCAAAACCATGTAGAAGTCTACAGGAAATTGAAAAGAATTCACCGTGTAACGCGTATCGCACGTACGAAGAGTCACAAAGGCAAATAACCTTATTCGTAAGGTTATTTAACCTGAGTGAATAATCGTCGGTGATTAATCCATGTGGATTGTCTCTTAGGGAAATTCTTCCCGTCAGCTCACTCTTCGAAGAATTAACAACTCTAAAACACTATCATGCCCTAAAATCTATGTACAGACTAGTACTAATTCTACGTAATAAGGTACAAGCGATGTGATATTCCAATGAAAATATCACGGTGAATTATACGGTAAAAAGACCGATCGAAGATGGTTTTTGCGTGTGTTTTGCGTCTTATTTACGTGTGCTTTGTATGCTAAGAATTACACGGTAATATCATCGTGCCAACCTTTCGACACCTCGGGTGGAAGAATCACCTTTTTCATAATAAAACACAAAGTCATACCATTCTGATGAAGTATATAGTGTAATATCTGGCCTATAGCCATGGACCAATTCAAATGGGGTTCTCCCCATTGAAGAAGGGTTGTTCGAGGCTGTTTGCTGCCTGATATTAGCACATAGTTCACCACAAAATGACCATAATCTCCTCGGTGATTTCTTCTTTGCAGACTTGGTTGTGCTTGCACCCCCAAGATGACCAATTGCTTGCTCTGCTTGATTTTGAAATGGGCAATGTGGTTGGATGAATGTCTGATGAATATGATTGCGCTTTACAATTGAATTCCAGTGCGTCTTGTAGGTCCTTGGAGATCCTTGTTCTGGCGCGCCATCAGAAATCAAATGCTCAGGGATTCCAATTTCATGAATGAATGTTTTCAATCCTTGATGCGCCTGGGATTTGTCCTGTATTGGTATAAATACTTCAAAGCCATTTCCATTTGTGAAGATCTGTGCACATTTCTCCTGTCTCATAATACTGGTCGTTCTAGCATGCCACGTATCAGTGTACCAGGTCCCTTGTGCAATTCTCTTGTTCCTGAAGCGCTGTGTAGGCAGCCTCTTCATCAATGGTAATTGCAAATTCCTGAGCGCCTTCTGAGTTGTGACTTTCAATGTCTGCTCAGCTTTCTTGAAACTAATATTCCAAGTTTTGGCTAGGCATTCACAGTCAACTTTATTTGGACCTTCAATTGTTATCACTGATGGCCCCCATTGATTTCTTCTATCAAGAGACCTTCTCTCAAGTGTATTGTCAATTTCTTGCAAGCTAGGGGCCTGTTTTGATTCTTCTTCAGGAGCTTCCATAAAGTCAAATTCTGTATCATCAAACAAGAATTGGTCTACCCTTCGCGCGCTTGAAATATTCCTTACTGAAGAAATTCGATGAGCAATATTGCCATCTGTTGCAATTTGGCATTCAGTTAGCATTCTCCTTGTTGATACCTGGTGCACTCTCATCAGTTTGCATTGCTGCATCACGCTTGGATGCCTGTTGTCTAAGCTGGTCTTGGGGAGCATACCTGTAACATTACTTGCAGGTTCTGTTACAACCGAACTTGTATCCATGGCTTGATCCTCTTCAGTCGACATAGCTTGGAGGCTAAACTGGTCCCCTGAAATTGGATCTCCATTGTCAATGGCTAGCTCGGCCATCCTGAACTTCAGTGAATGTGGATCCCAAGGGGTATCATTTGTTGCAATCAAATGTTGACATTCATCAAGCTCCATTCTTGTTGGCTTTCTTGTGGGAAAATATGAGATCACATTTCTCATACTCAGTTTGATAAAAACTTTCTTTGGATCATCATCTTCCATAGGCGTTTGAATTGTAATTCCATGCTTGGATCTTGGATCAAATTGACGAGGTGTCTCTTCAACAGAGTTGAAATTGCAGTCCCTCACTTGATTTGGGCATATCAAGCTGTTCTTCAATTTGTTCCCAAAGTACAGCGCTTGATGGAACACTATGATATATACTTGGCCTGATGTTGGGTTTGTCCATGCCGTAGCACAGCTTCCAATCGGGATCTTCTTGATGGGCTTGTACTCTTCAGAAAAGGGTGCAACATCAACATGTGTTGTGATCTGGTCAGGATTCAGCAATACCATATTGCTTCCTGCCGCAGTAGTGTCTGCATGTGAATCTAACTCACAATATCCTTCTTCATTCACACCATCTTCAAAATCTACAGGAACATTCATCTTGTATAATGACCGGCTCACCATTGTTAACAGTTTGTGTTCTAGTGATAGTGTCCGGTTATTATGTCATTTCTTAGATTTTGAGCCAAAACTGTCACCCGCGCCTTCATTCTCAGCTTCTTTCTTTTTAGTCTCAGCAGCCTTGAGATTTCGTTTCTTCTTAGCCTGTCTCATCTGGTAAAGCTCCTGACGCTGTTCTTTTGACATTGTTTTATAAACGCTTGTTGGGTAGGGCTTGCACTCAACTTTTCCTGTAAACGTTCCAGTTGTTTTTTGCTTTTTATTGCTTGATGTGCCCACAGAATACACACTTCTGGAACCCCTTTTATGCTTCCCATTTGCAAGCTTCTTCAATCCAAGGCGATTGGTGAATAGGATAAGACATTCGTTGAAATTGTCCCGGTAGTCTTTGCTCTCATCAATTGCATCGGCCTTGGCAGCGTCAAGTCTCTCATCACTGATTGAATTGATAAAATCCCAAACAAATCTCCTTTCGTTGTGGTTCTTTTCAAATCTCAGAATTGTTCCATGGAAAGCTGTCCAGTTTCGCTTGTGCTTGTTCCAGTCATAATTCTTAGCATCGCCAGTGTAGTGTGAATCTTTCATTTCCTGATAGGTTTTGTTCAGAACCATAGTGATATTGGTATCAGTGTAAGCATGTTGCATCAGTGAAATGAAAGCATTTCTGGCATTACCAGAGTTCAGAGCAGTGTTTTGGAAATGTGCTACATATTCCCAACCAGGACCTTTTCTTGTTGCATCACACAACAGTCTCCAGACGACGTTGTTATCTTCATCATACTGGTGACCTGACAAGACGCCACACCTTTCATTGTAGTCACTCCAAGTTGGATAAGTATCTGTTGGACTTTGCCCGACTGTTCCAGACCTGGCTTCATCAGTAACAACTTCCTTTTCTTGGGGTCTTATGACATACAAGATTGGGAATCCCTCAGAGTTGAATCTGTACCTCAAGTTTTGTCGAAAGCCTTCCTCCCATTCTCTGAACTTCGTAAGGTCCTTTAGCTCAGGTGGAGTTGACTTTTCCTGTGATTTTACACTCGATTCCATCATCTTGATTCTGAATTGCTGCAGTTCCAGGTTGTTTGGGTTTGCTTTCCAGTCGATAGCCCTTGGCTTGACTCCAATCAATGGTTGATACCGGGCCCAATTTGCCCAAGTGAGGAGCCTCGATGATAGTCTGTTACCATAGTGGATACTTTTTGGATTAGGACAGTCTGGACTGATAGATCTCAATCCATGCATGAACGATTTGATGCTTTCCTTGTTGAGGTCTGTAATTTCACGAATATTAGACATCCCTCCCCTCATAATTTCTTCAGCTGATTCGTAGTTGATACCAAAATCCATTAGGCTGCTCCTGAAAGCAAGCTGTTCTGGGTTCAGAAATCTACCATTGTTGAATCCCCTGATTTTTATCCTGGGTTGGGATGACCTTCTACCCAGTCGATCTGCTCTTGCATCCTCGGCATTTTGGTTAGCATCGTTTCCCTCATCATTGTCACTATCCACGTCATCTGGGTTCTCACCCCTCCTTTCTGCATCTCTTATTGCTCTGATTCTTTTCTTTACTTCTTGGTCGATGATTCTCTTCATGGTTGAGTTTGTTTCTGGGTCGGCAAGGGCCCTTTCCATTACTTCCATGATTTTATCTTCCAACTCTTCATCGTCTCCCATACCTCCTCCGTTGTTGATCTCATCAGAATCCTGTGGATCGTCCACTTCCATTTTTTCTTCTTCGTCGTCACTGTTTTCGTGTGCTCTAGTTCGTACCATGGTGGAGAGGGTATTCTAATGGTCGGATGGTCGCTTTGAAGAGAGTTTTTGGAGTATTCGTAGGTATGTGGATAGAGAATTTAATCGAATCGAGGGTTTGGATGTGAGATATGGATGGTAAATGTTGACTGCTGTCGAGTGTGATTTGCTTATCTATTCGTATATTCGGATCGAATTCGTTCCGGTTTGTGTATACTTTGTGACTATTCGGATCGAGTTTTCGTTCCGGTTTGTCTGTCTTTGTGTGAGCTTTTGCTCTTGTCGCAAATCAAGATTGTGAGCTTTCCTATCCTTTCTTGGGATTTTGCTCATTCTGTATTTCTGTGGTGAAATGTTTCCTGAGAATTTAGTGTTCTCTTTTTGTTCCGGATCTTTCCGATCTTCGAGGATTGGTGTTCTCATATCTTTGGATTTTCGTTTTCTGTTTTCGTGCGGGCAGATGCTCTTCGCAATCTGTTCCTTCTTGCAAGCAGATGTTCTTCGCAATCCGTTTCACCGCAGAATACTTCTGGCTCAATCTTCTGGCTCACGTCATTTTTGTTTTCAGTGAAAGATCAGTGTTCTCGGATATTGATTCCTTTCAACTGATGCCAACCTGGGCGGCTCTTTCGACTGAGCCGTCCAGCATCTTTTCCCTTGCTTGTTTTGCTGGATCTCGAAACCCGGTGGAGCCACCACCTTGGTTCGATTCTTTGGTCTCTTCTTTCAGGGAGACCGCCCTGGTGTTGGTCTGTTCCAGGGCTCCACAGGCAACTGCCTCTTTTACATCCTTGAGGGTTGATGCCGGTAGCTGATCAGGCTATTCCGGATTAGTCTTCGAGCTCAAACTGCGTTTCTCGGTGGGAAACGCCAATCGGTCCTCAGCATTGTAGGATGCTGGCCACAGCCCGTAGACGCTGTGGGTCTGATAAACTAAAGAAAGTGTGTCGTAACAAACAACAAATGCAATCAGTCTTATGACCGATTGATTTAGTGAGTAGAACAATCGATGTCACAGTTCATTCGGCCTTGTCGTTGCCGATCGACAGGTTAATTAATCGTCGTCAAATTACCCGTCGTCATCGTGTAATTTCTAGCATACAAAAAACACATGTAATTCTTAAGACACAAAACACACGCAAACCATCTTCGATCGGTCTTTCATGTTATCGTATTACCGTATAATTCACCGTGATATTCTCATTGGAATATCACAGTATTGTACCTTATTGTGTAGAATGAGTACTATGTTGTACATAGATTTTAGGGCATGATAGTGCTTTAGAGTTGTTAATTCTTCGAAGAAAACTGATGGGGAAACTGTCGTTAAGAGTCAATCCACATGTAAAGTCGTTGCCAGTCATTCGCTCAGGAATAACCTTAAGGATAAGGTTATTGCCCGTATGACTTTCATACGAATACACATTACAGGGTGAATTCTTTTCATTTGGGTTGATGACTGAATTATATTTTGGTTAGGGACTGGCAGGATTTGCACAGTGTTCAAATATGGTGGGTTTTTGGGTTGATGACTAAGTTATAGTTTGGTTGGGGTTGGGTATAGGACTGAGTTATATTGTGGTTGGGAATTGGCAGGATTTGCACAGAGCTCAAATCTGGTGGGTTTTTGGGTTGATGACTGAGTTATAGTTTGGTTGGGGACTGGCATGATTTGCACAGTGTTCAAATCTGGTGGGTTTTTGAGTTGAAAACTGAATGATATTTTGGTTCGGGACATGAAAGATTTGCACTGTGTTCAAATCTGGTGGGTTTTTAGGTTGATAACTCAGTTATATTTTGTTTGGGGACTGGCAGGATTTGCACTGTGCTCAAATCTGGTGTATTTTTGGGTTGATGACTAAACTATATTTTGGTTGGGGACTGGCAGGATTTGCACTATGTTCAAATCTGCTGGGTTTTTTGGGTTGATGACTGAGTTATATTTTGGTTGGGGACCAGAAGGATGTGCACTGTGTTCAAATCTGGTGGGTTTTTGAGTTGAAAACTGAATTATATTTTGGTTCGGGACTGGAAAGATTTGCACTGTGTTCAAATCTGGTGGGTTTTTGGGTTGATGACTGAGTTATATTTTGGTTGGGGACTGGCAGGATTTGCACTGTGCTCAAATCTGGTGTATTTTTGGGTTGATGACTAAATTATATTTTGGTCATGGACTGGCAGGATTTGCACTATGCTCAAATCAGGTGGGTTTTTGGGTTGACAATTGAATTATATTTTGGTTAGGGACTGGAAAGATTTGTACTGTGTTCAAATCTGGTGGGTGTTTGGGTTGATGACTGAATTATAGTTTGGTTGGGGACTGGCAGGATTTGCACAGTGTTCAAATCTGGTGGGTTTTTGGGTTGATGACTCAGTTATATTTTGGTTGGGAATTGGCAGGATTTGCACTGTGCTCAAATCTGGTGGATTTTTGGGGTTGATGACTGAGTTATATTTTGATTGGGGACTGGCAGGATTTGCAAAGTGTTCAAATCTGGTGGGTTTTTGAGTTGAAAACTGAATTATATTTTGGTTCGGGACATGAAAGATTTGTACTGTGTTCAAATCTGGTGGGTTTTTAGGTTGATGACTCAGTTATATTTTGGTTGGGGACTGGCAGGATTTGCACAGTGCTCAAATCTGGTGGGTTTTTGGGTTGATGACTCAGTTATATTTTGGTTTGGGACTGGCAGGATTTGCACTATGCTCAAATCAGGTGGGTTTTTGGGTTGACAATTGAATTATATTTTGGTTAGGGACATGAAAGATTTGTACTGTGTTCAAATCTGGTGGGTGTTTGGGTTGATGACTGAATTATATTTTGGTTGGGGACTGGCAGGATTTGCACTGTGTTCAAATCTGGTGGGTTTTTGGGTTGATGACTGAGTTATATTTTGGTTGGGGACTGGCAGGATTTGCACTGTGCTCAAATCTGGTGGGTTTTTAGGTTGATGACTCAGTTATATTTTGGTTGGGAATTGGCAGGATTTGCACTGAGCTCAAATCTGGTGGATTTTTGGGTTGATGACTGAATTATATTTTGGATGGGGACTGGCATGATTTGCACAGTGTTCATATCTGGTGGGTTTTTGAGTTGAAAACTGAATGATATTTTGGTTCGGGACATGAAAGATTTGCACAGTGTTCAAATCTGGTGGGTTTTTAGGTTGATGACTCAGTTATATTTTGGTTGGGGACTGGCAGGATTTGCACTGTGCTCAAATCTGGTGGATTTTTGGGTTGATGACTAAATTATATTTTGGTCATGGACTGGCAGGATTTGCACTATGCTCAAATCAGGTGGGTTTTTGGGTTGATGATTGAATTATATTTTGGTTAGGGACTGGAAAGATTTGTACTGTGTTCAAATCTGGTGGGGTTTTGGGTTGATGACTGAATTATATTTTGGTCGGGGATCGGAAGGATTTGCACTGTCTTCAAATCAGGTGTGTTTTGGATATGACGATTCAACTATATTTTGGTCGGGGACTGGCAGGATTTGCACTGTGCTCAAAATTTGGTGGGTTTTTGGTTTGACAATTGAATTATATTTTGGTTGGGGACCGGCAGTATTTGCACTGTGTTCAAATCTGGTGGGTTTTTGGGTTGATGACTGAGTTATATTTTGGTCATGGACTGGCAGGATTTGCACTGTGTTCAATTCTGGTGGGTTTTTAGGGTGATGACTGAGTTATATTTTGGTCGATGATTGGCAGGAGTTGCACTGTGCTCAAATCTGTTGGGTTTTTAGTGTTGATGACTGAGTTATAGTTTGGTTGGGGACTGGCATGATTTGCACAGTGTTCAAATCTGGTGGGTTTTTGAGTTGAAAACTGAATGATATTTTGGTTCGGGACATGAAAGATTTGCACTGTTTTCAAATCTGGTGGGTTTTTAGGTTGATGACTGAGTTATATTTTGGTTGGGGACTGGCAGGATTTGCACTGTGCTCAAATCTGGTGTATTTTTGGGTTGATGATTAAATTATATTTTGGTCATGGACTGGCAGGATTTGCACTATGCTCAAATCAGGTGGGTTTTTGGGTTGATGATTGAATTATATTTTGGTTAGGGACTGGAAAGATTTGTACTGTGTTCAAATCTGGTGGGTTTTTGGGTTGATGACTGAATTATATTTTGGTTAGGGACTGGCAGGATTTGCACAGTGTTCAAATATGGTGGGTTTTTGGGTTGACAATTGAATTATTTTTTGGTTAGGGACTGGAAAGATTTGCACTGTGTTCAAATCTGGTGGGTTTTTGGGTTGAGGATTGAATTATATTTTGGTTAGGGACTGGCAGGATTTGCACTGCTGGTGGGTTTTTGGGTTGACAATTGAATTATATTTTGGTTTGAGACTGGAAAGGTCTGCACTGTGTTCAAATCTGGTGGGTTTTTGGGTTGATGGCTGAGTTATACTTTGGTTGTGGACTGGAAGGATTTGCACTGTGCTCAATTCTGGTGGGTTTTTGGGATGATGACTGAGTTATATTTTGGTCGGGGACTGGCAGGATTTTGCACTGTGTTCAAATCTGGTGATTTTTTGGGTTGATTACTGAGTTATAGTTTGGTCAGGTATTGGCATGATTTGCACCGTCTTCAAATCTGGTGGGTTTTTTGGTTGATGATTGAGTTTATTTTAGGTTGGGGATGAGCAGGATTTGCACTGTCTTTGAATCTGGTGGGTTCATGGGTTGATGACTGAGTTATAGTTTGGTAGGGGATTGGTAGGATTTGCACTGTCTTCAACTCTGGTGGGTTTATGGTTTGATTTCTGAGTTATAGTTTGGTCAGGGATTGGCAAGATTTCCACTGACTTCAAGTTTGGTGAGTTTTTTGGTTGATGACTGAGTTATAGTGTGGTCGGGCATTGGCAGGGTTTGCACTGTCTTCAAATCTGGTGGGTTTTTGGATTGATTACTGAGTTATAGTTTGGTCGGTGATTGGCAGGATTTTCACTGTCTTCAAATCTGGTGTGTTTTTTGGTTGACGATTGAGTTAATTTTAGGTTGGGGATGGGCAGGATTTGCACTGTCTTCAAGTTTGGTGTGTTTTTTGGTTGATGACTGAGTTATATTTTGGTCGGGGATTGGCAAGATTTGCACTGTCTTCAAATCTGTTTAGTTTTTTTGGTTGATGAATGAGTTATAGTTTGGTCGGGGATTGGCAGGTTTTCCACTGTCTTCAAGTTTGGTGAGTTTATGGATTGATGACTGAGTTATAGTTTGGTTGGGGATTGGCAGGATTTGCACTGTCTTCAAATCTGTTTAGTTTTTTGGTTGATGAATGAGTTATAGTTTGGTCAGGGATTGGCAGGATTTGCACTGTCTTCAAATCTGGTGAGTTTTTGGAAAGATGACTGAGTTATATTTTGGTCGGGGATTGGCAGGAGTTGCACTGTCTTCAAATCTGGTGGTTTTTTTTGTGTTGATGACTGAGTTATAGTTTGGTCGGAGATTGGCGGGATTTAAACTGTCTTCAAATCTGGTGGGTTTTTGGATTGATGATTGAGTTAATTTTAGGTTGGGGAAAGGGCAGGATTTGCACTGTGTTCAAATCTGGTGGGTTTATGGGTTGATCACTGAGTTACAGTTTGGTCGGGGATTGGCAAGATTTGCACTGTCTTCAAATCTGGTGAGTTTTTGGATTGATGATTGAGTTCATTTTAGGTTGGGGATGGGCAGGATTTGCACTGTCTTCAAATCTGGTGAGTTTTTGGATTGATGACTGAGTTATAGTTTGGTTGGGGATTGGCAGGATTTGCACTGTCTTCAATTCTGGTGGGTTTTTGGGTTGATGACCGAGTTATAGTTTGGTCGGGGATTGGCAGGATTTGCACTGTCTTCAAATCTGGTGTTTTTTTTGGTTGAGGATTGAGTTAATTTTAAAAAAGGGCTTGCGCGAATGACGTCACTTGAATAGTAATATAAATTGATTGGTATGATCGGTATGAACTTAGATAGCTTGCTTGTAGATCTGGTAGCTCGCAATTACCGTTAACTTGTACAGCTTGCTTGCTCCAATTTAAAAAAGAGCTTGTGTGAATGACGTCACTTGAATAATAATATATCAATTGGTATGATTGGTAAGAACATAGACAGCTTGCTTGTAGATCTGGTAGCTCGTAATTACCGGCAGCTCCTACAGCTTTCTTGTTCAAATCTAACCCCATCCCTATGAATGTAGATACCTTGCTGATAGCTTACACGTAAATTTGGTTGGTTGGCTAATTGTAGAATTGG
The DNA here is from genome assembly GCA_037355745.1 of Pseudo-nitzschia multiseries. NCBI lineage: Eukaryota > Bacillariophyta > Bacillariophyceae > Bacillariales > Bacillariaceae > Pseudo-nitzschia > Pseudo-nitzschia multiseries. The sequence continues at coordinate 16,124,711 of CM074786.1, read as the reverse complement.
AACTGGTAAGAATTGGTACAGATCAGAACACCTTTGGTAATTCTGATCTGACTTGATGCACACTAGTACTAGTAGAAATTGTACGCGTTATTGTTGTACGAGTACTTCTTACCATAACTTTACTGACACATACTTACAATACATACAATAACTACGTATTCAACAACTCCACATCGCCCCTGCAAAGCACTAATTGTTATTTGTATTCTTTTTGAATACACATACACACATGGGCTCAAAGTGTTCACTTTTTGATCCGGTTTTTAATGATATCTTGGGTCGTATCTTTTAATATTTTGGGTCGTACCTTTTGACCTGTTTGTAAGTACTCGTACGGTACGAGTGAGTCGCATCGCGTGAATTTATCGACAACACTTACCAGAACGCCGTAGGAAGTGTAATCGGGCATACGGACAATGCCGTCGAACGGACCGGTGAGCGAAAGGAAAACGGCCGCACTATACCGTAGGAAGACCAAAGAAGACCAAGTAACATAATAGTCGCGACGTGTACCGTACAGCTGTGACCGTACTATCGTTCAGGGCCCTCCAATCAACGATTCTCCGAACGGAAGACTGATCACCAAGTGAAAGAATTAGCGAACGGAGAGCAACGAGACCCATTCAACAGATAGGGAAGAAGCGGAAAGGGCAGAGCGGATTCGAAGACAGAGAGCCGACTCACCATAGCAAGAAGAAGACAATTATTATCACCGGTTCGAAGTTACCTATACAATATACACTACCGCCTTCATACTTGCAAGAAACGTGAGGAGTAAGCACATATTGAAAGAACATTGACTACGACGTCGTTGTTGTTGTCTGATCCGACACCTCATAGAAAAGAACGGAGGAAGGTAAACGAAACGATGGCGCCGGCGCCGGTACCGGCGCAGGGATCAAAAAGCGGGAACCGTTCAGTTGAAGGCTACGATAAGAACCGTGAGGATTCCATTCTTGAGTCTTTCCTAATCTCAGATGAAGTACTGATGGATGGTTGTTCGGATAGCGTTGAGATTTCGTCAGCTACGAAGGGAAAGCGGCGCGGAACCAGTAGGAAATCAGAGCCCGATTCAAGCAGTGGAAGGAACGATTCTTTTTCTTTGTCGTCATTGCTTTCTCCAAATGTGGAAGGGCGGTCCGAGAGGTCCGAGAGGCCCGACAGGCATCAACGTGAACAAAAAAGAAGGAGAAAAATGTCCTTGCGTGATTTGATGTTCAAGAGTGATCGTTTAGGACCAATTCCCAACATGGATAAGGAAGATGATCAAAAGGCACAAAAAAATAGAGTTGAAGATGACGGCAGTTTAGCAATTGAAGAATTCTACAATGCATCTCCCGGTGAAGGAGAAAATTCGTTATTCAATGAAGGGGAAACAGCCACGGAAAAATTGTTTGGTAATTTTGGAAGCGAGGAGCCTAGTTTTGATATTTTTTCAGATAGGCATTTTAGGAATTCCCTCCAGGCCTACCGGTATTCGGAACAAACCCTAGAAGGATCTTTGGATATTTTTGGTAACGAAGAGCATCGCGAGAGGAGGAGAATCGTTTGTTTTGAAGAGGATGATGACTCTTGTCCGAATTTGATCGAAGATAACCACAGGCTTTCAACGCAAACGCAATCAACACAAGCTTTGTTGGGTGCCTTGGACATCTTCCACGAATCTGAAGGTGGTCCGTATGTTAATGATGAATATGGTGGCAGCCACAACAAAAACATAGAAGAAATGTTCCAAAATATGTACAAGCAAGAGGAAGAAGAAACCGCAAACTCCTTTGACTACTTTTCTGACGAGGAGGAGGATAGTGAAAATGCCCAACAGAAGATTGTTCGCGGAATGCTCTATTCATTGGGTGGAATGGCATTAGTGGGTGCCATAGGGGGCGTGAGGAAATTAGTCTCCTCGTTCCACAACTCCGAGGACACCAACTATGACGGCAGAGACATGGCACAGCAGGGAACAGAAAATGTCGTTGATGTCATCCAAGCAGCTGAGTCATCAACCAACGTAGTGCAAACCTCAACAACTGCATTGCAGAGCTCAACACAGGTGTTGCAGACTTTGTCAACCACCAATATGATCCAGAGTACAACAGTATTTCAACCTTCTATCTCAAGTGTCTCTACCGGTGCATCTTCCACCACTGCGTCGTCCTCTGTCGTAACATCGAGTGCTTCTAGCACAGTGTCATCAACGAGTGCTTCTGCGTCCTCTGCTTCTGCTTCCGCCTCTACAGCCTCGGCAGTATCCACCACGGCCTCTACCACGGCCTCTACCACAGCCTCCACAGCAGCAACGACTACAGCAACGACTACAGCAACGACTGCAGCATCCACTGCGGCATCCACTGCGGCAACCACTGCGGCATCCACTGCGGCATCCACTGCGGCATCCACTGCGGCAACCACGGCAGCAACCACTGCGGCAACCACTGCGGCAACCACTGCAGCAACCACTGCAGCATCCGCGGCAGCAACCACCACTGCAGTAACGTCCACGGCATCTGCGGCTGCAGCATCAGCAGCTGCTGCAAGTACTGCAACTGCCACCAGTGCTGTTGGTGCAGGTGCATCTGCAGCATCTGCTGCTGCGGTTCCCACCCAGGCCGTAACGGTAGCCGCACAGTAAGTCATGATCAAGAAAACGGTCAAATGATCTTTGAGTTGACAGCGTCGTGCTCCTCTAACTTGATTGTTTCCAAATTTCTTCGTTACTAAAAACACCATTTTTAGAGCTGTCGTGGTACAGTCGTAAGTTCAAATTTACACACCGGTGTCTCTGTGTTCAATTTTTATGCACCTCTAATTTGCGTTGAATCTTTTCTTTTCTTTCCTTTGCATTCAACGCCTCACTTTAGTATGGCAATCAGCGCTGCAAGCACAGTAGGAGCTGCATCAGCTGTGGCAGGAACTAAAACTGCAGCGGCAGCGGCAGGTGTTGCAACAGCAGCAGCAGCAGCAGCAGCAACAACAGTAAGCACAACAACCACTGTTGTAAGTAATAGAGTTGAAGACGCTAATGTCTCTGTTTGGATACACCTGGAAGCATCATATTGATTTAATACTTTAATGGTTTTGCATTGAGCAACTTTCACTTCATGTACTCGCCATCTCATATGTTCACTATCGTTTACTTTTTGTAGGGTTTGACATCAGCTATGTTGAGTGTTACTGCTGTTGTTGCCGGCTCAACATTAAATAATGGAAAGTCTGATCTACCATATCCAACTTCACCTCCTTCTGATGAATGCCGAAAAAACCCCAATACAATTTCATTCATCACGAAGCTCTCATTTCTGAATGATGTCGATTCTCGCGCACAGGAATTAGCTGAAAAAAAACCCAACGGACCAATGGAATGTATTTGGGAATCAAATTAAGAATTTCTACAACAATGTCTCTAAAAACTGTCGGGAGACACACATGCGACAAATGGAAAATTGTACTTTTCTTGACTGGACACTTGGGAAAGCGAATGATACTGGAATTCATACTCTCTGGAACACAACGTTGACATGCGAAAATGAATGTCCAGTCTCTGATCCTTTGTTTGGTGTTGAAAGTGACTTTGGTGTCGATAGTGACGATCCTATCACGCGTATGTTGAGAGGTTTTGATCCCAGGAATATGGAAGTATCATCCAACCAAATTTCTGCACGCAGCTCCCGTACGTTGGAACCAGGCAATTTGTCGTTGACGATCGCTCCATCATCAAGTTTAGAGCCAAGTGGTTCTCCGAGCAGTTCACCAACTGTTGAAATTGTTCCTGTGAATCGAGCTGATTTCTTGGAACGAATCAATGCGTCCAGTGTGTGTGTTACGAACCAAACAGACTTTGAAAGTCCAAACGCCACGAGTGATGTGGCATCTCAGTGGCTGCCAGACATTCCCAGTGCAACGCCATCTGAATTTCAATTCGAATCACTTGAGATTTTTATGGCTGCAAAAGGAAACGTTACCGAATCAGAAATAGCGCTAGCTCTTCTCAAAACAGTTGTGAAAACTCTTGATTTATCTGAAAATTCTAGACGTTTTTTAAAGACGGCGATACTTGGTACTGGTGGCTATTATACGCCGGCTAGTGCAGGTGGTCGCATTTTTAAGCACCCGCCATCAAGCCTTCAGATAAGACTAGCAGCGACAAGAATGGAAAATTCTTGTGACCCCTCAAACACTTGGTTTACTGCGAATTTAGAAATCTCGGGACCACCGTCAATGGAAAGAGAAACAGCGGCTAAAATGGAACAAGTAAAAACTTCTATGCGAAACGAGAAGGAATTTATGAGAATGATTAAGCAAACAGGATCAGTGCCAATGTCCTCTTTTCAATCTACCAAAAGGAAGAAGACCCTCAATCCAAGTCAAACTTCATGTGCTCCAACTTCTGCAAACCCGTCGTGGGTGCCATCTTCTGCAGCTTCTGAAGACCCTTCACGCGGACCTTCAGCAGTGCCATTTGTAGCTCCATCCGAAGTTCCATCCTTATTTCCATCAGGGCATCCCTCAGATATGCCTTCTAGCGAGCCTTCTGGAGCCCCTTCAAGTTTGCCATCAGCATTACCTTCTGTGTTGCCATCAGAAGTGCCATCACAAGAACCATCTGTAGCTCCATCAGAAGTTCCATCAAAAGTCCCATCCTCAATTCCATCAGGGCATCCCTCAGATATGCCTTCTAGCGAACCTTCTCGAGACCCTTCAAGTTTGCCATCATCATTACCTTCTGTGTTGCCATCAGAAGTGTCATCAGCAGAGTCATCTGTAGCTCCATCTGTAGCTCCATCAGAAGTTCCATCCTTATTTCCATCAGGGCATCCCTCAGATATGCCTTCTAGCGAACCTTCAGGAGTCCCTTCAAGTTTGCCAGCAGCATTACCATCGGTGTTGCCTTCAGAGGTTCAATCAGCAGAGCCATCTGTAGTCCCATCAGAAGTTCCATCAAAAGTCCTATCCTTATTTCCATCAGGGCATCCCTCAGATATGCCTTCTAGCGAGCCTTCTGGAGCCCCTTCAAGTTTGCCATCAGCATTACCTTCTGTGTTGCCATCAGGGTCTCCATCGGCAGAACCACCTGTAGCTCCATCAGAAGTTTCATCAAAAGTCCCATCCTTATTTCCATCAGGGCATCCCTCAGATATGCCTTCTAGCGAGCCTTCTGGAGCCCCTTCAAGTTTGCCATCAGCATTACCTTCTGTGTTGCCATCAGGGTCTCCATCGGCAGAACCACCTGTAGCTCCATCAGAAGTTCCATCAAAAGTCCCATCCTTATTTCCATCAGGGCATCCCTCAGATATGCCTTCTAGCGAGCCTTCTGGAGCCCCTTCAAGTTTGCCATCAGCATTACCTTCTGTGTTGCCATCAGAAGTGCCATCGGCAGAGCCATCTGTAGCTCCATCAGAAGTTCCATCAAAAGTCCCATCCTTATTTCCATCAGGGCATCCCTCAGATATGCCTTCTAGCGAGCCTTCTGGAGCCCCTTCATGTTTGCCGTCAGCATTACCTTCTGTGTTGCCATCAGGGTCTCCATCGGCAGAACCATCTGTAGCTCCATCAGAAGTTTCATCAAAAGTCCCATCCTTATTTCCATCAGGGCATCCCTCAGATATGCCTTCTAGCGAGCCTTCTGGAGCCCCTTCAAGTTTGCCATCAGCATTACCTTCTGTGTTGCCATCAGAAGTGCCATCGGCAGAGCCATCTGTAGCTCCATCAGAAGTTCCATCAAAAGTCCCATCCTCACTACCATCAGGGCATCCCTCAGATATGCCTTCTAGCGAGCCTTCTGGAGCCCCTTCAAGTTTGCCATCAGCATTACCTTCTGTGTTGCCATCAGAAGTGCCATCGGCAGAGCCATCTGTAGCTCCATCAGAAGTTCCATCAAAAGTCCCATCCTCACTACCATCAGGGCATCCCTCAGATATACCTTCTAGCGAGCCTTCTGGAGCCCCCTCAAGTCTGCCATCAGCATTACCTTTTCTGTTGCCATCAGGGTCTCCATCGGCAGAACCATCTGTAGCTCCATCAGAAGTTTCATCAACAGTACCATCATTACTACCATCGGGGCATCCCTCGGATATGTCTTGTATCTTGACAGATCCTTATTTGTGTGAGTGTAGAAGGTTTGACGTTTGTATGATGTGTAAAAGCTTGGAGGGTTGTCATTCTAGTGTTTGTGTAATTGAATTGTTGGTAATGTTGATGAGTGATCTCAATGATTTTGTATTGTTCTTTGGTGGTATGGGCTTCCAGTTCTCAATCAATTGACTGGAACTAATCCTTCTGAGATTGAGTTGTTGACAAGCTTGACATGTCTTGATTTGTGTAAGTGTCTAAGTTTTGATGTTTGTTTGATGTGTGAAAGCTTGGATGGTTGTCATTCTAGTGTTTGTGTAATTGAATTGTTGGTAATGCTGATGAGTGATCTCAATGATTTTGTGTTGTTCTTTGGTGGTATGGGCTTGCAGCTGGTGATCAAATGACTGGAACTATTCCTTCTGAGATTGGGTTGTTGACAAGCTTGACATATCTTGATTTGTGTAAGTGTCTAAGTTTTGATGTTTGTTTGATGTGTGAAAGCTTGGATGGTTCTCATTCTAGTGTTTGTGTAATTGAATTGTTGATAATGTTGATGAGTGATCTCAATGATTTTGTGTTGTTCTTTGGTGGTATGGGCTTGCAGCTCTCAATAAATTGAAAGGAACTATTCCTTCTGAGATTGGGTTGATGACAAGCTTGACAGAGCTTCATATGAGTAAGTGTCTAAGTTTTGATGTTTGTTTGATGTGTGGAAGCTTGGAGGGTTGTCATTCTAGTGTTTGTGTAATTGAATTGTTGGTAATGCTGATGAGCGATCTCAATGATTTTGTGTTGTTCTTTGGTGGGACGGGCTTGCAGCTCTCAATAAATTGAAAGGAACTATTCCTCCTAAGATTAGGTTGTTGACAAGCTTGACATATCTTGATTTGTGTAAGTGTCTAAGTTTTGATGTTTGTTTGATGTGTGAAAGCTTGGATGGTTGTCATTCTAGTGTTTGTGTAATTGAATTGTTGGTAATGCTGATGAGTGATCTCAATGATTTTGTATTGTTCTTTGGTGGTATGGGCTTGCAGCTTCCAATAAATTGACTGGAACTATTCCTCGTAAGATTAGGTTGTTGACAAGCTTGACATATCTTGATTTGTGTAAGTGTCTAAGTTTTGATGTTTGTTTGATGTGTGAAAGCTTGGATGGTTGTCATTCTAGTGTTTGTGTAATTGAATTGTTGGTAATGCTGATGAGTGATCTCAATAATTTTGTGTTGTTCTTTGGTGGTATGGGCTTGCAGCTCTCAATGAATTGACTGGAACTATTCCTTCTGAGATTGGGTTGTTGACAAGCTTGACATATCTTGATTTGTGTAAGTGTCTAAGTTTTGATGTTTGTTTGATGTGTGAAAGCTTGGATGGTTCTCATTCTAGTGTTTGTGTAATTGAATTGTTGGTAATGTTGATGAGTGATCTCAATGATTTTGTGTTGTTCTTTGGTGGTATGGGCTTGCAGCTCTCAATAAATTGACTGGAACTATTCCTTCTGAGATTGGGTTGATGACAAGCTTGACAGAGCTTCATATGAGTAAGTGTCTAAGTTTTGATGTTTGTTTGATGTGTGGAAGCTTGGATGGTTGTCATTCTAGTGTTTGTGCAATTGAATTGTTGGTAATGCTAATGAGTGATCTCAATGATTTTGTGTTGCTCTAGGGGGGTATGGGTTTGCAGCTCTCAAATTTTCGTTTGGACCTATTCCTTCTGAGATTGGGTTGTTGACAAGCTTGACATATCTTGATTTGTGTAAGTGTCTAAGTTTTGATGTTTGTCTGATGTGTGGAAGCTTGGATGGTTGTCATTCTAGTGTTTGTGTAATTGAATTGTTGGTAATGCTGATGAGTGATCTCAATGATTTTGTATTGTTCTTTGGTGGTATGGGCTTGCAGCTTTCAATTATTTGACTGGAACTATTCCTTCTGAGATTGAGTTGTTGACAAGCTTGACAAATCTTGATTTGTGTAAGTGTCTAAGTTTTGATGTTTGTTTGATGTGTGAAAGCTTGGATGGTTGTCATTCTAGTGTTTGTGTAATTGAATTGTTGGTAATGCTGATGAGCGATCTCAATGATTTTGTGTTGTTCTTTGGTGGTATGGGCTTGCAGCTTTCACTTATTTGACTGGAACTATTCCTCGTAAGATTAGGTTGTTGACAAGCTTGACATATCTTGATTTGTGTAAGTGTCTAAGTTTTGATGTTTGTTTGATGTGTGAAAGCTTGGATGGTTGTCATTCTAGTGTTTGTGTAATTGAATTGTTGATAATGCTGATGAGTGATCTCAATGATTTTGTGTTGTTCTTTGGTGGTATGGGCTTGCAGCTATCAATGAATTGACTGGAAATATTCCTTCTGAGATTGGGTTGTTGACAAGCTTGACATGTCTTAATTTGGGTAAGTGTCTAAGTTTTGATGTTTGTTTGATGTGTGAAAGCTTGGATGGTTGTCATTCTAGTGTTTGTGTAATTGAATTGTTGGTAATGCTGATGAGTGATCTCAATGATTTTGTGTTGTTCTTTGGTGGTATGGGCTTGCAGCTATCAATGAATTGACTGGAACTGTTCCTTCTGAGATTGGGTTGATGACGAGTTTGGAGAGTCTATTTTTGTGTGAGTGTAGATGTAGTGATGTGTGTTTGATGTGTGAAAGCTTGGATGGTTGTCGTTCTAGTGTTTGTGCAAATGATTTATTGGTAATGCTGATGAGCGATCTCAATGATTTTGTGTTGTTCTTTGCTGGTATGGGCTTGCAGCTTCCAATGAATTGACTGGAACTATTCCTCCTAAGATTAGATTGTTGACAAGCTTGACATATCTTGATTTGTGTAAGTGTCTAAGTTTTGATGTTTGTTTGATGTGTGAAAGCTTGGATGGTTGTCATTCTAGTGTTTGTGTAATTGAATTGTTGGTAATGCTGATGAGTGATCTCAATGATTTTGTGTTGTTCTTTGGTGGTATGGGCTAGCAGCTTCCAATGAATTGACTGGAACTATTCCTTCTGAGATTGAGTTGTTGACAAGCTTGACATATCTTGCTTTGGGTAAGTGTCTAAGTTTTGATGTTTGTTTGATGTGTGAAAGCTTGGATGGTTGTCATTCTAGTGTTTGTGTAATTGAATTGTTGGTAATGCTGATGAGTGATCTCAATGATTTTGTGTTGTTCTTTGGTGGGACGGGATTGCAGCTTCCAATTATTTGACTGGAACTATTCCTTCTGAGATTGGGTTGTTGACAAGCTTGACAGAGCTTGATTTGTGTAAGTGTCTAAGTTTTGATGTTTGTTTGATGTGTGAAAGCTTGGATGGTTGTCATTCTAGTGTTTGTGTAATTGAATTGTTGGTAATGCTGATGAGTGATCTCAATGATTTTGTGTTGTTCTTTGGTGGTATGGGCTTGCAGCTATCAATGAATTGACTGGAACTGTTCCTTCTGAGATTGGGTTGATGACGAGTTTGGAGAGTCTATTTTTGTGTGAGTGTAGATGTAGTGATGTGTGTTTGATGTGTGAAAGCTTGGATGGTTGTCGTTCTAGTGTTTGTGCAAATGATTTATTGGTAATGCTGATGAGCGATCTCAATGATTTTGTGTTGTTCTTTGCTGGTATGGGCTTGCAGCTTCCAATGAATTGACTGGAACTATTCCTCCTAAGATTAGATTGTTGACAAGCTTGACATATCTTGATTTGTGTAAGTGTCTAAGTTTTGATGTTTGTTTGATGTGTGAAAGCTTGGATGGTTGTCATTCTAGTGTTTGTGTAATTGAATTGTTGGTAATGCTGATGAGTGATCTCAATGATTTTGTGTTGTTCTTTGGTGGTATGGGCTAGCAGCTTCCAATGAATTGACTGGAACTATTCCTTCTGAGATTGAGTTGTTGACAAGCTTGACATATCTTGCTTTGGGTAAGTGTCTAAGTTTTGATGTTTGTTTGATGTGTGAAAGCTTGGATGGTTGTCATTCTAGTGTTTGTGTAATTGAATTGTTGGTAATGCTGATGAGTGATCTCAATGATTTTGTGTTGTTCTTTGGTGGTATGGGCTTGCAGATGACAATAGATTCACAGAAACTCTTAATTGAATTACTAAATTGGCCATGAATATTACCGCAACTATGAGCCAGGCAAGATATGGCATATGCAATTAATAATGTACCGGTGAGAAGAATGATATTCAATGGTAGGATCCCAAGGTGCGCACAATAAGTAAAGACGAGACGCGACCTATGGAATGAGGACCTTAAGTAAAATTACGCATAAGCTCTGGTGAGTATCAATCGTTACTTAAAGCACTGAACAGCGGTACACACTATGGGAACCGAACTTACAACAAAACACGATCGGTACGTGTTCCCACAAAAAGTGGCAACAGATTAGCAATTGGGAGTTAATATGGTCCAGAAACAATCCGATCATAATCTTATCTTTAACTCTTTCCAACACAGTAAAATTGAACAAACGAACTAACGTAACTAAAACACCTTCAATTAACCAATGATTTACGACTTTGGTCTTATTAGTTAAAGATAAGATTAACACGAATGCAACACCCCAATGCCAGTGGGAACACAAACCAAAGGAAACCACAGCCTCACGACCAGAGGAGTTACCCCAGACACCTCCATTGACACTTCCAGAATCACGGGCACTAACGCAATTCCAAATCTAAGAGATCAACTGGAAGAGCTTGAACTGTACAATCGCGATATACTTGAGTACACAGGGGAACAGAACACCCAGTTACAGGCACAAAATTTGTGGAGTTGTTAGTTGAACGTTTAACACTAACACTAACCCTAAGAGTTGACAACGAAACCTTGTAGACGGAGTTTATGGGGGGGTTTGGGGGGGGGGGGAAATATGTAGAAATATTAAAAAAATCTGTTTTTAACAAGTAGACTTGGTACAAACGCTACGACTAAAAATCGTTAAAAACAGGACCCAAACATTTATTTACGGAAATGAGATGCTTCTTCTAAAAGCAATAGTAATATCTAGTGGCGCGCGTTCATTTTTATGGTAGCAAACTCTCATTTTTATGGCTGCAAGTAACCATAAGATTTAACCTGAATACAGATAAAAATCATACGATTCTCGTCGTCGTCATCGTCATCGTCGGCCCATTGTCGTTGTTGTCAGATGATAATAGGACCAAAGATCGCTACGTCGTTATTATTTGTTATTTTATCTGTTACTGTTACGATGTTGGAAAGAGTTATCGATAAGATTATGATCGGATTGTTTCTGGACCATATTGTTCTCTCATTTACTAATTTGTCTTTCCTCTGTGTGGGAATACACGCACCGAGAGTTTGATACTCATAGATACTCGCGTTGTATGTTCGATCCACAGCGCTTTAAGTATTTCTTGATACTCACGAGTGCTTATGTATACTTTACTTATTGCGCTCTTCTTGTGATAAAAGATCTAGAACACTTTGGAATCGTACGGCTTGTTTTGTTTTACGTAATACATATTACGTATTACGTTTACGTAAAACAATACGTATACGTAAATTGTACGTTACGTTTGACACGATTTACGTATCGCGTATGCGTATACTTCACGCTTGACTTAGTAATTCAATACGCCCTTGGATGGTCCTTGGACTGTCCGTCTCATACAAATAGATAGGCCTCACCTTCTTATGGTGGCTTCCAGCATGATGTTTGGTGGGGTAATCCGCCAGGTTATGTTTTCCCGGTTCCCAGAAGATATTAAATTGCCCCTGCTCAGCTCTGTCTCTTAACCAATAGAAACGCATGTCAATGGCTTTAGATCTCTTCTGTTTGATCGTACCGTTTAATATGCCTTCCGCTGTGTTATTTTCGGTCTTCAGCGGGGTAGCTGGTTGTGGATGCCCCAGCTTGATGAGGCACTGCCTGACTGGTATTGCCTCTCTCGCATTCAAGAATAAAGATGCCACCTCGGCTTTGGCCGCGGATGCCATCACATTCTTGATTATTTTCGCCAATACGAGAATGGGCCCATTGAAAGTGCTTCCCATCATATCTCCCAGATAGTGATATCCCCCTGCTCGGCTCTTGGCCCCTGGGCATACTAGGTACGCCGCATCGCTATCCACCCGGAGTATCATGTCACTGGCTCTGTAAATTATGGTGGCGTTCGGGTTGCAGGCTGCGTAATTGAGGAAATGTCTCGTTGCTAAGAGGGTCGTTTGGTTGTCCTTGGCTGAAGCTATGTCGTTGAGTGCGTGGAGCATTGTGTTGTCCACAGCCCGAGCGTAGAACAGGAACTTTCCTGTGACTTGTTGTATGAATTTGATCTCGTCGTCGGTCAATGTGGAAGTATCCTTGAGTTTTGCATATTGTATTTTTGCGCCGTAGGCCGGTATGTCAGCACGTGAGGGGCCCGCGTATGTACGCGCAGGTCTCACGTGTTCAAATTCCTTTAGGGCTTGTTCCACGTAGCCATCCATTGATAATTGAACTTCCCGCTTGTCTGTCGTAGTCCCAACGCAGGTGGACCCCCATGTATTGTTTTCCCGACCAGTCGACCTTGAAGGTGTATTTGGTCCCTATGGCCTCGACTAGGTGATCGACGTCGTCTTGTTGTGTGTATTTAATCCCAAAGTTGTCCACGACTAGGGTGAAACTGATGTCCCTCTCGTCATGGAGAAATAGTCCCTCGGTGTGGGGTGCCTTCTGGTAGCCGTATTGTTGTAGGTGGTTTACCAAGTCATCATGCGCTATTTTTCCACTCTGTTTTAGTCCGTACCACGCCTTTTTGATGCGGGCATAAACATATTCCCCTTGTTTTAGCTCCTCCAGGTTGTAGGCGGCACGTATCCGCGGAGGAACCATGTCCCACCTGAACTTTACGTACTCGGGCTCATCGAGTGTGGAGCATAAATACATGTTTGAAATGTTGCCCGTACAGTATTTTGCCCCGGGGGTGGATATCACGCTGTTCCAATGGGTTTTAATGGTCTCCATACTCGCGGTGCGGGTTGATACATTGCCATGGTATTCCAATTGGTCTCCCCCCGCGGTTATTCTTGTCCGATAGGGGTCGGCTTTCTCGGGGCGTATGGCGACTGTGTACCGGGGGTAGGTTACTTTCTTGTGTACGGGTACATCCTGTCTGCGTATCCAATCCAACACATCCATCCCTTCTATATGATTGCTCTGGAAGCCCTGGAATAATTGCCCAAATTTGTCTTCACCTGACTTGAGCCATAACTCCCGCACGTGGCTCTTCAGATGCTTGATGAGATCCCGGTAGGCAGCCCACTTGCTCAAATCTTCGTCCCATATGGAGCCCCCACACGCTAGATGGGGGGTGTATGCTGGTCCGGCCCGCTGGTTATTCGCTTGCTTTGGTACTGGGAAACCCAATGGGGCATGCTGGTACGTTCCCATGAGGGCCTTAGGCTTAATTTTGGATTTTGAGTAGTATTGGTCTGATTTGTAGAATCGGGATATTTCACCATGAGTGTAGTCAGCTGTGTCCCCGTCGGTGAACTGGACCTTGTAGTACTGATTGGTTTGGTCATAGCTGGTCACCTCTCCCTCATACCACCCCGTGTTAAACCGTTTTCTTATGATGGTCCCTATTGCCCAGGGGTGTCCTCGTTGGGCGCTGAGCCGTTGCGTAGGCTTCGCATGTGTTTGGGTAGAATTTGTTTCACGTCCTATCGGCACCCTTGGAGGTTCGCGCGCATTCACAGTTGGGCTGGTTGATGTGGTATTGGGCCCGATCAGTTTTTCTTGGGGATTCGCCTCTCCACTTAAGGGTCGCGGCGCCTCCACTTTTAGTAGTTCTTGCACGCGACGTAGGGCCTCATTGATCTGCGTCCCTTGTTCCACGTAGGGAATCGGAGGATGGGGCTTAGTTGTTACTTCCTTTAAATCTTGGAGGATCATAATTAATCGATCCGTGGAAGACGTTTGTGGCATCTGGGCTTTTGGGAAAAATGCCACTGTATTGCTCACTCTGGTGGCCCTACTCTTTCCCCCGATACAGGTGTAGTTCCGGTAGTGCTTTAACGCCGGGCCCACGTAGAAACCTCTCGTCCCATGGTCCTGCCATGCTCCGCGCTCTTGGGCCCTATCATGGATGATGACTCTACATCCAAATGGGGCCATTGGGTGTTTGTTGTAGTCGTAGATCCCGTGGCGTAGCTCGTACGCGGACAGTTTGGGCTGTGTACGGGATGCGCGTAAGAGGTTGAGGGTGATGATCGCTTGTGGTATTAGTAGATCCCAATCGTCTATGGGAAAGGTATCATCCACCCCATTCAACCCGGCTATGAAGTGGTTCTTGAAGGTCTGTATTGCCCGTTCCGCGTGGTTGAGCCGGTGGTCCCCTGGGGATGCCAATTGGTAGTCTAAGTTGTTCCGCGTGATGTAGGTGATTAGCTTCCTGGATGTCTCATTGTCCATTCGTACGATCTTGGCGTGGGCGTTGTTCTCCTTCATTCGATTGTAGCACTTGGTGAACCCATACAGTATGTCTTCACTCTTACGAGACTTGATGGGTTCCACGTCAATGTAGTCGGAGTCGTATTCGTACATCAGGAATACGTATTGGTGTCCACGGCGTGATGTGACGGGGTATCTGCCTGGTAGGTCCCACGCTATGAGTTCCTTGGGTTCATCGTTGGTCGGTTGCATGTCTGTTGCTGACACGATGTCCACGCAGACTTTGTGTGTCTTCTTCTGGTGGGCTTGGGATGACAGAGTGTTGGGCGCCGTTTGGTCTATTTTTGGTGATTTCTTCTTTGGTTTGCGCGTGCTCTGTATCCCCTGCCGGACCATCTGGAGGTGGCCCATGGTGGTTTCCTCTGACGCCAGTAGGAACCGATTAACCCGCTGGGCAGTTAGCCCTGGCCAGGTGGCAAATGAACCTCGTTCGATGGCGTGTATCCACGTTTCCTTGGTGGGATAGCCCGCTGCTGCGTGGTAGAAAGCTATGAGCTTGGGGACGGCTTGAATCTGATATGCTCCCGCCCCAGTGTGTATCTGTAGTTGTTTGTCTGAATCTGAAAATGGTGGGGGGGGGTTCGTCACCCTTGGAGATTTAGCCGGCCCCCGTGTGAATGTGTCTGTGTCTGAAAAGGGGGGGTAGCTGTTTTGGTTGGATGGAGGGGGACCATGTAAAGGTCCCGGAGGGGATCCCGAGTGCCGAGCAACACTGTGTGGTTGGTGGGGCCCATGGCCTCCACTTTATCCTTGGTAAACGTCACGCGGCATCCATTGTTACACAACTTTGGCACCGTGACGAGGGGGAGGTCCACGTCATCGAACTTATGGCAACCTTGCGCTGCGAGTGGTAACAAGGGGAGGTCCAGGACATCGGTGGCTTGCGATGCCATAGTGCTACCATTGGCACACCCTATGATGACGGCCCCGGGTGTCTCCCGGTGGGCACCTCCCTGATATGAGGTGGGCACGAAATGATCGGTGACGGCTGAGTCTAGGGCCCCAAATCCGGGCGCCGGGGGTGCGATGGATGCCATGGCAAAGGTTACGCGTTTGTTGTTGCTGGTGGGCTGTTGGGAAGTGCGACTCGAAGGGGCACGTAAGATACTTAGTAATGACGCTGACTTGGGGCTGTTACTACTATGACGATTAAGTATGTTACTGTGCTCCTCCCCACACCGTCAGGGGGAGGGGCTGTCATGGGTTTCCCGTGTGATGGGGTGGCTCCACTTCATCCATCTGTCCTCGCGTTGGGTTGATCCACCCATTTTGTTGGCAAATGTGGCCCCTACTTGGTGGTTCGGTTTGAACCGGAAGCAATCTCCCCCATCGTGTGAGAGATTGACGCCGCATGAGTGACAGTAGTGCTTGTACTGTTTCCACTGGGATGGTGGTTTGCTCGTAGCCTGGTGCTGTCGGCGTCCCGTTTGCTGTGGTTGGTGGGACTGCTGGACCTGTTGCGGGCTGGTGCCATTTTGGGTTTGTTGACTGGCGACCAACATTCCCATTTGCCTCGTGAGGGCGGACAGGGCGGACTCCAACTGGTGGCTTGACATGGTGAGGGTGGATGCTGC
This sequence comes from Pseudo-nitzschia multiseries, assembly GCA_037355745.1. NCBI lineage: Eukaryota > Bacillariophyta > Bacillariophyceae > Bacillariales > Bacillariaceae > Pseudo-nitzschia > Pseudo-nitzschia multiseries. The sequence goes on along the minus strand of CM074786.1, from coordinate 16,108,629 downwards.
CGTTGCCGATTCCGCCTGGGACTTGAGATCCTGGCAGACACTAACGAGGGCCCGTTGGTTGTCCTCGATGATGGCAAGACGTTGGTCATGCTGGATTTCCACCTTGTTGGCTGACCCGGTGGAGGCATGGTAGCTACTGTATAGTTCCTTGAGGCGTAGCCCCCAAAAGCGTTTGTATTGCAACAGTTCCTGTTCCTCTGTGGTCGCGTCGACGGTCGCCCGGTGTTGCTTCCATGCTTCCTCCACTCTGTGGAGCGTAATGGGGTCGTGTTTGCTCCGCTTGAAGGCCATGTGGGCGTGGTCCATCATCTGGGCTGCTGTCACTTTGGCCGTAGCCGGTAGGAGGTTGATTTGGTATTGGTATTTGGTGAGAAGGCGGAAGTATTCTTTGGGGCCCAGTGGGCTGGGGGTGTAGTCTAGTTCCCTCATCTTCTTAGCTATTTCAGCAGTCAAATCGCGTTGTGCGTCCGACGTACACAGCTCGTCCTCCATGTGTTGGAAGGCCTCAAGGGCTGTGGTCCCTCTGGGGAAGGCCTCCAACCCCGGGTCTTTTAACTCGTGGAGCATCCTGGGGAATTTCTTGTCGGTTAGCAGGAGGGCCTCCCGATTGTACTTGTTCCATTCCACGAATAGTGTTCTGCTTCGTTTCCACAATTTGTAAGTGTCTGATGTAAGCTCCACTGTGCTGTCTAGCTCGGAGGGTTCCGCAGGTGCCGTGGGATACACCGCGTTTGGGTTCCTCTCCCGAGCTTGGTATTGTTCCTCTGTCTCTAAGAGAAAAGTGTATCCTCCCCCCTGTATGTATTTTGTGGAGGACACTTCGGCCAGTGCGTTTGTAAGGGCTTTCTTGAACTCATACACGTCGATGCTGGTCGGGATTTGGACCGGCTTCAGTTGTGCAGGCTCCATCAGTTCCTTCAGCGCGTCGTAGTAGTCTCCTCTCTTCTTGAACATGGTGTCTTCACTCTCGTCACTGTCGCTCTCTTCTCCGTACTCTGCCAATAATTGATTCTGGTTTTGTAGTTGGTTGGTTTGGCTGAGTGTATACTCACGTAGGTCGTAGTTGTCTTCGGTCAGATCCTCTAGTCGCCCTCGTAGGTATCGGAGTTCGTGTTCCGTGTCGATGCTGGTGTCTGGCGTGACTCCTCTGTAGGCTGGAGAATTGTTGGGTTCTGTATTGTTCCCTTCTGGCATCTGCTGTGTTAATTGCTGGTGTAGTAATCTTATCGATAACTAATAGGACCAAAGATCGCTACGTCGTTATTATTTGTTATTTTATCTGTTACTGTTACGATGTTGGAAAGAGTTATCGATAAGATTATGATCGGATTGTTTCTGGACCATATTGTTCTCTCATTTACTAATTTGTCTTTCCTCTGTGTGGGAATACACGCACCGAGAGTTTGATACTCATAGATACTCGCGTTGTGTGTTCGATCCACAGCGCTTTAAGTATTTCTTGATACTCACGAGTGCTTATGTATACTTTACTTATTGCGCTCTTCTTGTGATAAAAGATCTAGAACACTTTGGAATCGTACGGCTTGTTTTGTTTTACGTAATACATATTACGTATTACGTTTACGTAAAACAATACGTATACGTAAATTGTACGTTACGTTTGACACGATTTACGTATCGCGTATGCGTATACTTCACGCTTGACTTAGTAATTCAATAGAGAGAGTTGGTGAGAAATACAATCGGACTTTTTAGATTTGGTACAATTTGTACATGAATGAGTCGGACTTGATGTACTTACAGCTATCAACTCTCATACGAATCAAATTTTTCCCTGTTGGCGGCGAAAAATACCGTACGGTGCCAAATTCGAATCGTAAAACCGAGGTGCGAAAAAGATCGGTACCGTACCGGTACGAATCGAAATTAGTGCTTTGCAGGGGCCCTGTGGAGTTGTTGAGTACGTAGTTATTGTATGTATTGTAAGTATGTGTCAGTAAAGTTATGGTAAGAAGTACTCATACAATAACGCGTACAATTTCTACTAGTACTAGTGTGCATCAAGTCAGATCAGAATTACCAAAGGTGTTCTGATCTGTACCAATTCTTACCAGTACCAATTCTACCATTAGCCAAACAACCAAATTCATGTGTAAGCTATCAGCAAGGTCTCTACATTCATAAGGTTGGGGTTAGATTTGAACAAGCAAGCTTTACGAGCTACCGATAATTACGAGTTACCAGATCTACAAGCAAGCTACCTACCTTCATATTGATCAAACTAATTGATCTATACTACCAATCAAGTGACGTCATTCGCGTGAGTTTTATTTTAAATTGGAGCAAGCAAGATGTACCAGCTAACAGTAATAACGAGGTACCAGATCTACAAGCAAGCTATCTACCTTCATATTGATCATACCAATTGACCGTGCAAATCCTGCCAATTCCAAACCAAAATATAACTCAGTCATCAACCCAAAAACCCACCAGATTTGAACACAGTGCAAATTTTGCCAATCCCCCACCAAAATAGTTAGTTTGTGCACTGGACCCTCATGCTAGTATGTATCTAGTACAACAAGCGTGTTGTAATCTACTCGCCTAGAAACCTACTCGGATTCAATACTAGTATGTAACATACGCGGATTCACTACTAGGAATTATCTAGTACAAAAAGCATGTACGAATCTACAGGCGGAGTTCATATCTACCGTACTCGTACTCGTACAAATAGGTGCGAATGACGAAGAGACAAAGTAGGGCTACATAGAATTTGTACTGTAAGCAAAACCTTGAATTATGACTGATTCTGCACCTCTTTCAAATGAAAAAATTTCTGAGACGAAAAAACCGTTGTTGCTCTAAAAATCGACCGAAAGGTACTTTACTGTCGTTAATTTTCCATGCAGATTTCGCTGTTTTTCCCGTGTCAAAAATCAAGTTCACAATGCTCAGCAACCAGATGTCCCCTGAAAATGTTAAAATATGCAGCATCTAGCTGAGATCATGATCTAGATCACCTATTATTTGGCATTGTCAACGGACTTCTCATTGTCTTAGATAGTGAACTTGATTTTGAGAGCCTTAAGTAAATGAACCAAAAAAACTATTTGTTTTTATGCCTACTTAAAATGTGTTCGTGCGAGCGTGCACAATCGGCTAAATAAGTGCATTTGGGTACTGGATTTGGAGGAAAAATAAACACCAATTTGCAATTAAAAAATAGAAAATCTGATATTTTGTGTGATTGAACCATGAATATTGTTTGTATTATGGATATGATGAATCATGAAAGAAACAGAAGTGAGTTATCTTTGATAGTTTGTGTGTCACCACCTAATAAGTGCAGTTGGGTCCTGGATTTGGAGGAAAAATACACACTAATTTGCAATTAGAAAATAGAAAATCAGATATTTTGTGTGATTAGTTCATGAATATTGTTTCTGTTATGGATATGATGAATCATGAAAGAAACATAAGTGAGTTATCTTTGATAGTTTGTGTGTCACCACCTAATAAGTGCATTTGGGTCCTGGATTTGGAGGAAAAATACACACTTATTTGCAATTAAAAAATAGAAAATCAAATATTTTTGGTGATTAGTCCATGAATATTGTTCCTATTATGGATATGATGAATCATGAAAGAAACAGAAGTGAGTTATCTTTGATAGTTTGTGTGTGACCACCTAATTAGTGCATTTGGATCCTGGATTTGGAGGAAAAATACGCACTAATTTGCAATTAAAAATCAGAAAATTAGATATTTTTGGTGATTAGTTCATGAATATTGTTCCTATTATGGATATGTTGAATCATGAAAGAAACAGAAGTGAGTTACCTGTCATAGTTTGTCTGTCACCACCTAATTAGTGCATTTGAGTACTGGATTTGGAGGGAAAATACACACTAATTTGCAATTAAAAAATAGAAAATCCAATATTTTGTGTGATTGAATGATGAATATTGTTCCTGTTAGGGATAAGTTGAATCATGAAAGAAACAGAAGTGAGTTATCTTTGATAGTTTGCGTGTCACCACGTAATAAGTGCATTTGGGTACTAAGAATTGTCAACAACACTACAATGTGACATGGGGAGACCAATCTTGCTACTGCCATAACTTTGCTTCCAGAGGGAGTTAGAACATTCCAGAGGTATCAGCGCCCATCTACATGCATTGTAGACGCCGATCGACCTATCAATCGATTCAAACGATGGGCAGGGGGGCTCTCGCTAGAAAAATTCGTGTGAATTATGTAAGAATTGTCAACAACACTACAATGTGACATGGGGAGACCAATCTTGCTACTGCCATAACTTTGCTTCCAGAGGGAGTTAGAACATTGTAGAGGTATCAGCGCCCATCTACATGTATTGTAGACGCCGATCGACCTATCTATCGATTCAAACGATGGGCAGGGGGGATCTCGCTAGAAAAATTCGTGTAAATTATGTAAGAATTTTCAACAACACTACAATGTGGTGACATGGGGAGACCAATCTTGCTACTGCCATAACTTTGCTTCCAGAGGGAGTTAGAACATTCTACAGGTACCAGCGCCCATCTACATGCATCGTAGACGACGATCGAGCTATCTATCGATTCAAACGATTGGCAGGGGGGATCTCGCTAGCAAAATTCGTGTAAATTAAGTAAGAATTTACAACACCAAAAAGGTTACATGGGGAGATCAATCTTGCTACTGCCATAACTTTGCTTCCAGAGGGAGTTAGAACATTCCAGAGGTATCAGCGCCCATCTACATGCATTGTAGATGCCGATCGACCTATCAATCGATTTAGCGAACCGGCAGGGGGGCGCTCGCTACCCCGTTTCGTGTACATTATGTAAGAATTTTCAAGAACAAAATCTTACACAGTGAGAGAAATCTTGCTACTGCCATAACTTTGCTTCCAGAGGGAGTTAGAACATTCTACAGGTATCAGCGCCCATCTACATGCATTGTAGATGCCTATCGAGTTATCTATCGATTCAAACGATTGGCAGGGGGGCTCTCGCTAGCAAAATTCGTGTAAATTATGTAAGAGTTTTCAAGAACAAAATCTTACATTGTGAGAGAAATCTTGCTACTGCCATAACTTTGCTTCCAGAGGGAGTTAGAACATTCTAGAGGTACCAGCGCCCATCTACATGCATTGTAAATGCCGATCGACCTATCTATTGATTCAATCGTCCATCAGGTTGTCGTCGTTCTCGTCGTCGTCGTCGTCGAAGGGGCGAAAGAACAAGAAAGGGCGAACGACGACAACGGAAAAATTCGAATGTACCGTAGTCGGACTCATTCATGTACAAATTGTACCAAATCTAAAAAGTCCGATTGTATATTCACCAACTCTCTCATCTGGCAAAGATGACGATGACGACAAGGACTAACTTCATCCAAGACAGATTTTAATCGTTTTCAATATGTTCAGGTTAAATCTTATGGTTACTTGCAACCAAAAAAATGAGAGTTTGCTACCATAAAAATGAACGCGCGCCACTAGATATTACTATTGCTTTTAGAAGAAGCATCTCATTTCCGTAAATAATTATTTGGGTACTGTTTTTAACGATTTTTAGTCGTAGCGTTTGTACCAAGTCTACTTGTTAAAAACAGATTTTTTTAATATTTCTACGTATTTTCCCCCCCCAAACCCCCCCCACATAAACTCCGTCTAGAAGGTTACGTTGTCAACTCTTAGGGTTAGTGTTAAACGTTCAATTAACAACTCCACCAATTTTCTAATCCTCAGCTCGTAATTATCAGTAGCTCGTACAGGTACAACTTGCTTGCTTGTTCGAATTTAAAATAGAACTCGCGCGAATGACGTCACTTGATTGGTAGCATGCTAAATCACTTGGTAGGATCAATATGAACGTATGTAGCTTGCTTGCTTGATTGGTAGTATAGATTGAGAATGAGTCTGACTTGATGTACCGGTATTTACAGCCATCTACTCTCATACGAATTGATTCGATCGTAAAAGCGAGGTGCGAAAAAGATATTGGGTTGATGCCTGACTAATATTTTGGTCGGGGATTGGGAGGATTTGCACTATCTTCAAATCTGGTGGGTTTTGGGGTTGATGACAGAGTTATATTTTGGTTGGGGACTGGCAGGATTTGCACTGCGTCCGAGAACTGTTTCGCGGGGTTCGAATTTACTTCTCGCGCACAAATTTTGTGCGTGATTTTAACACGGCAATATTTCTGGACACCCTGAAATTCGCGACGATCGTATAAGGGTATATGTAAACTCAGCACTATTTCTGTGCGCGTGATGCACATTACTCTACTCTCAAATAAAAATAATTTATTTCAGTCTCTAGCAGAACCGAATTATTATTCTGTACGAACAACACTTACTTCTATTCACGAATAAAAAAGAAATCTTGAGTCAGTATTAATTCCAAAATATTAATCTACCAAACAACAATTCGATTCTGCTCCCCTAGTTGTGAATTATATTTCTTGACTACAATATTCCCTTTTTAAAATGTAGATTCTATTATGCTTGATTTATTCCTATTGCGACGTATTACGAATCCTCCATTATTTCTAATATTCTCAAAATTAAGTTCAAGATTAGTAGTAGTTTTGTATTATGTATGTACTGTTATTTTCTACATTAGTTCACCCATAGATAAACTTTCATTCATCAATGCTGTTATTGCCGGATCAATATAGACGTTTCTTTTCTTTTTCTTTTTTGGTCCACTACAATTAGTGGAGCTGCTACTAGTAATATTTGCATCGCCCTGCTTATTGTTGGTGTAATTTGTCGAACTTTCGTTCCTAAATCTGTCCCTCATCATTTCTTCCAATTTCCTTCCTGTTTCTGGGTGTTTTCGCATCTCGCCAATTTTGTCGCACAAGTCACTGAACAACTCGCGACCTTCCTCCATCCATCCATTTCTGCTTCCACTGTCTGAATCGCAGAATTTTTTTTTTGTCGCGGAATCGTGGCATCACCCTTTCGCCGCTGCTGGTTCACCCATACATGATGCTCATTGTAGATTAGTACCAATGCAAATGCTTCATCTGCTATAGTAAATATATCACTCAGCAAGTGCCTCTCCTTCCGTTGTTTGAAATTGGAATTTGTCGGATTGATTGCCGACATGATTCTTGTAACAAAATAATAAAAATCTTCATCTTCCGCGTCTTTGTATGTTCTGTATTGAGGGTTTAAAATACCTGTGTTTTCATATTCTGTGTCTTGAATAACTGCAACAGTACCAGGGAATGTGATAGGGACTCGACCTTTTCTGTAATTGTCTGTACGGAAGTATCATAAGTATCAACGGGCAGCATGTTAGTGTTGTCGGACCAAAAATAGATTCTCAAAATCCTAATTTCAACAACCAATTCTCCCACCTGTATTTACCTATCCAGTTTTTTCTCGCTAATGTTTGTGAGTTGTGCCTCAATGCAGTCAGTACTGTCTCTACTCGTTTCCTGTAAAAGGAACAGAATGCCGCAAGTGGAATATTTGGTGGCTTCATAACCGCACTTTCTCCAACAGCTTTATTTATTACAAGCGCCGTTACCTTGTCATTGATAGGGAACTTCATGTTGGGGTACCAATGTTTTTTGACGTAATCCCTTAGCTGCTTCTCCACTCTTTCAGTCATATCACTCAAAGCCTTAAGCATATCGTTGTCTATTATAAGTCCATATTCGTCTGTAATTGTACTTACTGCTCGTTCTCTTGTGTCGCCGGCATTGTAACTCCCCTCTCCCTGCATGGTTGCCTCCGTTTGTTTAGGTACCATTACTACCTTTCCCACCCCTATATGTGGTTCCCTCTCTTGTTTCCGTAAGCGTTTTGCCACTTCCTCTGCCAATTTGTCATATTGGATATTTTTCATGACATGTTCGGCAACATCCTCTAAATTGTAGCATTCTCCGTTAGATGTTTTCTCTACCACATTGGTTTTTGTTCCTTCTTTCTGTTGGTTCGTTACTGTAGTGGTGGTTGTGTTGGTAATGGTCAGCGCTGGTTCGTTACTCTGGTTGATGGTGTTTTGTTCTTCCGTGTTTGTAGTAGTAGAAATTGTGTTGTCGGAACCATTTTTTTTACTGTTGCCCTTTGATGCGTTCATAGTTGTGGTATTACTGTTACACACTTTGTTAGTAATTGCGGTGTTTGTTTTAACTCTTCTTTTCTTACCGTTGTTGTCCCCTGTATTTTGATGATCACCGGGCCGGATGGTTTTGTTGTTTCGAAGGGTCTTCCCCTCGGATTTTTTGCTTCGTCGTGTCTTTCCGATAGCATTCATATTTTTTTATTTTATTTTCTGAATACGGTGTCGATCAAGAATCATGTGTTTCTTTTTGTGTGGTTTTGTGTGTGTACTAATAATTTGTCGGGTTGTGTACGGTGTTTTGTGTTGTGTGTGTTGTGTGTGTCGTGTGTGTGTGTGTGTGTACGGTGTTTCGTGTAGTATGTGTACGATGTTCTGTGTGTAGAATTTTTCCGTGGGTTCTGTACTATGTTGTTTGCCCAAACATCTTCTGTGTGTTGTCTGGTTTTGGGCGCGCTGTTATATTTGTAGCAGTAGAGCACGTACCTGTGCCAGCCACCCCTCCCGCGCCATAATTTTTTCAGAAGGGAAACATTTGATCACACTAAGGTTATGTATTTCAATCCTCTAGTCACATGTAGAATCTCGTAGACTGCTGCACCTAACATACCGTACTGTCTTGTGTGCCATTTGTATCTACAAACCACATCATTGTCTGTACTGTGTGTGTCAAAGTTGTTCCCAATATGCATTTAAAAGTTGTTCCCAACATGCATTTCGTAAGTCATGTGATACGCATTCATGGCCTGGTACAAAAACTTTGGTAGTCATTACCAAATGAGACTGTTTGTGCCCTGGAATTGCACCAAAAATACCCTCATCATGTTTGCCATTTTGAGAGTCAAACCACAACATTTTGGGCATTCTGAGTGGCAAAGTTGTTCCCAATATGCATTTGATGAGTCATGATAAATGTATTCATAGTTTTGACCGGATACTTTTGGAGTCATTACCCAATCAGTTAGTTTGTGCCCTATAATTGCACCAAAAATACCCTCATGTTTGCCATTTCGAGAGTCAAACCACAACATTTACAGCATTCTGTGTGACAAAGTTGTTCCCAATATGTATTTGATGAGTCATGAGGAATGTATTCATTGCTTGGACCAGATACTTTTTGAGTCATTACCCAATAAGTTAGTTTGTGCCCTGGAATTGCACCAAAAATACCCTCATGTTTGTCAGTTGGAGAGTGAAACCTTAAGATTTTAAGCATTCTATGTGTCATAGTTGTTTCCAATATGCATTGGATGAGTCATGATGAATGCATTCATGGGTTGGACCCGATACTATTTGAGTCATTACCCAATCAGTTAGTTTTTGCCCTAGAATTGCACCAAAAATACCCCCATGTTTGCCATTTGTAGAGTCAAACCTTAAGATTTTGGGCATTCTATGTGACAAAGTTGTTTCCAATATGCATTGGATGAGTCATGATGAATGTATTCATGGGTTGGACCCGATACTATTTGAGTCATTACCCAAAAAGTTAGTTTGTGCCCTGGAATTGCACCAAAAATACCCCCATGTTTGCCATTTGTAGAGTCAAACCTTAAGATTTTGGTCATTCTATGTGCCACAGTTGTTCCCAATATGCATTGGATGAGTCATGATGAATGTATTCATGGCTTGGACCAGATACTTTTTGAGTCATTACCGAATAAGTTAGTTTGTGCCCTGGAATTGCACCAAAAATACCCCCATGATTGCCATTTGTAGAGTCGAACCACAACATTTTGGGCATTCTATGTAACAAAGTTGTTTCCAATATGCATTGGATGAGTCATGATGAATGTATTCATGGCTTGGACCCGATACTTTTTGAGTCATTACCCAATAAGTTAGTTTGTGCCCTGGAATTGCACCAAAAATACCCTCATGTTTGTCAGTTGGAGAGTGAAACCTTAAGATTTTAAGCATTCTATGTGTCATAGTTGTTTCCAATATGCATTGGATGAGTCATGATGAATGCATTCATGGGTTGGACCCGATACTATTTGAGTCATTACCCAATCAGTTAGTTTTTGCCCTAGAATTGCACCAAAAATACCCCCATGTTTGCCATTTGTAGAGTCAAACCTTAAGATTTTGGGCATTCTATGTGACAAAGTTGTTTCCAATATGCATTGGATGAGTCATGATGAATGTATTCATGGGTTGGACCCGATACTATTTGAGTCATTACCCAAAAAGTTAGTTTGTGCCCTGGAATTGCACCAAAAATACCCCCATGTTTGCCATTTGTAGAGTCAAACCTTAAGATTTTGGTCATTCTATGTGCCACAGTTGTTCCCAATATGCATTGGATGAGTCATGATGAATGTATTCATGGCTTGGACCAGATACTTTTTGAGTCATTACCGAATAAGTTAGTTTGTGCCCTGGAATTGCACCAAAAATACACCCATGTTTGCCATTTGTATATTCAAACCACAACATTTACAGCATTCTGTGTGACAAAGTTGTTCCCAATATGTATTTGATGAGTCATGATGAATGTATTCATTGCTTGGACCGGATACTTTTTGAGTCATTACCCAATAAGTTAGTTTGTGCCCTGGAATTGCACCAAAAATACCCTCATGTTTGTCAGTTGGAGAGTCAAACCTTAAGATTTTGGGCATTCTATGTGACCAAGTTGTTCGCACTATGCATTTGATGAGTCATGATGAATATATTCATGGCTTGGACCAGATACTTTTTGAGTCATTACCCAATAAGTTAGTTTGTGCCCTGGAATTGCACCAAAAATACCCCCATGATTGCCATTTGTAGAGTCGAACCACAACATTTTGGGCATTCTATGTAACAAAGTTGTTTCCAATATGCATTGGATGAGTCATGATGAATGTATTCATGGCTTGGACCCGATACTTTTTGAGTCATTACCCAATAAGTTAGTTTGTGCCCTGGAATTGCACCAAAAATACCCTCATGTTTGTCAGTTGGAGAGTCAAACCTTAAGATTTTGGGCATTCTATGTGACAAAGTTGTTCGCACTATGCATTTGATGAGTCATGATGAATATATTCATGGCTTGGACCAGATACTTTTTGAGTCATTACCCAATAAGTTAGTTTGTGCCCTGGAATTGCACCAAAAATACCCACATGTTTGCCATTTGGAGACAAAAAACCTTAAGATTTTGGGCATTCTATGTGACAATGTTGTTTCCAATATGCATTGGAAGAGTCATGATGAATATATTCATGGCTTGGACCCGATACTTTTTGAGTCATTACCCAATAAGTTAGTTTGTGCCCTGGAATTGCACCAAAAATACCCCCGTGTTTGCCATTTGTAGAGTCAAACCACAACATTTTGGGCATTCTATGTAACAAGAAAGTTGTTTCCAATATGCATTGGATGAGTCATGATGAATGTATTCATGGCTTGGACCCGATACTTTTTGAGTCATTACCCAATAAGTTAGTTTGTGCCCTGGAATTGCACCAAAAATACCCCCATGATTGCCATTTGTAGAGTCGAACCACAACATTTTGGGCATTCTATGTAACAAAGTTGTTCTAGAAATCACGCGGTTAAGGACATACAGACGGACTAAATCAGTCACTTGTGATAGCCGCCAAAAACAAGTAATTGTTTATACGATTCATCTCAACGCATATACGACCCGTAAAGAGGGACCGACAGAGGTGCAGTTCGGTCCGGGTAGAACTTAATCATTATGCTCACAATTTTAGAATCTAATCAATATTACTGCAATTTTCCTACTGTAATCTAACAACACGGAATAGGAATCAAAGTTTATCAGACCCAGATCTAACCACATAAGGAGTGTCCACACGACAATGGACGAAGAGAGAAAGATTACCGACTGATCACCGGCTAATCAAAGACCCCTGAAGGCTATGTCCATGTTTGAGCACTTAGACGGGTAATGGCACTAGTGCAGCCGGGCATGAGCTAATACCTCTTGCTTCCCTCAAACGACATAATGGCCATAGGGGAACAAACAAATGCCATCAGTACAACACCTCGAACCCGGGGGGGGGCCAGAACAACCGCAGTCTCTACATTCAAACGTAAACGTGTCCCAATTCAAACAATGGAAGAGACCCACACGGGGTCTCGAAATGACACGATAAAGACGAGTAAGAAGACCCCAACAACAACAACAACAGTAACACCAACAGTTAGGAGCTTAAAGCTCACAGATAGCAGTAGGTGCGAGTACAGTTAGGAGGGATCGATTCCTCTATACGAGTCAATATGATACTCACATGAGGTGGGACAGCGTACAGACGTGTACACTAAGCTGTTCTGAGCCTACGAACTATACGGAGATGGCAGTTGAATTATTCTACAATAATTTCAACTCCCGCTGAATAGGGGGACCCGATGGACTTGTAACCGTAAAATAACGGGAAAACAAATCAACGGTCCCAATCCCTGTGAAAATAATTCAACGGCCCCAGAATCCCACGGGAACATGCAGCGGGCCGGATCCAACGGTCAATATATTCCCGCACGAGTAAACTCAACGGCCATGATTCGAAACTGGAACCCGAACAGTTTGCTTAAGTAAGGGGCAACGGGGTGATTTTCTTTCGGAATAGAAACGTTTGCAAATTCCACAAGGAGAAATATCCACTACTAGCGATATCGCGAGGGAGGTGATTGCGTGTGAAATACAGAATTCCCTCAGAAAATCATTCATATATCACTTACAGATCAAGTAAACAGCTATTCCGGACCAAATACCAACCATGGTGAGAGGAAGAACAGCCCGACAGAACCAACGCAATGACAATGCGGCCGCTAATCCAGCGGCTGCAGCAGCTAACGCAGTAGCCGGTGAACCCGCTAACAATGGACCAGCCATTCCTGCCAATCTTGGCTTTACGGCAGCGCAAATGGAATTCATTAGGACCATGATGGATACCAACCGGGCCCCGTCGCTCACACAAGAGGTCCAAGACGCAATAGAACGCGCTAATCAACTTGAGGGAATCCCTGGGTACGCAGGGGAAAGGACTCTAACCCCAACAGAGGTAGTCTTCAGAGAAATCTTGGAATCCTTTGGGTTGAACCGGATCACCGCAGATGAGCTCTTCCGGACCGGCCACAGCAGTACCGACTCCCTGCGGGACATGGATGACTCTGCTATCAAATCCCTGGTGAATGGTGTTAACAAGACCAAACACAATTACTGCCCGGACCCAAAGCAAGTGTATGTGGGGAGGGTTTTTGGGGATCGACTCAAGTTGTTTGTGGCGTGGATTGATTTTCAGCCCCTCATTGGAGCCACAGCTACCCCAATTGACTGGGTAGCTGATCCGGATGCTGAATCCAAGACTCGGGAGCGCCTCAAGTCTCTCAAGGAGGATGACAGCAACACGGCGGCCGGGGACCTGACTCTCCCAGAACCACTCACTGCAATGTCGAAATTCAAGGAATTCGATGAACGGTTTAGGGAGTATCTTAGACACAAAAGGGGTGTCACCAAAACATCTCTACTATACACGATTCGAAAGGAATCGATGGTCGGTGATGCTGAGAGAAGGGGGACCGTTGGGTCTGCTCCAACAGATACATATGCCAACTGGAACGAATATTCTATACGTTGCACCGTTCACTCAGGGTCCCACTGGACAAAAGACAACAATACACTATAGGGAATCCTCTTCAAATTGGTGGGAGCGGGTCCCGGTTGGTCCTACATCCAAGGACTTGGAACGGACGGGGATGGGAGAAAGGCATATTTCACCCTCTATTCTCAGGCATATGAATCAACGAACGTAAGACTTCTCATAGAAGAAAAGAGGGCCTTCCTACAGAGCTCCACCTACTCCGGGGACACCAAGAACTACAGCTTTGACAAGCACAAGAGGCGTTGGTACGATGCAAAGGAGTTCCTATTGCGACATAAGGCCTTCCCACCAGAAGATCAGTTTGTTACTGACTTCTGCCACTCTATCTCGGATCCAAGACTCGAGATGGCGGTGCAATTGGTCCTAAATGAAGCAGGCGGCATGTATGACAGCTTTGACAAGGCTTCCGCCCACTTCACTCAAACGCTTGGTATCAAGAAGTTACAAACCAGCCGCAAAGGCAATCGCAGAAACATCTCTTCCTTCAAGGGAAAAAGGGGCAACAAACGCAATGACAGCAACTCCTCCTCCAACAAGAAATCTGGCAACAAGAAACAGAAGACTTCCGGTACTTACGATGGACCTCTTGAGGGTAAAATCTATCCAAAAGAAATCTGGGTCACTATGTCTGCGGCCCAGAAGAACCAAGTCCGGGCTCTCCGCCCAGCTCTCAACTCCCCTGCAAAGTCTGCACAGGTCTCTCTTGTTGAAGCCAAAGGAGACAACACTACAGCAAAGGGGCCGGCCGGCGACCAATTCGGTAGCCATACTCACAAGAAGAAGAACCAAGATTGATTTTCCGGCCGGGGCCTGTCGATTGTATCCCGGGTAGGCCGGCCGATAGTCCATATCAAGAGTTTTGGCTCACCATCCCCAGCTAACGGTCGATGCGAGTTGGACAGCCACGCTGATACAACAGCCGCGGGATCAAACATGGTATTACTGGATTCATTGGATTCTATCTTGACATATGTGGATGTTGCACCATTTTCAGATACCTACTCACCACTTAAGAATGTCCCTATTGCCCGTTGCGCCACAGCTTGGACTGACCCAACTGATGGGATTACTTACATCTTGGTGTTTGGGCAGGCTTTGTTTTTTGGCACCAAGTTGCAACACAGCTTGGTATGTCCCAATCAAGTACGGGACTGCAACTTCAACAAGGTTGAGGACACCCCAAGGCGATATGACTCCAATTCTACACACGGGATTACATTCCACTCTGAAGACACTGAACTATTCATCCCTCTCAAAGTCGAAGGAGTCATATCCTATTTTGATTCCCGAAAGCCTACAAAGAAGGAACTGGCAACCTGTGAACATATACTGGCTACAGATACCCACACCTGGGACCCCTATTCCTCTCACTTTGCAGAGGAGGAAGAAGCCACCAATGCCTCTTTCCCGCGGGTTGTTGCTACTCTTTCAGGTTGCCTGCCGGCTTGTGGGACTCCAGTCAAATATTCATCCACGATTCATCCAGAACCACTCGGCACAGGGTATGACACAAACCGGCTACTCCATTTGGCTTCTGTCTGTACTAATAGAGTTCCTTCCCAACGCACCGGATATACCCCAACGGATGTCTCCACCCGATTCATTTCAGCTCTTGCTGGAACCACCGGGGAGGACCAAGAAAATCTACGTAATTCAGCAAATTCTATGATTTCTGATGTTTCCACCAAGACTTCATTATCTGAAGCTGAGCTTGCCACGCAACAGGAAGCCAAGGCTCGAACCAAGGAGAGGAAGCTACTAAGGCGGCAACAGGACGTCCTAGACCAAGAAATGTCCCTTGACAAGAAGTCTTTCATACGTAGGGGACAATGGGGACCTCCAATAAGGATACCTGACAAGGTTGACAGGTATGATGCCAAGGCCATTGCTAAGATGTGGAACATCAGTGAGAAGCGGGCCAAGGCTACTATTGAAGTCACTACCCAGGACGGCATCCGACAATTGTCTCAGCCTATCACAAAGAGACTGAAGACACAGAAGTGGAGGAATAGGAAGATGCTCAAGGGTCGTTGGTACGCCGATACTATGAAGTTCAAGGTTCCCAGCATCATTCGAAATGATACAGCAGCCCAGATCTTTGCAAACGGGAAGGGCTATGTGGCCTTCTACCCTGTCAGGGGGGAAGTTCGATGCCATGATGGCTTATCTTGCTTTATCAATGAAGTAGGAATTCCGGAACACCTTGTTACTGATGGGGCAAAGGCCCAGGGGAGTCATGAGACACACAACACCGGTTGGAATAAGCTCCGGTCGGAGTATCGCATTCGACAAACATACATACAGCCTCACTGCTCTTGGCAGAATACAGCAGAACACAGTGCCGGGGACCTAAGGAGATCGATCCGTTGGATGACTTCTAAGAAGGGCAGTCCCAGGAGGTGTTGGGCCTTCTGTGGAATGTTAGCGGCCGGCCGGATGAACCTCATGGCATCAAGTGATCCTTCCTCAATGGGGAGGACTAACTTCGAACTGGTGCATGGGTATACCCCAGATATCACCCTGTATATGATCCACGACTGGTATGACTTTATTTGGTGGTATGACTTAAATGGGAAAACAAATAGGCTTGGCCGGTGGCTGGGCCCATGTGGAGATACTTTCGGTGGTGGAGATTGTCACTATGTCTTATTTAAGACTGGAAAGGTTCACATAACAAACAGCACCCGGGCTATATCTGAAGAAGAATGGAGACATCCAGATATTCTATCACAGTTGGAAGCACACAACAAAGAAATCAACGGGAAAATAGGTGACGAGGTTAAACCTTCCGATACTTATCTTGAAAACGAACTTGGCGAACCACCTCTGGGCCTATTTGATGGCAAGTATGAAGGGGAGGATGAAGTGCTCATGGCAGAAGCTGAGGCTTCTTCCCCGGATGTTGATGACTTATCTGATAAAGACCTTGATGCGTATCTTGGAACTGAAGTGTTACTCCAGATAGGGGACCAACATATCCGGGGGTTAGTTAAGAATCGTTGCAGGGATAAGGATGGCGTGCTGATTGGTGAGAAGAACAACAATCCACTCTTAGACACGAGGTCTTACGAGGTCGCCATGCCGGATGGATCTATTGAAATCTATACAGCCAATACACTTTCAGAGAGTATCTATTCTTCCGTTGACGACGAAGGGCGCATGTATTGCCTGATGGATGAGATTATCGATTCTGAGAGGGATTCAGATGCCTTAACTGTCGAACAGGCCACTTATACAACAAAGTCCGGACAAACTAGAACAAAGCCAACAACCAAAGGATGGAGGTTTCTTGTTAGATGGAAGGATGGCACTACATCCTGGGCAAAGTTAAGCGATATGAAGGAGAGCTTCCCGGTTGAAACAGCAATATACGCCCGTGAAGAAGGCGTCATAAATGAGCCAGCGTTTAAGTGGTGGGCTTACAAAGTACTTCGGAAAAAGGACCGGATCTTATCTGGCGCTAAAACCAAGTACTGGACCAAGTCTCATAAGTACGGGGTCCGGCTCCCTAAGTCTATTTCGGAAGCAAAAGCTATTGATAGGGAAACGGGGACCGATCATTGGGCTCGGGCTATTGCAAAAGAAATGAGGAACAGCTCTATTGCCTTTGAATTCAATGAGGAAGACAAAATACCAGTGGGGCATACCAAAATAACCATGCACATGGTCTTTGACGTCAAGATCGACTTAACACGGAAAGCCCGGTTAGTTGGAGATGGTCACAAAGTCCCAGAAATCTCCAAGGAATATACTTATTCCAGTGTACCCAGTAGGGATTCGGTTCGATTGTTCTTTCTAGTGGCAGCACTCAACAACCTCGATGTACTCAGCGCGGATATACAGAACGCTTACTTAAAGGCACCCATTAAGGAGAAGTACTTCACAATAGCAACAGAGGCCCAAGGGTTCGCGTCGGAACTATGTGGAAGGCCCTGCAAGATTGTAAGGGCTTTATATGGACTCCCGGTTGCTGGGGCATCTTTTCGATCACACTTGGCTAGTCACTTAAGAGAGCTTGGTTATGTATCTTGCAAAGCAGATCCTGACGTGCATCTCCGATCTGCATTCAAACCAGATGGCTCAGCTTACTACGAGTACTGTGTGGCTTATGTCGATGATATCCTTGTATGTGGAATGGACCCAAAGTTCCAGATGGATGCGATAGAAAGGCAGTTCAAGTTGAAGAATGGAACAGTTGAAGAACCTTCTTTCTACTTGGGCGCTGATATAGGAAAGACTTACATAGACGGTAACCCGTACTGGTCCATGGCTTCATCTAAGTATACTGCAAAGGCCATCAAATCAGTTGAAGAAGAACTACTAACTGGAAGATACGCGTTTAAGGTACTACCCAAGACAGCAAGGTCACCATTGAGCTCTGAATATAGGCCTGAGATAGATGCGTCACCAGAACTTGATCCGGAGAAACAAAACTACTATCAAGGTTTAGTTGGGATACTCCGGTGGATATGTGAACTCGGTCGATTGGACATAATTATGCCAGTATCACTTATGTCTCGATATCTCGCGCAAGCCAGGGAAGGTCATCTCAACCAGTTGTTCCATTTGTTTGCATACTTGAAGAATTACAGCAAGTCTAAGTTGGTGTTCGATGCATCTATGCCTGATGTAGATGAGTCAAATTTTCAGTCGTGCGACTGGAGTGAATTCTATCCAGAGGCCAAAGAGCTATTGCCTCCAGATATGCCTGAACCAAAAGGAAAGGCAGTTATTACCACATGTTTTGTGGATGCGGATCATGCGGGTTGCAAGGCTACCAGGAGATCCCATACAGGAGTCATTATTTTTGTTAACAGAGCACCTATTTTGTGGTTCTCCAAGAGGCAAACAACTGTTGAAACATCTACATTTGGCTCGGAAATAGTCGCGCTTAGGATAGCAATCGAGATGGTAGAGGGGCTAAGATATAAGCTACGGATGATGGGTGTACCTATAGAAGGACCTACCAATATCTACTGTGACAATGAGTCGGTCGTGAAGAACACTACACGACCAGAAAGCCCTTGTAAGAAGAAGCATAATAGTGTTGCTTATCATAAGGCAAGGGAGTGCATAGCAGCAGGAACTATCCGGATTGCAAAGGAGCCAGGCAAGTCGAATATCGCGGACTTACTCACAAAATTAATGAGTGGATCCAGGCTAATTGAACTAGCAATGAGGTGTATGTGGCGAGATGGGGTTGATGAAAAAATGAGACCCGCGGGATAGGTATCTTCTACTAGTATCACGTTACTACCACGAAGACACGGGGACTCTAGAAATCACGCGGTTAAGGACATACAGACGGACTAAATCAGTCACTCGTGATAGCCGCCAAAAACAAGTAATTGTTTATACGATTCATCTCAACGCATATACGACCCGTAAAGAGGGACCGACAGAGGTGCAGTTCGGTCCGGGTAGAACTTAATCATTATGCTCACAATTTTAGAATCTAATCAATATTACTGCAATCTTCCTACTGTAATCTAACAACACGGAATAGGAATCAAATTGTTTCCAATATGCATTGGATGAGTCATGATGAATGTATTCATGGCTTGGACCCGATACTTTTTGAGTCATTACCCAATAAGTTAGTTTGTGCCCTGGAATTGCACCAAAAATACCCCCGTGTTTGCCATTTGTAGAGTCAAACCACAACATTTTGGGCATTCTATGTAACAAAGTTGTTTCCAATATGCATTGGATGAGTCATGATGAATGTATTCATGGCTTGGACCCGATACTTTTTGAGTCATTACCGAATAAGTTAGTTTGTGCCCTGGAATTGCACCAAAAATACCCCCGTGTTTGCCATTTGTAGAGTCAAACCACAACATTTTGGGCATTCTATGTAACAAAGTTGTTTCCAATATGCATTGGATGAGTCATGATGAATGTATTCATGGCTTGGACCCGATACTTTTTGAGTCATTACCCAATAAGTTAGTTTGTGCCCTGGAATTGCACCAAAAATACCCCCATGATTGCCATTTGTAGAGTCGAACCACAACATTTTGGGCATTCTATGTAACAAAGTTGTTTCCAATATGCATTGGATGAGTCATGATGAATGTATTCATGGCTTGGACCCGATACTTTTTGAGTCATTACCCAATAAGTTAGTTTGTGCCCTGGAATTGCACCAAAAATACCCACATGTTTGCCATTTGTATATTCAAACCACAACATTTTGGGCATTTTGTGTGACAAAGTTATTCCCAATATGCATTTGATGAGTCATGATGAATGTATTCATTGCTTGGACCGGATACTTTTTGAGTCATTACTATCCAATAAGTTAGTTTGTGCCCTGCAATTGCACCAAAAATACCCTCATGCTTGCCCTTTGGAGAGTCAAACCACATCATTTTTGGCATTCTGTGTGGCAAAGTTGTTCCCAATATGGTTAGGGTTACATCCTGTTCGCAAATTCAGTAATTATTTGTTCGTATATGTGGACTTCTCGCAAGTTATTTACCCCCCTGTACCATGTACGTATATTCAGTACTAGCATGTAGATTCAGTACTAATAAGAAAATTCCAACGTTTGACCGTTCAAATCTACTCGCGTAGAAACCTACACGGATTCAATACCAAAAATTATGTAGTAAGAAGTAAACATCTTTTCGTGTAGAAACCTACGCGGATTCAGTACTGAGAATTTATCTAGTACTAAAAACGTGTAGGATTCATGTAGAATTCTACATGATGTACTAGATACATTGATCAAAAATCGTACGCGACGCGACGCGAAAAAAAAAAAAAATCTCTCACACAAACACACAGTAATTTTATTTTCTACCTCGCGACAAAAAAATCACTTTTTCTACCTCGCAACAAAAAAAAACAATCTACCTCGCAACAAAAAATAAATACACTTCATAATCTGCCTTCTTACATCCGACTTATTTGAGTAGAGTGTTGGTTCTTGCAATCAACACTCTGTCCGAGAACGTGGGATCCAACCCTCTTTGAGCACAACGATCTGTTCTCATTTATTTTAGTCCGAAATAACAGCCTTGTACTGCATGACAATAGAAAGCATTGGACGAGAGGGAAATTGATGGATAGATATTGTTTGGACTGCAGCCTTACATATACGTCTTGAAATCAATGAACCTGCATCCCTTGCCTCTATATCAACTGGAACAAGATACTGTTTTTCGTGACATGGAGTAAGAAGTATTCTACGGCAGCAGCAGCAACAACAATTTCATCGGGTCGATTGTGGAACAAGCAAAGGTAAGAATGAGAGAGATAGGCATTGGCAACGTCAATGGCATTGCTGATACTCAATGTATTTTCTCTTCTGTTTATCTTCTTATTTTCATAGGAACAGATCGGAACAACGGATAGGAATCAACGGATCGGAATTGGTTGTCGGAACCAACAGATCAGAACCCACGAATTGGAAACAACGAATTGGCACGGCAAATCTTTAGTCATCTTCTGCGTAGGTGCGGGGAATTTTCCCGGTTGGTGACTACAAATCAGTTGGCGTGTACATTATCATATTATTCTGTTGTTATTATTTACTCTATGTAGTACATCAATAGATACTCACCCATTTTGTTCAATTATCATATATTTGAATAGGATCGTCGGCAAAGGCAACACGACGCGAATCGCTCCTCCTCCACCGGCGCTTAGGAGGCACCAACGGCAACGAATTGTCGGCATCGAATCGCTCTTCCACCGGCATCGGCATTGGCATCGGCATCGGCATTGGCATTGGCATTGGCAACGGCAATTGATTGGTCTTCCACGGCATCGGCAACTGCGATTGATTGGTCTTCCACTCCATCGGCATCGGCAACAGCAATTGATTGGTCTTCCACTCCACCGGCATCGGGATCGAACCAACCGCAAGCGGGAACGATCAAAGAAATTGCAACCGGGAACGAATCGTCGGCAACAGCAACACCAATCGATCCGCAACACCAATCGTCGGCAGCAGCAACACCAATCGATCCGCAACACCAATTGATCCAACACCAATCGATCCAACACCAATCGATCCGCAACACCAATCGATCGTCGGCAAAGCCACCGGGAACCATTGAATAGAAGCAACCGGGAACGATAGAATAGCAGCAACTGGGAACAATCGAAGCGCAACTGGGAACCATCGAATAGAAGCAAACGGGAACCGCAACCGGGAACCATCAGAAGTAACCGGGAACCATCCAATCAACCGGGAACGATCGAAGCGCAACCGGGAACCATCGAATAGAAGCAACTGGGAACCGCAACCAGGAACCATCAGAAGTACCCGGGAACCATCCAATCAACCGGGAACAATCGAAGCGCAACCGGGAACCACTGAATAGAAGCAACCGGGAACCGCAACCCCAACCCTATCGGCAAGAGGCATCAAGAGCGGCAAGCGGCATCGAGAGCAACAGCATCAAGCGGCAGACCCTAGGAGTCAACAACGGCAACGATCCTTGCTCAGCATTGGCGTCCCCATCTGCAACAGCACTACTAACCGCAACCGGGAACCATCGAACCGCAACCGGGAACCATCGAAGCAACTGGGAAGTAACCAGGAACCATCGAAGCAACCCGGAACCATCGAAGCAACCAGCAACCGGGAACCATCGAATAGAAGCGGGAACGATCGAAGCAACCGGGAACCATCAAAGCAACAGGGAACCATCGAATAGAAGCAACCGGGAACGGCAATTCGTCTGCACCAGGAACAATCAAAGCAATCACAACCGGGAACGATCTAAGAAACCGTGAACCTCGCAACAGCGGCAAGCGCTCCACCCGAATCGCTCCTCATCCACCGAGAGCAACAGCAGCAAGCGGCAGCAGCGAGAGCAACCGACGCCAGCGGCAGCAGCAAGAGCAACAGCCGCAACCGGTTCCGCAACGGCAAATCGATCTGCAACGGCAAATCGATCCAACACCAATCGATTCAACACGAATCGATCTGCAAAACGAATCGATCCAACAACACCAATCGATCCGCAACACCAACGTCGTCCCGGCAACGGCAACGGCAACGGCAATCGGTCTTCCACTCCAGCGTCGGCAACAGCAACGGCAATTGGTCTTCCACTCCATCAAAGGCAACAGCAACGGCAATTGGTCTTCCACTCCAACGTCGAATCGTCGTGTCATCGTCCTCCATCGGCAACGGCAACGGCAACGGCAACAATCCGTCTCCTCCAACAACAATGGGATTCAAAAGATCACCAGAGAACATTGCAGCAAGAGCCAAAAAACAAAGAGCAAAGAGACAACAGGAATACAGAAGTCAATGGAAAACGTCTTCAAATTTTCTTAAGGTTGCTGCACCGGTGTCAACAAGCCACAAAACTTATACAAATTTGTCTCTGATAAAACCGAGGAAGAAGGAAAAGTATAGGCGTTCAACTTGCAAAGATGGCGTCTGTACAATAGCCCTGAAAAAATATTGCCGAGCAACTGTGGTGGAAGGTAAATACATGGAGACAGATTGGGGTGGCAAGATAGGAGGAAAGAAGAAGTATCAACCGGAACAGGCTTTGTCAATTGAAAACTACAGTACATTGGATAGTACGAAGAATGAGCATATTCTAGCGTTTGATCATTCTAAACAATCATTGCGAATTTTTGCCAAAGTTTCACGCCATTTTGCGGAACGACACCTCGCTTCGAAGAATAATATCGAATTGTTGAGACAGTTTGCTCCTGCCATTGTTGGAGCAAAACCAACCGTTGGAAGAGGGGTTAAGCGCGGCAGTATCAATGATGATTATGCTATCATTGGAATTCGACCAGAAAGATTGGATTCAAATATTGGTGAGTATGTTTTCAAAAGTCATGTCGATCCCAGCATCAAACTAGAGCTAGAAGAGACAACAGTTGAAATTGTGAAGCATATGCATCATAGTTTAATTGACGTCGAACCATTTGTTGCGGAGGAAATGGATGTGTTGTCTCAGATTCTGTCTCGTACAAAGCTAAATGCAATTGGGCAGCAGGCCTTAGCATTTTCGATCGGTCGCAACTACCATTCTAGATGCCATGTGGACGATGACATGTACTACACTCGTTTGACAGTCATTGCTCTGGCGGAAGTGTCTGCTGACGAGGTGATTTATTATTTTGTCTTCCCAACGTATGGAGTGAAAGTTCCATTGAGGTCAGGAGATACTCTATTGTTCAATCCATTAGTATTACATAGCTGTTCGAATCCCAAATTCGAAGGGTGTTATATTATGAGCGCCTATGTATCTCGCAAAACTGTGCTTAGAGCTAACCCTCTATAGTAATATTAAAAAATAGTTTAAAGTTAGCCGGTACATTCACCCTTGGTACTCAATCGGAACTGCTGTCCGAGCTTTCGCTCTCTGAACTGGATAGAGAATCACTGGATTCGTTATCATTCAATGCCATCTCAAAGGGTTCCAACTGGATGTCGTCCTGTAGTGTGCATGCATTGTACAAAGATTCGTAAGACGGTGGTGTAGCAGCATTTTGACTTTCAAAATAATTTAGCCATGAGATCCGATTCGATATCACTAGCCAATCGCAATTGGTTATGGAGCCATCAAGGCCTTGCTCTGGAACAACTGCCAGCTCGGAATGGATAGTGTCAACATGAAATAGGTACAGTGAATTCATCAGGCGACCACGTTGGACAAATTCAGAAGCTGTTTTCTTAGGCACATCTTGAAACCGACGAGCCACAGCATACATTCCGTTTGTATCAATTGGATAGCCACCAATACTACTGTATGGCTGCTTCAAACTCTGTACAGTTAAGAAGCATACCAGATGGCACGGTATGAGCTTGGGATTGTTATTTAAATCAAAGTCCAATTTCATCAAACACCAATCCATCCAGACGGAGTTCAGCAGAGAACTATCCGATCTATATGAAGGATGCGAGCGAAATATAAAATTAGACCCACAAGCAACATCGAAACGATTGTGCTCTGTAACTCCACAAATGTGTGAAGGATTCTCCAATAAAGGTAGCACAGAATCACAAACAAAGTCGAGTATGTCAGAAGGAAAAAATGGTTTGCTTTTGTTCGTAGAACGAAGCCACTTCATTGTTGATTCCCCATTTTCGGTTCTCATTATATGAAAATGAGAACCGCCACCATCAGGTCGTTCAATTGGAGGAGGATCAGGCGGATGCAAGTTGAAGTGATATGTTGCCTGGCTTAGCATCATTTTCTCGGACTTTCGCTTCGCCGTTTGACCGATTAGTGATGCAGCATTACCTTGCGTGTTCTTGGAAGGAGCTTTAATCTCAGTTTTATGGTGAGACTCATTCGGAGCACTATCCCAGCCTGCGGGGCTCCCCCATAAAGAGATATAATCTGGTAGGTGAAAGTACAGGTGATTCTTGATTAGTTTTGTTCCCATCCCTTTCCTGTGACATGTTGAGTTTATACAATTAATAAAGTGAACAATTGTTTTTGGGAGATTCTTTAAGGAACCATATTTCATTCGACCGTGTTTAAGAAATTCTTCCATTGATAGAATGAGCTGAATTACCTCTATCTGTTTCTTTACAAAACGATGGTCACCAATAATGTCAGATCCATGTTTGGAAACCATAGCGATCAGAAGAGAAATAAGCATTCCAGAGAAATCATGCCCTTCTTTCTTCGTAGTTGATAATAGCTGAGTCCCAAATTTGGTGCGAGGAAAATCTCTATCAGACTGGCGTGATAACAAACCACCGTACCGTTGTGCTAAATGGCCAATACTGTTAGCAACAGCCACACCGTGCTTCAAATTGGGGGCATAAACACATGGAACACTTCCGCGGAGCAACAATTCAATTGACTCGATGGCCCGTTTGGCAGTACCAAGCTGGTGCATGTGCAAACATTCACCGGGAGTTGCAAAATGAATGTTGTTCTGATTAGTACCAAAGCATAAATCATGAAATACATTCCTTATGTTGTGATGAGAGTTGTTTTTGAAGTTCTTATTGATATCGTTTAGATCTGTGCCGGGAAAACAATGAAAATCAACAGGTGACCACTTCTTTGTTGCAGGTTGAACAGAAGGAATGTTTATGTTTGGAGAATAACAGTTGCAGTGACGGCACATCCGCATGACACCCTTATTGAAGGAGCCGTATTTTCCACACAATTTATCGTGAAGTTCTGTGTCGCCAATAACATAGGCAATGGCAAATTTCATTTTTACCCTCCACTGTTGATTTGCGTACGGAAGATAATTCCATTCGATACCACCGTCTTCGTTACACGCGGCTTTGAAGGAACGAAACGCTACTTCCAAACCATTGTGAAGATTCTGAATTTTTTCCTTTGAAGTGGCAGGACGAGAGTGTCTGGTTGACTCCCATTCGGGGTCGGGATGGAAGTAAATAGTTGTCCATGCTTCAGGTCGAGAACGGGTCTCCACATTAAAAATACCAAGTGTCATGTTCAATGGTGTTAACGTAAGTCGTCCGTGCGCATCCAAAGATATGCCGTCCATGTAAAATATAATAGGAACAAGAATTTCTTGCGAATTGGGATTGCAAATTTCTTTCCAAGAAGATTTCCACCACGAGCCGTGATGCAATTCTGAGATTACAGAATTAGGATTCAACTCAGGATTATTGTCGGGAGACAGAGGGGTGGAATAGTCGGGAAAGGAGAGGTTTTCTTCTATCATTAGCTGCTGGTCAGAAAGAAGAGAATAAATGGCATCCTTAAAAGAACGGACATACACCTGAGTGGGCTTATTATCAGGTAACCAATTCAGTATATGAGGATGAAATTTCATATCGGAGAGACCAAGATTGGATTGGAGATTGTCAAAAATTGCTTGCCGAGATCTAATTTTGGCATCGCAAAAATCGAAACCCGGTCTCATTTGACTTTTCTTTGCCCACTGGAAAATGGATTTGAATGTGTTCAGTGGCAATTTATGTCTGGCCATTAAATTCATGAGTTCCAATTCAGCAAGAAGATGAGGGGGCGGCGGTAGTTTTGTGTGGCTTTGAAATGCATCCTCTCTTTCGTTCAAATTAATGCTTTCATGAAAAGATGGTGGTGGAGGGGCGGGCTGAGCAGTAACGACGTTAACAGCAGAACCATTAGTGTTATCTTCTTCGTTGTCTCCACAATCAATGTTGTTGGTAGAATTGTTGTCGTTATTTTCATTTACGTCATCGTCATTGTCATCCTCGTCATTGGAATTGTCGATATCATTATTCAGCGGGAATGCATCTTCAGCTTGAACAGCAGAAACAGCCATGTAAGATTCAATGGCGTTCCGATCCATTGGCGGTAAAAAGACATCATGTACAATCTGTTGGTTTAGAACAGAATGAAGACCCGTCGCTGACTGACTTGTGACAGTGTGTTGCTGGGAGAGATGGGAAGGGGGAACAGATGGACCGTTTTGTGTCATAGTCATCCCGAAATCAGACGGAGAATGTTGAACAGACGGCAAGGTAGGCTGCACTTTGATAGAGGTGGAGAGGTTATAGATCTTTCGTTTAATTAGACCCTGACTATGGTAGAAATCCCGGCACTCATCAAGACAATAAAGATGTCTTCTTAGGCCAACGGAGACGTATTTCAAAGTACCCTGCTTGTTTGCCGTGGATTTATATCCTAAAAACTTGGAGTTTTTGCCATTCAGCGCGCAACAACGGCAGTAGAATAGAAGAGGGGTTTTCATAACAGGAGGCATGATGTTGCGGAGTTGTTTGAAGGAAAATATCAGTAGATGGGGTCGAAACGAAGGAGATCACAAAGATGAATCGTTGAAAGGAAAAAATTACATGTGTTACTTTGTGTGTGACGTGTTTTCTTGTACGGTAGGTTTCCTTACTACCATACTTCGATTGCAAAAATGGTCCGTAAAGTAATTACTACTTAGTGATGATTGCAACATTCCTCGTACAATATGTTTAGTAGTGAACAGTACGTACAGTCAACTCCTTAAGAGGGTTAATACACAGCGCCAGACGGGTCAATCCCATCAGTTATTCCAAACATTTGTTGGCAGGCGCGTCAGTTCTTCCATAAGGTGCACGGAAATGTGAATCGAAATGGAAATCGTGGACAATAGCGTTGTTGATTATTGAAATGGAAATCGTGGAGAATTGTTTTGTTGATTGCGATCAAGTTGATTCCGACTTTCATGTACCCGTAAAACCAACTAGTACGCTATTTTTGCATGAGTTATTACTAGTAGATACTAGTACGAAATCGTGGACAATTGCGTTGTTGATTATCGAAATGGAAATCGTGGACAATTGTTTTGTTGATTACGATCGAGTTGATTCCGACTTTCATGTACCGGTAAAACCAACTAGTATGCTATTTTGCATGAGTTATTACTAGTAGATACTAGTAATACATTATTTTCGCTAGTACTTCATCATTATAATTGATTATTTCATTATCTTTCCGACGAGGAAAACAAATACCAACGTGTTAGGTGTTACTACGACCTAATCTTCGAATAGATAATCTACTCTACTGATACTACTAATACTAATCATCCAATCGACAGACGAACCAACCATGGAGGGAATTTACAAACTACAAAAGGTGGTTCAGGAACACCCAGCCAATCTCGAACAAGAACTCCGGAAAATGCTTGTTTATCACAAGAAAGAGACTGCTCGAATCCAAAAAATGATTCGTAAGATTTGTGCAGGAAAAAGAAATGATCCAAACGTTAAAATTGAAAGCGTCGATCCTACTAGCAATGATCAAGTCGATCCGAATGTAACCAGCAGCATCTATCCACAAAGCGGGTTATTTGAGAGGAGCGAACAACATTGGAGTGGCGATTCCGACGGTGTAGCTTCTGAAAATACAGCGGATCTTCCTGGCGTTAAACACGAACAAAACCCTTGAGTGCAATAGCCCGCCTGGGGTGGATTCGACTTGGAGTTGACATGGAGTTGGAGCTGGGATTTGAGTTGGAGTTGGAGGATTTGGGTCGGAGCCCATTATACCGGTATGGTGGAAACATGTTGAGAAAATGAAATAAGTCATTCGTGCACAAGTTGTACACAAAATAGTGCTTGTCACGAAACAAATATGATATCCTTAACCCTAAAATAGTTATTTTATTTGAGGAGTGACGAGATATTTGTCTCAAAAGTAAAGGTGTGCGACGCGCGAGGTATTTTAGTAGACACGCGACCTAAAAAGGTAGGAAATTTAAAAAATAGGGTCGAGAATTGTAAAAATAGCGCGCGATAGCCCGCGGGGGGTCGAGAAACAGTTCTCGGACGTGTGTTCAAATCTGGTGGGTTTTTGGGTTGATGATTGAATTATATTTTGGCCAAGGATTGGCAAGATTTGCACTGTCTTCAAATCTGGTGAGTTTTTGGGTAGATGATTGAATTATATTTTGGTTAGGGACTGGAAAGATTTGCACTGTGTTCAAATCTGGTGGGTTTTTGGGTTGATGACTGAGTTATATTTTGGTTGGAGACTGGCTGGATTTACAGTGTGTTCAAATCTGGTGGGTTTTGGGGTTGATGACTGAGTTATATTTGGTGGGGGATTGGCAGGATTTGCACTGTCTTCAAATCTGGTGGGTTTTTGGGTTGACGATTGATTTATATTTTGGTTAGGGACTGGAAAGATTTGCAGTGTGTTCAAATCTGGTGGGTTTTTGGGTTGATGACTGAGTTATATTTTGGTGGGGGACTGGCAGGATTTGCACTGTCTTCAAATCTGGTGTTTTTTTGTATTATTTTCCTTCTGAATCCGGTCCGTTAAGGGTCTGATTCAGAGGCTTCTGAAGAACAGCAACGCTGCGTTAGTGTGTTAGTAGACGAACGATTGTACTCTACGCGTGACAATTGTGTTTGGATACTTTCGGCAACGGATAATCGGACTACAGGCGAGACTATGGAAACGCCAGATCTCTTCTTACTGTGAACTTATTCAGATACAGCGAGACAGACCTTAGTATGTAGATTACAAGTAGTTGGTAGCAACTAGTGTGAATTTTGGGATATAAATCAGTTGAACGTTAAAAGTATAAGATAAAGTGAAATCTTGCCAAAACGCAAGATATCTCTTTTATTGAGATGAATACGTTGCAACTGCTGTTGCGTAGTGATGAGATTACTCACTGATTATTTCCGTACATGTATTGGTTGTTGACCATATATATCTGTATGCATATATATATACTGTGTGAGAATCACACGCCAACGGTTTTCTTCTCTTGTTCCGTTAGGAAGACTTCATGATATGTTTATCATTAAGATCAGGAATTGCTCCCGTAGCTCGTGTGATATTTTATGAAATCAGAGTTTGCTCACCGAAGAACAATGGCAATACTATAAAACAGAGATTGCTCACCGTCGATGCGCGATGGGAATCGATGCACCATGGGAATCGATATGTCGTGGGAATCAATTACTTTGGTTGATACGGGACTCATTGATTCGTACAAATAGGATATCTACCCTTTGGTAGCTTTGGTACTTCTGGTCACGAAAGGAATATAATACTCCCCATGTCTCCTTGTGAAAGGTCCTCACGCTCTACATGATGCTTCCATTGTCTTGGAGGAGGTCGCCGGTGTTCCCACAAAAGTGGAAGATGGGCTTGAGCAGTGGTTACACAACTGAGTGTCCCCAATTCTTGGTGAGAATATCTGCACAGTTATCCTTACCTGGGATGTGCATCATTAAAATGAGACCTCTCGCTATCATGCTCCGTACGTAGTGAAACGATAGAATGTTGTGACGCTTATGCAACCTTGCGTAAGGGAAGGTTGACGTTTGAATCATCTTTTCGTTGTCACCCCAAGAGTAGGAGATATCATGTACTCGTGTTCCGAGGTATTGGAATGAGTGGCGTAGATCAACGATCTGTTAGATGCAAGTTCTCCCTGCAACAAATTCAGCTCCGAAGGTGGCCGTTTCCGTAGTAGACTGTTTCTTTGAGAACCACATCATGGGAGTCTTGTTTGCGAAGTGAAGGATGCCGGTTACAGCCTTACCACTAAGAATATCATGCATGAGGTTGGCGTCATAGAAATGTGTCAGTACTACTGTCCTTCCCAAGTGGTGCAGGAGCGTCGTCGGGTAGCTCTTCAGAATGCTCCCCATAGACAGGTGTTGGACCAATCGATGGTGTCAGGTTTAGTCAATATAAAATCTGGGGGTTCCACGCGGAATCTGATTTTAAAGTGTCTAAACTTTGGAGATATATCCGTAGATACGTTTGGCACTGATCGAGATGTCCAGTCTAGTGGTTGAGCTCTGAAACTCGAGAGTGTCATCACGGCTGTTTGTACATCGAAATCGTCCAATAGCAATAATCCATTCGGAGTGAACCGATCATACTTTGGTATTTCTGTATACCAGTTTCTTCGAGAAAAGGCTGAGGAGTCCAATTTCGGGATGATTGTTCTCTGCAATGGGTGACTGGAACCTGGTGTTAGGTTTGCATCCGAACATTTGTTCCTAAGACGCTTCCATCTTTTCGATGAACTTTATGGGATTCATACAGAGAACACCATGCTCGTCGCGCTTCAAATCCGCAACCTAGGTGAAAATTCATAGGTCCGGATCCCTTCAGTTTGAAGTTATATGGCGACGATTGTAATATCTTCAAGAAGGAATTGGGATCTGCCATGCAAAGACATAGGTCATCAACATATGTGCATATAAGTTCATATACACGTTCACCATGCTTGTTCGTTCCAGGCTTGAGGAATATTTCCGGTTCTGCGCGGGATCTTTTGAAGCCGAGTTCAATGAGACAAGCCGCGAGTAAATCACCAAAGCATTTGCCTGAGGATCTGAGGCCATATAGGGCTTTGTAGATCATCAATAGATGACCTTCCAGCGATCCGAATTCGGGACCTGCCTTGATGCATACTTTCTCGCAGGTAACTGCCTCTAGGTAGGCATTACCTATGTCGGTACCCCATGCTTCTAGGTCGTTCAATTCAGCTAGGAATAGGCACATACGTAGACCGCGGAGAGATACGACACCTGCATAAACACTTTGGATAGGGGCCTCAGTGAGATTACCGTTAGCAACGAGACGAGCCTTGTGCCTACCGTCGTGCTTGACAGCATATATCATGTGTACCTTGATTTGTTGGAA
This sequence comes from Pseudo-nitzschia multiseries, assembly GCA_037355745.1. Classification (NCBI taxonomy): domain Eukaryota; phylum Bacillariophyta; class Bacillariophyceae; order Bacillariales; family Bacillariaceae; genus Pseudo-nitzschia; species Pseudo-nitzschia multiseries. The sequence goes on along the minus strand of CM074786.1, from coordinate 16,076,881 downwards.
TCCGGGGGGAATGGAGCTTGTCTTGTATACGCCTTTATCAATGAATGTATTGTATTCATTGAGTTGTGCCATTTCCAGAGTGGTGGCGTCTTCCCATTTGGTGTTTCCGTTGGCTTGATCAAATTGGAGGGCTTCTTTGTGGTTACGAGGTACCTTGAATCCATATTGGTACTGTGGAGTTGTACGGAAAGAACGGAGTTTGGCTTGATGCACGAGTCGGTCAAGTTTCTTTGTTCGTCGTGCGAGGTTGGTGATTCGCTTGAGGCGTTTCCAACCCGGGAGGTCAAGCAAGTTGTTGTCTTTCCCATATTTTGCAACGGTGACAGGGTCATCAGCCGCAATGTTGGCTAGAGGTTCATATGTTCGTTCCATATTTTCCCATTCAATCCAAAGGTTATACTTGGAACCTTTGTATTGAGGATGCTTGTTATCTAGCGGGGCTTGGTGTCCTAGGATGCGGCGAAATGACCAAAGTTTACCGTCTTCTTGTGTTGAATCACGATGGATGTAATTCATGACATCATTGTATGCAATGATATCGTTAAGTTCGTCATCAGAGTGTTTGCACTTGAACTTGATGAAGTCTTTGTTACGTTCAAGACTGTCTTCTACATCGACGATGGTAAGACGCTTCCGAGTGCCATCTGGGTTGGTTACAAGGAAGGATTGTCCTTGTAGATCGTCAATCGGGATGGTAGGAATGGTAATGGGTTTGCCATTGTCGTCAAATTGTGCGTTGCCTTCTTCGTCGGTAACAACTACCTGTGATGGGTCTACTGAAGGAGTAGCGGGGTTGGTGTGTGGAGTTGTGACGTCACTAACATCAAAGTATGCTAGCTCCGGTGGATCAAAATCATCTTCAGTAAGGAGAACGCCATCGAGGGTCTTGCTGAAGATGTGTGTCGTAGGAGGACCATCAAAACTCTCCCCATAGTTGTTAGGGAGGGGAGAAGGGGACCAGCTTGGGCTGTCATCGACCTTCTTATATAGAAAGCTTGGTAACGAGGGGTGGGCGGGTGGTTGAAGAATAGCTTGATTACCAGGTGCGGGAGGTGTCGTACCCGGTTGTTCGTTGGGTACAGATGGCGTGGTGTCATCGGTGGAGTCGGAATCAGCGGGTGAGACGCCGGGAGGTGGAGTAACTGAGTTGCCCTGTTGTGTAGGATCTGCTATGGAGCTATTCTTAGTGATATGCGCCCCATGTTTGAATGCTGGAGCGTCTCCAGTGGCGTATAATCAGGGGAAGGAATCCTTGGCTTTGCGCCATTTGATGAAACCATCATCAGTGAATAGGCCCGCACATTTGTTGCGAGACGCAGGCGTGAGAGCAGAGCGTACACCGGACCGGTCAAGTAACTTGTTGGTAACTGGGTCCCAGATTCGGAAACAGAGTCCATTGTCAACGTGTTCTGCAATGCCGACGAAGTGACCTAGGCGTTCGGTATACTGGGTACCAAAAGGGGAGTCATTGGTCTTGAAATAAACAGGTTCGAACCAGAAGAAACTGGTGTATGCGCTGATGTCGCCAAGTGTACCGGTAGCAATGAAGACCGGTTGTTTATCTGACAGAGTAGGATCAGAAATAACATTGAGGAGTCCGGCAATGTATGTCATGCACAGCAACCATAGATGTGGTGGTGTGCCTGTACGATCCATGACGCGATTGACAATGCGTTTGAACGTTTGATATCGTTGTTCAAATTGGTTCTGGTGTTGGTGATAAGGTTCACTTTGCCAGAGTCCAATCCATAACATTTTGAGATAATCAGTGACCCGTTTGCTAGATTGGTAGTTACCGTGGTCGCAAAGGAGGCGAATGGGTCTGCCCCATTTGCGTACAAAGTTCTGGAAACATGATAGGAAATCGCCAGTGGTACACATTTCTTCAACATGTATGATATGTGACTTTTGGCCGAAGAAGATCTGAGCAATCTTGGTGCCGCCATCGATTGCTGGGACATCCGAATAGACAGCATCGGACATAACATCGTCATTGAAGGGTCGAACGTTCATGGCCGGTTGGGGGGAATGGAAACGTTTAAAAATGTTTCCATCGGGACTAACTGCTATCGAACCATATTGCGTTGAGTTTTCAAACGTAGCTTTGATGTGATCTGTGGAAACCCAACAAAAGAAAGGTTTCAGGGATAAGTAGTCATGTTCGTTGGGGTATCGCTCACGAGGCGTGGCTGCAATACGTGTAGTATCACTAGCAGTACAGTCTGTTGGAAACACAGTGACTGTCCCAGAGATTTGCAGAGAAGTGCAGCATGCGAGGCGTTCCTGGTGAATGTAGTCGGTAGAAGTAAGCAAGAATGAGTGATCGCTGGTTCCATGATCATCAATAGGGAGAAAGGGAGATCGAGTGGAATGACTGGAATACGAACTGAGAGACATGACCATGGAAGAGCCGGGGGATACAGAGATATCCAATCCTTCAAGGCAACGTGGATTTCCGTATTCGTCGTAATCGGCATATGGGAGTTGCTGCGGCTGAGGGGGATATTTCTGGAGAAATTGTTCATCTTTGGCACTGATTGTTGTATCAAGAACAGATGGGTCCCAATGCTTATCTGATGTCATGATAACATGTGAGAGCGTGTCAAACTCAACAGTCGTGTACTTTTGCATCGCAAGGTATGGTAAACCATGCCGGATGCTAAGAGGCAGTGCATATCCATCGGAGGTGATGATTACCTGTCCACCGCCCGTTTTGATGGATGTGTCATCGACAGTGGAAAAATATGCTTCCATCTGGCCGGAGGACAATATAGAAGGATGTTGTACGTATATGCACATTCATTGAAAATGAGGATGACGGGACCTCTGTTCGATATAGAATAAGCTCCGCATGTAGCAATGGGGATATTTTGTACCTGATGATTGTTGATGCCCGTGACATTGACATATCGTGGTGGGATATCCTTGGAGATGAGGCATGCATCATTGCCGATGATGCAACCGTTTGCACCGCGATCGACCATGGCGAAACCGGGATTAGTGATCGTAGCTTTGTGTGCACGATATGTGTACGATGTTAAGTGACTATCGTGTGAAAAGGTCAGATCATCGTCGGGATTATACCACTGGTGAAAATTGGCGGAATATGATGATGTTCCTACAGGTATTTGGGTATCACCGTCCTTTTTGTACCAAATATCAGGGTTTTTGGAGAGGAATCGAGCGGGATGCGCGGGTGATGCGGAAGACTTGAGGGGTCTTTGGTCCTTGGAGGAAGAGGTGTTAGACTTGTATACACCCAACGATGCATGGAAAACACCTCTACGGTCATTTTTTACAGCGGGATGTAGGTCTGATGCGGAATTGACATGTTCATCTTTGTTCGAAGTATCATCTTCTAGGAATGAGACAGAGTGTCCATGTTGGTATGCTTTCCTGGTGATGGGCTTGACATTGTTAGGATCAGGTTGATCCTTTGAGAGCAAATCGTGTCATAACGATGCGACCGCGATTTTCTTGCCTTCCGGAGAAAAACTTAGCCAACTCTTCATGTCCTGACGTGATAGGGCCTTCCATATGTTTGTGGGTAGGCGCGTGGTAGGGTCAGGTGTACGACCAGCCTTGAATACCGCATAGTCTTGATAGTCACCTTCGAATTAGATAGGGAGAGCATAGTCGTCATGGTTTTGACTTTGTCGAGATGAGAAGTCGTAAACATGTGCACGTACAGTTGATTTCGGAGCCGACATCGCGGACTGAGAATCGAGTCGGGTTGCTTCGAGTAGGAGTGTGATTTTGAGTTTGTGAATAGCAGCTGCTTCAGCGACTGCATCTGTCACGGTGCTATTTGTCCCACTTGGGTCCTTGACTTTGGCAAACTGTTCACTTAGCTGGAAGCTGGAATAGCATGCCTGACATAGTGCTGGTTTTGCAGTATGGTACTCAAGGGGCTTGTTGGGAGGACGGAGCTTGTTGAGGTGATTTAATTCATCAAACCAATGTGTGATGAATTTCACTTTGGATTCTTTCCAATTGCTGAGGTTTAACTTTAGCAACGCTTGTAGTTGAGTCGAATTGTCATATACCTTGGCTTTCGATTCGCTGTGAAGGTTTACGAAATCAAAGTATGCTTGACATCCATTACGTGTGGTAGAATGACTATGTACACACGATGCGGATAGATCGCTTTTGAAGACTTCCAACATTAGTACCCAGAAGAAGGCACACTGTTTAACGAAAAGGTCACGTGTATAACCTTGAAGCGCAGCTGGAGGCCATGTTTCATCAAGGAATGTTTCTGTGTTGATGTCGTATGCCTCGAGTTTAGCCTTGAAACCCACGAGCCAATGTTCGAATCTTGAGTCATTTGTGAGGGGCATAAAGGACTTTTCATCCCGTGCTTTTTGGCACCAAGATTCGTACTTTACCTGCTGAGGTGACTTTTTATTACTCCCTGGCGGAGGAGGTGGAGGGTTCAGAGCAGATTCGGTTTGCATACCGATGGCACGTTCCAAACAGAATTTTCTGAATTCTTCAGACGTATAGGACTTTACATCCTTCCATTCCTTTTCGTCTTCCTGTAGCTTGATAGTGAACTCTGCAAGAGCTTCTATGATCCGTTGGATGGATCGATGGAGATGTGTTGGTAGTCCTCCTTCAGTGTAGGTAATCTCGCGGGCGAAATTCGGTTCGATAAGTGCGTCGAGAAATGCCGCCCACTCGCATAATCCTCCTTCCTTGAGAGCTAAACACAGGTTGTTATTTGCTTCTCTTGAATAGATTGGTGTGCATGTTTGGCATTTGTGGTGATTCCAATCCTTCGAGGGAACCGCGCGGTGAATGAGAACTGCTTCGTAGACGCTGTGCAATTGGCATATGCCAGCGTAGGGATTGTATTCAATTCCGTTCCTGTTCCTTTTTGTGTGCAAGCCACCTTGGAGCTTGCGACTGTTAATCTATTATTTTCCTTCTGAATCCGGTCTGTTGAGGGTCTGATTCAGAGGCTTCTGAAGAACAGCAACGCTGCGTTAGTGTGTTAGTAGACGAACGATTGTACTCTACGCGTGACAATTGTGTTTGGATACTTTCGGCAACGGATGATCGGACTACAGGCGAGACTATGGAAACGCCAGATCTCTTCTTACTGTGAACTTATTCAGATACAGCGAGACAGACCTTAGTATGTAGATTACAAGTAGTTGGTAGCAACTAGTGTGAATTTTGGGATATAAATCAGTTGAACGTTAAAAGTATAAGATAAAGTGAAATCTTGCCAAAACGCAAGATATCTCTTTTATTGAGATGAATACGTTGCAACTGCTGTTGCGTAGTGATGAGATTACTCACTGATTATTTCCGTACATGTATTGGTCGTTGACCATATATATCTGTATGCATATATATATACTGTGTGAGAATCACACGCCAACGGTTTTCTTCTCTTGTTCCGTTAGGAAGACTTCATGATATGTTTATCATTAAGATCAGGAATTGCTCCCGTAGCTCGTGTGATATTTTATGAAATCAGAGTTTGCTCACCGAAGAACAATGGCAATACTATAAAACAGAGATTGCTCACCGTCGATGCGCGATGGGAATCGATGCACCGTGGGAATCGATATGTCGTGGGAATCAATTACTTTGGTTGATACGGGACTCATTGATTCGTACGAATAGGTATTAAATTCCTTTCATGTCCGGCGTAGCAATATGTAACAATGGTACAATGGTATCTCATTCTTTCAGACGCGTGCGGCCTCTTTACTTGCACGCGTCCAGTTTGGTTGCATGCGAATCATGATGTTTAACATTATGGACCAAATGGCTCGGTCTTGTGAGCCAAGTATCTCATTATTGACCAAATGGCTTGATCTTGCGGGCCAAGTATCTCATTATCGACCAAATGGCTCAGTCTTGTGAGCCAAAATGATCGTCACTCGTACGATCGAATTATTTGATACTTAGAGACTGAAGAAAGAACACGTGTCAGATACTGGCATCTGGTATCTTCTGTTAAGTGTTCTGTTTTCAAGAAAAGACAGCAGAGGTTCGAAGCGCTGCTCACGAACCCTTCTCCTGCTGCACGAAATACGTGTTGTATTAGCGGCAACACAAATTACACGATACACCGTGTTGTATTTCTATTTACCACAACATGGTAATTTACCGTACAAAATACTCGTAGTTTATCGTGCTGTATTAGCGGCAGCACGCCTTAAAGTGCTATCTTGCTCTCCAGCAAGCTAAAGCGCATACTTTTAGATTATTTGATTATTCAACCTTAAACCTTGCACCGGGCGTTCTTGCGTCCTACTGTAGAAATACAAGTCTAAGATCTATCTGATTGCATCGGTGTTGATAGTCAGAATAGATCTGATTGGACTAGCGTTCAATCGTAGTGGATATCAGAGAAATATTAGACCACAAACAGACCGGCACCCCAACCAGCCTGCAGGTAAAGCTCCTGTTGCTCTTCTTTGCCTTTGGATTGAATCAGCTCAACAGCCAGTCTCAAAAGGAAATTAACAGATTAACAGTCGCAAGCTTGTTGAAGCTTGCAAAAGAAGAAGACGACGCAGAAGGAGCACTCTACGACGACGAAAACAATCTGACAGCAGATCATCAATTGACTCAACTACGGACGACGATTGATAGTTCCCTGATCCGATTACAGCATAACAAAGACACAAATCGAACAAGTCGAAGTCTTTAATAGAAGCCCATTGCATTGGACACGCCGATAGCAATAACTCAATCCAAGGACCATATCACAAGTGCCCTTGATCGTATATTTCCTCGCGTCCACACTCATCGTGACACCAATCGTGTCAAGGACCCAACGACGCCCATCATCTGATTGTGCTAAGCACCATAAACACCAACTGCAATTACCAATCGATAATTGCCTTCATCTATACATGATATACATCAATTGCTCAGCGTAAGCACGACAATACAACAAACAACGACGCAACGAAAACGAAAACGAACACGAATTTTGTTGCTCCTCCAACCTCTTTTACCAAGTGAAAGACCTAGTAATTTCAAGACAGACGAAGACGAAAAGACGGCACGTCATCATCGATCATCTCTTTGCCACATCAAGTCTCCCTATTGATAGAGGAAATTCCTCATCCCCAGTATTCCAGAATTTACCAACATCAACGACGATCTGAATAAGCGAATTTTCGTTGCTTCACCACGTCGATTTTCGAAGCCTCGTCACACCGCCTGCATGCCATATTTCATCGTGAACGACTTCTCCTCGCTACAATTACACAACAATGCCCAACAACCTGGTCGCCGGGAGAACGAGAAGCAGGTCGACAGGACGATTCCAAACGCTCCAACCCGGAAGCGCCGCAATGACACCTCGCCTGCCCACAGCTGACATGGTAGCACCCGACCAAAACAATCCAAACCAAGATGAAGGGGAGGAGACGTCTATCTCAGACCTCTTCCCATCATTTGATCAAGCACTAGCCACCTTGCACGACTCCTTCGATGTCCCAAGGGAGTCCCACAGCACCTTATGTGAGGCGCTCATTGCTGGCCAGTACAAGACATGGTTGGACTTCCTGTATATCGAGAATATCGGTGATCTCGCTTACCTTGAGAGAGGAACAAGAACACCACTTTATCAACACGTACAGATGACTCTACAGAGAGTCATCGACTACGGGCAACATCTCACAGCACAAGGACTAGACTGGGAAGATAGAACCCATTATACCAAGGACGCCTTTAAGAGCTACTGTCGTGGGATTGTCAGAGCCAGAAGAGAATCTGGAACTGATATTGAAACCACAACGCGCAACGGCACCGGCACATCCCAACGACAACAGGAAAGATCCTCCAAACCCATCGAACAGCTCAGATATGAATCCTGGACCAAGAAATCAAGGGATGAAACCACATTTCCAACCCTGCAAAACGATGCACGATTTGAGCGCTGGCTTGTCAAATTCAAAGCAAAGTTGGAAACATCTGACATAGATACTCATACATTTCTCGATCCAAACTGGCCTGATATACCACTCATCGGGTATGAGAAGGCCCTCCATGACAAGCAGTGTGCTTTCTTCTGGACTCTTGTTCTACATGCCCTCCAGAGTGATCTCTCCTACTCCTGCGTGCTCAGCCATACCTCCTCAAGAGACGGCAGACAAGCCTTCTTTGATTTCGTCTCATTGCATGACAGATCCAAATCCAAAGTATATGACACTTCCATTGTGATGCAACGCCTATTGGACATTGACTTGAGGACATGGAAGGATACCAAAGTCAAGTTCATCACCCAGTGGTTCGCCCAGTTGGAACATCTCAACACACTACGCGATCCACAGAGGCCACTTGATTTTGATACCGTCAAAACACACCTTTGCAAGGCCTGTAGTAGCAGCTTCCAACTCAGTGAACAGTTCTGCAAAGTTGATGATCCCCTTGCAGCACAGGATTTGATCAAGTTTCGACAGCATGAAGCCGTTGCCATCAGTGAATTGAAAAATATCCTCCTCCTTGAAGCAACCAGACTGGACTCCCAAGCTTCACTGTCCCAACCTCATAGTCGAACATCTGTCAAGGCCAACACTCATGATTTATCTTCTATGACACAATCCACATATTCTGCTATCACTGACGACTCGGCCTCCTATTTACCTCCTATTGACTTTGATGGTGACTATCAGGACTACGCTGTTTACAAGGCTGGAAGAACCCCGGACCCAACCACAAGACTACCATCTGCAGTTTGAAAAACTCTCTCTAAGCAAGGTATGAAACATTGGCTTGGCTTCACCGCTGATGACAAGAAGCGACTAGTTGCCTGCCTCCGGTCTGAGCTCCTTGATGCTGCATTACCACCGGACCCCAATTCCAGCAAGCCAATCACACGCCGTGCTTATGAACACCATACTGATGAGCAGGTCCCCTCCCCTGGTGATGAGCAGGTCCTCTCACCTGCTGAGGAAAGCTCAGCCAGATCCGCGTTTCATGCATCCCTTGGTGTATACAAGGCATCTTCTCAATCTGATAACAGACCTCTCAAGTCTTCTGTTTCTCCCGCACATCCAGCTCGATTCCTTGCAGATAATCCTGATATACGTTACAAGAAAGAAGGCAATGTCTATGTTCCTGTTGGACAGACTTCAAGGTCTGTGAAATTCCACCATTGGGCACCACTGGACTGTGAATCTCATGTTTCACCAGCAAACCCCGTCGCTACGTACCACTCTAGCAAAACTACTGTATCCACACCCGGTTATGCTATGGTTGACAGAGGTGCAAATGGATGCATCATAGGAAATGATACATGTCTCATCTCTAAGGATATTCCCCCAAGGTATGTCAATGTCACTGGTATCAACAACCACCAAATCCAGAACATCCATATTGCAACATGCGGCGCCTACTCGGTTTCCAACAGGGGACCAGTCATTATCATCTTTCATGAGTGTGCCTACACCAGACAACACCCATCCATCTTGTCTTCTCCTCAGATGGAAGCATACTACTTGATCGTGGATGATACCTCTATCAAGACAGGTGGAACCCAAGTCATCACCACCACAGATGGTCATGTATTTCCACTTAGTATATGCCATGGGCTACCATATCTTGCCATGCGTAAGTATACCAGCGAGGAATTAGTGCTTTGCAGGGGCCCTGTGGAGTTGTTGCGTACGTAGTTATTGTATGTATTGTAAGTATGTGTCAGTAAAGTTATGGTAAGAAGTTCTACGATTAAAATATAACTCAGTCACGAACCCAAAAATCCACTAGGTTTGAGCACTGTGCAAATCCTGCAAGTCCACGACCAAAATAAAACTCAGTCATCAATTCATCAAAAACCAACCAGATTAGAGCACAGTGCAAATCCTGCCAATTCCCGACTAAAATATAACTCAGTCATCAACCCAAAAACCCACCAGATTTGAACACAGTGCAAATCTCTCCAGTCCCTAATCAAAATATAACTCAGTCATCAACCCAAAAACCAACCAATTTTTAGCACAGTGCAAATTCTACCAATCCCCAACTAAAATATAACTCAGTCATCAACCCAAAAACCAACCAGATTTGAACACAGTGCAAATCTTTCCAGTCCCTAACCAAAATATAATTAAATCATCAACCCTAAAACCCACCAGATTTAGACACAGTGCAAATCTTTCCAGTCCCTAACCAAAATATAACTCAGTCATCAATTCAAAAACCAACCAGATTTTAGCACATTCCAAATCCTGCCAATCCCCGACTAAAATATAACTCAGTCATCAACACAAAAACCATCCAGATTTGAACACAGTGCAAATCTTTCCAGTCCCTAACCAAAATATAATGACGTCAACCCAAAAACCCACCAGATTTAGACACAGTGCAAATCTTTCCAGTCCGTAACCAAAATATAACTCAGTCATCAATTCATCAAAAACCAACCAGATTTTAGCACCGTGCAAATCCTGCCAATCCCCGACTAAAATATAACTCAGTCATCAACCCAAAAACCAACCTGATTTGAACACAGTGCAAATCTTTTCAGTCCCGAACCAAAATATAATTAAATCGTCAATTCAAAAACCAACCAGATTTTAGCACAGTGCAAATCCTGCAAAAACCCGACTAAAATATAACGCAGTCATCAACCCAAAAACCAACCTGATTTGAACACAGTGCAAATCCTGCCAATTCCCGACTAAAATATAACTCAGTCAATAACCCAAAAACCCACCAGATTTTAGGATTGTGCAAATCCTGCCAATCCCCGACTAAAATATTACGCAGTCATCAACCCAAAAACCAACCTGATTTGAACACAGTGCAAATCTTTCAGTCCCGAACCAAAATATATTTAAATCGTCAACCCTAAAACAAAAAACCACCAGATTTAGACACAGTGCAAATCTTTCCAGTCCCTAACCAAAATATAACTCAGTCATCAATTCAAAAACCCACCAGATTTTAGCACAGTGCAAATCCTATCAATTCCCGACTAAAATATAACTCAGTCATCAACCCAAAAACCAACCTGATTTGAACACAGTGCAAATCTTTTCAGTCCCTAACCAAAATATAATTAAATTGTCAACCCTAAAACCCACCAGATTTAGACACAGTGCAAATCTTTCCAGTCCTTAACCAAAATATAACTCAGTCATCAATTCAAAAACCAACCAGATTTTAGCACAGTGCAAATCCTGCCAAATCGCGATTAAAATATAACTCAGTCATCATCCCAAAAACCCACCAGATTTTAGCACAGTGCAAATCCTGCCAATCCCCAACTAAAATATAACTCATTGATCAACCCAAAAAACAACCTGATTTGAACACAGTGCAAATCTTTTCAGTCCCGAACTAAAATATAACTCAGTCATCAATTCAAAACCCAACCAGATTTTTGCACAGTGCAAATCCTGCCAATTCGCGATTAAAATATAACTCAGTCATAAACCCAAAAACGCACTAGATTTTAGCTCAGTGCAAATCCTGCCAATCCCCGACTTAAATGTAACTCAGTCATCATCCCAAAAACCCACCAGATTTTAGCACTGTGCAAATCCTGCCAATCCCCAACTAAAATATAACTCATTGATCAACCCAAAAAACAACCTGATTTGAACACAGTGCAAATCTTTTCAGTCCCGAACTAAAATATAACTAAGTCGTCAAGCCTAAAACCCACAAGATTTGAACACAGTGCAAATCTTTTCAGTCCCTAACCAAAATATAACTCAGTCATCAACCCAAACCCCACCTTTTTTAGACAATTGCAAATCCTGCCAATACCCGATTAAAATATAACTCAGTCATCAACCCAAAAACCCACTAGATTTTAGCACAGTGCCAATCCTGCCAATAAACGACTAAAATATATCTCAGTCATCAACCCAAAAACCAACCAGATTTTAGCGCAGTGCAAATCCTGCCAGTCCCCGACTAAAATATAACTCAGTCATCAACCCAAATACCAACCAGATTTTAGCACAGTGCAAATCCTGCCAATTCCCAACAAAAATATAACTCAGTCATCAATCCAAAAACCCACCAGATTTTAGCACAGTTCAAATCTTGCCAATCCCCGATTTAAATATAACTCAGTCATCAACCCAAAAACCAACCAGATTTGAGCACAATGCAAATCTTTTCAGTCCCTAACCAAACTATAATTAAATCGTCAACCCTAAAACCCACTAGATTTAGACACAGTGCAAATCTTTCCAGTCCCTAACCAAAATATAACTCAGTCATCAATTCAAAAACCAACCAGATTTTAGCACCGTGCAAATCCTGCCAATTCCCGACTAAAATATAACTCAGTCATCAACCCAAAAACCAACCAGATTTGAACACAGTGCAAATCTTTCCAGTCCCTAACCAAAATATAATTAAATCGTCAACCCTAAAACCCACTAGATTTAGACACAGTGCAAATCTTTCCAGTCCCTAACCAAAATATAATTCAGTCATCAATTCAAAAACCAACCAGATTTTAGCACCGTGCAAATCCTGCCAATTCCCGACTAAAATATAACTCAGTCATCGACCCAAAAACCAACCTGCTTTCAGCACTGTGCAATTATCCAGTCCCCGACTAAAATATAACGCAGTCATCAACCCAAAAACCCACCAGATTTTAGCACATTCCAAATCCTGCCAATCCCCGACTAAAATATAACTCAGTCATCAACCCAAAAACCAACCACATTTGAACACAGTGCAAATCCTGCCAATACCCGACTAAAATATAACTCAGTTATCAACCCAAAAACCAACCTGATTTGAACACAGTGCAAATCTTTTCAGTCCCGAACCAAAATATAATTCAGTCATCAATTCAAAAACCAACCAGATTTTAGCACAATGCAAATCCTGCCAATTCCCGACTAAAATATAACTCAGTCATCAACCCCAAAACCCACCAGATTTGAGCACAGTGCAAATCTTTTCAGTCCCTAACCAAAATATAATTCAGTCATCAATTCAAAACCCAACCAGATTTTAGCACAGTGCAAATCCTGCCAATTCCCGACTAAAATATAACTCAGTCAATAACCCAAAAACCCACCAGATTTTAGCATTGTGCAAATCCTGCCAATCCCCGACTAAAATATAACGCAGTCATCAAAACAAAAACCAACCTGATTTGAACACAGTGCAAATCCTGCCAATTCCCGACTAAAATATAACTCAGTCAATAACCCAAATACCCACCAGATTTTAGCATTGTGCAAATCCTACCAATCCCCGACTAAAATATAACTCAGTCAACAACCCAAAAACCAACCTGATTTGAACACAGTGCAAATCCTGCCAATTCCCGACTAAAATATAACTCAGTCATCAACCCAAAAACCAACATGATTTGAACACAGTGCAAATCTTTTCAGTCCCTAACTAAAATATAATTCAGTCATCAATTCAAAAACCAACCAGATTTTAGCACAATGCAAATCCTGCCAATTCCCAACTAAAATATAACTCAGTCATCAATCCAAAAACCCACCAGATTTTAGCACAGTTCAAATCTTGCCAATCCCCGACTAAAATATAACTCAGTCATCAACCCAAAAACCAACCAGATTTTAGCACAATGCAAATCTTTTCAGTCCCTAACCAAACTATAATTAAATCGTCAACCCTAAAACCCACTAGATTTAGACACAGTGCAAATCTTTCCAGTCCCTAACCAAAATATAACTCAGTCATCAATTCAAAAACCCACCAGATTTTAGCACAGTTCAAATCTTGCCAATTCCCGACTAAAATATAACGCAGTCATCAACCCAAAAACCAACCAGATTTGAACACAATGCAAATCTTTTCAGTCCCTAACCAAACTATAATTAAATCGTCAACCCTAAAACCCACCAGATTTAGACACAGTGCAAATCTTTCCAGTCCGTAACCAAAATATAACTCAGTCATCAATTCATCAAAATCCAACCAGATTTTAGCACAGTGCAAATCCTGCCAATACCCGACTAAAATATAACTCAGTCATCAACTCAAAAACCAACCTGATTTGAACACAGTGCAAATCTTTTCAGTCCCGAACCAAAATATAATCAAATCGTCAATTCAAAAACCAACCAGATTTTAGCACAGTGCAAATCCTGCCAATTCCCGACTAAAATATAACTCAGTCATCAACCCAAAAACCAACCTGATTTGAACACAGTGCAAATCTTTTCAGTCCCTAACCAAAATACAATTCAGTCATTAGTTCAAAAATCAACCAGATTTTAGCACAGTGCAAATCCTGCCAATTCCCGACTAAAATATAACTCAGTCAATAACCCAAAAACCCACCAGATTTTAGCATTGTGCAAATCCTGCCAATCCCCGACTAAAATATAACGCAGTCATCAACCCAAAAACCTGTTGTCGGCGAAAAATACGGACCATTGTCGGCGTCAAATTTTGATCGAAAAGCCGATAAAACGAAACGACGACTGAGGTGCGGAATACAAGAACGATCGAGCGTTAGAACCAAACGCACCTCCACTACCTGGAATCCTTAAGTGGTAAAAACGATATCACCTAAGGCTACAAACAAAAAGGAATAACCGGTTAGAAACAAGAAATATCCAAAGACCTGAACAGTAAGTAAACACTTGGAACCCATAAGTACATTCAGAAGAATATACTTGATATCCCGTGAGGAAATTACTTATTGCAATCAAGAAAATCAATACCGATTCCAGATGGGCCTACCTATATCCAGCACATATACCACGAATAAGCATACGCCCCATCGAACAGAATATTTAACCCCACAATGACCAATACCATTGAATGACCGATACAGTAAGACCGACACGACGCTAATACAGCAACAACAACAGAAGAATCGGTACGATGGTAAAGAAGACAGTAACAAATAACCGGGGAAGATCTCTACCATGTAAAATACAGAGAGCCCCGATACAGTGAAATACACAGTAAAATAAGAGCGTCTCTCTGAGCTCACATCTCTTTAAATTTTAATTATCCTATCCTTTTGGTCGATTTTTAGAGTAACAACAGGTTATAGAGCCCTTATAACTTACACTTGTGTCCCGCAAGAGCACCAGTGTTTACCTTAAGCTACCTATCTCCGGCCGTTCAGCACCTCCACTGTCGGTTAAATCCAGAGGAAATTCTGTGCTTAGCTCCCTGTGCGGCACATTCTCGGCCTCCCCCCGTCTCATTCTTTCTCTCTCTTTCTCCCTGCTCGTGAATCAAGGGGTGTGCTACAGATCCCTCTACAAGAATCTTCTCTTTGTAATTCACGACCAAGCACCGGTTAATACAAGGACCGTTCCGGACATCTGTGACCGGCCCGCAAGGTTAATTATCACCGTCTCCGGACAAACAAGCTTCATAACAGCCCATTGCACCAGCCACGTCGATTGCAATCACCCATCCATACCTTCTTCCGCGTCCATCATCCCCATAAAGGACCATCGACGCCCATTTGATTGTGCTACGCACTTCTTTATACCACAATACAACAGACTGCAACTCACCCTACGATAGTTGCTTTATTCACTACATCCCACACTGCCGTTTGTTCCTCCTTCGGAACATTCCTTCGGTCGTCCCCGCGGATCATTCTTTCGACGATCTCTCGATATTTCAATTTCAATACCTCCATCCATTACTCGACCCATCACCAGTTGAATCGTTCCGGACGACAACCGTTCCACCGACGATTGTCCTACAAGAATCTTGTCTCATACACCACAACGCCGAAATCGACGACGACATCAACAACAATTAATCGCCGGTTAAAAACAAACAAATTGAACCATGCCAACAGCTCCATTTGACTGGACTCCAATTTTTGGAATCGAATTCCGATTTGCAAGTGCTAGCAACCCAACAGCGGCCACATCCCTAAACAAAGCCTACTCCGAAATCATTGGCAAAGATGAACTCTCAGAATTCTTTGTGACCCGCGAGGATGAAGAAGAAGAAGAAGGACCACTAGAAATAGCTCCGGATCCACAACTCCACATCCTCAATTGCATTGCAAAGGCCATAGCCATCAACCTAGTAGAGCCACCACCGGATGAAATAACAAAAGGCCACATTGCCAATCTCCTCGACAAATGTGTTATCAAGCATGTCAGAAATGGTGGATCTACAAAACGCATGAGATACAAAACAGAATTTGACGCTGCTGCAAAACATGCCATTCGGACCAACACAGATGATGAGCCAATTGTTCTAATCGAAATCACAATTACCCACTGGCGTTTCAAAAAAAATTGGCGCCCAGATCTATTCATGGAAGCCTACACTGGAGACCCACCATCAGATGATGAGGTAGACGTTCCAGATACACCTGCTGCAACGGCACCACCTGCTGCAACGGCTGCAACTGTCTCCCCTACCGAGATGGGACAGTTAACCACCCTACTCCAACAATTGGTCAACAACAACAACAACAACAACAACGCCACCAACAACAATACCGGCGCCAACCACCAATCTCTTGACCTTCCATGGAATCCAGCAACATTACCACCACCTGTGAAAGAGCGATATTACAGGCGAGATGAATTCCTCACCAAAGATGATATGAAGGATTTCCCAATCACCTACACCGACTCATCGGGAAATGAAACAATTGTCAGGCAAAACTACTACCTACACAATCTAGGCAGTGGCAGAAATGACCAGCGCCTGATCACCAGAAGTGGTGACTGCTTTGATCTCACCAGAGCCTATGACAAGTCCAAGGAAGCCGCTAGAGACAAACTATTCCTCTCAGGGTTTCCACAACTACAGGATGCAACGGACCCTCAGGTTAGGAAATGGTACAGAGAAATCACAGCTCACTCACAGCAACACCATATTTATGTCCACCCATACTATCTCTTCAGGCGCGAAGCTGATCACCTAAGAGGATTCACCATTGGCGATAACTTTCCACATGATTTACCTTTAAGATATGAATTGGCCATCAATGAATGGGGAAATCTGATTTACACCGCACTCAGAAGCGACAAAATCATCCCTGATTCATGTGCAAGCATGAAGGCAACCATCCAGAGCTTTGAAGGAGGACAAGGTTATGAAGCGCTATACACAGTTATTTCTCAGACACATCCCAACTCAAAAAGACCATCCAACGCCAGCAGAATGGTCCGAAATCCTCCAAACCAAAACGCAAGTGAATCCCTTGAAGAATACTACTTCCGGTACAAGGATTACTTGAGACTCAGAGTGTTCCTCCAAAACCAACCTGGCACTATCGGTTCAACAGAAGAAGTTAGCAACCTTATTGCAGGAACCACCCTCTCAGAAGAGATCTTCAAAAAAACAGAAGATGAACGCGACTCTGATGACCAATTCAAGCGAGACAAATACAAGGCAGGTAGGCTCCTACAAACCCTCCAAACATATGAACAAGAGATCAAGGCTGAGCAAAAGTACAAGAGGAACAACTCCAAACCAATCCAGCCCAAGCAATTGAACGTCTCAGGAACCAGACCAGGTCCCCGTCGGAATGATCGGTTTCAAAAGCGCGCTAGCAACAGTACTGTTAGAACACCTTCTACTTTGACATCTCACTCAATCAGCCTGATTGAATCACTTGGCTACCCGGAGATGGATGAAGAATCTGACGATCCCTTCCTCCACCAAGCATATTGCAATGCTATCACGGCATTCGATAAGCAACCTAGTCTTTTTGACACATCCAGAAAATGTATTGTTTGCCACATGTCTGGTCACAATTTTGATAATTGTCCTGCATTGCAAGATATTGAGTCCCTGAAGAAACATAGGATTGCTGCGGCTGTTTTTCTGAACAAATCCAATAAACAGACCCAACAACTCTTAGATTCCACCCAACAAATCTCTCAGATCAACATTGGCAATGAAGATCAAGATGAGGTTTCACCTGATGCTACAGTAGAAAACCAAAATTTTTGCAATGGCCAAGAATAGAAAGTCTTTCTTGGAGCCATACTATGACATCACCTCAAGATGATCCTCAAGGATTTGACAACATCACAGCGTCCCAAGTGAACAGCTTATGCCCCTCCTTGGACTCCAGCAGTGTCAGCTCCTATGAATCTGTCATAATTGGTGCCGTCGACCTCCTTCCAAAAGACAGCCTCCAGTCATCTATACCAATTGATGTCTACTGTGACATGGAATCACTCAGGGCTACATCCCCTACATTGGAATCACACCTGAAGACCAATGAGGATCCCAATTTCGATAGGGACAACCCTACACCAGTTGATACATACAATGTGCAATCCCTCGTCCCACCGGACCCTATTGCAGCTACAGCCTACTTCCAACAGGGTGTCCGGGCTCAGATTGACACCGGTGCAAAGGTTTCCTGCACAAACCTCAAACACATCCTGCACGGTTACAAACCTTACACCAAGATAAGAAAATGTCCCGTCAGGCTTACAGCAGCAATAGGAGGCACAGCAGCCACCTGCATCCCTGAAGGCTCAGGATATTTGCATATCCCAGCACCGAATCACATTGGATATATCAAAGTTTTCTTCTACTATTCTCCCTCCCTGTCAACAACATTACTGAGTGAGAACGATATCTGTGGAATGACATCCCGTACGCGATGTCAGTTCAGTGGACAGTCCATCCATAAATCATTCACTGAGAACCTTGACTCATCTGCTCCACAAAATGGCAACCTCACCATTATTTGTCATCACAAGCAGAACACTGCCTGCAGCGTTGTCCTCCATGGGAGCATCATTGATGGTCAATGCTATACACACCCAGTACTGATCCCAGATGTTGATATTGCCTCACCATATGCAAATTGTGCAACATCGTCCGCCTATGCCTTAGCGACTGACATGCAGTTCAAGGAAGCTTGTGAACTGGCCTCCAAAGAAGCAATTAGCAACTACAGGTATGATATATACACAAACCTTGTCCATCTGCAGACATGCACTGAAGCAGCGAAAGCTCAGTCTGATACCAATGTCATACCAAGGTTTGATGCCAAACTGTTTTTCACCAAAATTGTGGACAAAAATATCCCAATCCAAGCCATCAAAACCAAGACATCGAAACTCCTGTGGCACCAAAGGTTGGGACACCCATGCGATGATTTTCTGTATCAAGCTCATAAGCACATCATTGGAGTCCCAAAGTTCAAACGGCAAACCAGTATTCTTGACCAATGTCCAACTTGCATACAATGTAAGCAAACCAAAACACCTGCTGGCTCACATTCCACACGCAAGGCCACACAACCGTTTCAGGGTTTATCTATTGATTTTGCATTCTCAGGTACCAAATCCTCCAACAGCAAACGCAAGCGCGATTATGAAGGCATTCATGGAGAAACTGCTTGGATTCTCATCACAGATCACTATACTGGTATGAAATATGGAGACACGCGAATCTCTAAAGCAGCGCCACTACACTGGTTAGAGCATTTCTTCGCCCAGCACAACCCAACTTGTGCCGACAAGTATGTTTCAGTTGATCAAGGTGGAGAACTCTATCACAATCCTGACATCCGAAACCTATTCTCTGCGTTTGGATATTCCATTTTCCCCACTGGCGCGGACGCTTCACACCAGAATGGCACAGTTGAAAGAGCACACCGAATTCTTGCTAACTCCATGAGGACAATGCTGTCTGGTGCTAATTTGCCCATCAAGTTCTGGCCCTTTGCTTTCTACCATGCACTCCGGTTGTCCAATGCATTCCCTGAAGGCACCCAACTACATTCGCCATTGGAATTGGCAACTGGCCGTAAGGAAAACCTTGCTGATTTCCGAACATTTGGTTGCAGAGTTTGGGTTAGACCTCCAGGCAAGAGATCAATCAAGCTCAAACCCAATGCAAGAAAAGGCATATTTCTAGGTTTTGTACCCTACACTACCAGAAACATTCTGTGGTATGACACTGAGACACACAGAGTCAAGATAGCCACGCATGTCAGGTTTGATGAAGGCATGAATGATCTCCCACTTGCAGACCTCCCCACTAATGTCAAACACCTGCTCAGGACAGATGACAACATTCCACTTCCTGCGGAACCCACTGAGGTGTCATCCAGTGATTTTCAATTCTCTATCTCCCCCTTTGCCGATCTCACAAATCTCAGGCTCACTGTCTCCCCATCTTGTACTGATCAAACATTTGGCCTCCGGTATGCCAATGATTCACTGCTTGGCAGAGCTTACATCACGGATATCCTCCCAAATAGCCCTGCCTCAAAACTTTTCTCCTCACACAAGAAATCTCTCTCCAAGCTACGAGGTGCTTATATTGTATCTATCAATCACAATCGTGTCTTTACTGCTGCTGATGTTACTACAGCTTTACAGGCCTGCCACGATCGAGGGGTGAGGGATTCTTCAATAGATACACCAATTACCTTTGCACTTGAAGAGAAATTGTCTATGAAGGAGGTCAGGAAACACTCAAATGAATATGGTTTATTTGCTCCCAATACCTCCTGGAAGGAACCCACTGCTGAAGAAGATCCACCATTCTTGGACCGGATTTCATCCATCAAAGCTATCCAGCGCATAGGTACAAAATACAAGCAGCTGATACAATCAAGAATCAACCAGGTCGATAGCACTGAAGCACTCCATGCCTCCATCCAAAAACACTTGGCACCAACTGAAGACGACATGGATGTTGTCATTCCTACTATTGATATTGCATCCCTCCGAGCTATCACCAAGCTTCATAAACCAGGAAATCAAGCATTACCACTAGATGCAGCTTCACTACCAACTGAAGAAATTGAACTCTTAATCAAGGCCATCAATTCCAAGGCAACTACACCTGAAGAACAAGCACTAGGGCACTTCACTCGAAGGAATCTCAAGCCTTTATCTACATGGCCTGAATGGCAAGCTGGGGAGCGAAAACAGCTTGATCAGTTTGAAGATTTGGAAATGTTTGGATCACCAATTCAATATCCTAAGGACCCAAATGCCATTATTCTCAGACCTCACTGGCAATACAGTGTGAAACGAAATGGTGTCAGAAGAGCCAGACAATGTTGCAATGGAAGCAAATATGCAGCGCCAACCCTGCATGCCATAGCAATGTCATACTCATCATGTGTTGAACATCCCATTCAAAGGTTATTCTTTGCTATTGCTGCAAGCCTCAATCTCAAAGTTTATGGGGGGGACGCGGCTGACGCATATGCCCATTCTCCAGGGCCCAACATTCCTACCTACATGACTATTGACGATGCATATGCAGAATGGTACCGGCACAAGCATGGCAAAGACATAGACAGAAGATTGGTGCTTCCTGTTCTTCGAGCACTCCAAGGCCATCCAGAATCAGGTAGACTATGGGAAACCCACATCAACAAAATATTGAAAGGCCCTGATCTCAACTTCAAAACCACCACACATGACAGGACGATCTACACGACAGTTTTTGAAGGAGAAACGGTTTACATGCTGAGACAAGTTGACGATTTTGCACTGGCTTGCACATCGGAATCCATATCTGACAAGATCTATGACATTATAGGTGCAAGACTGAAGCTCCCTAGAGAAGATGCTGTCCCCTTCACCAAAATGGGTTTGCTTGAAGACTTCAGTGGAATTGATGTCAAACAGACAGCTGACTACATTGAACTGTCCTGCGCCAATTACATTGACCGGATCATGACATCCCATGGTTGGGAGACTGATTCTAAGATGAAACCCCACTCCAAACCATCAGCGCCGTTATCAACTGAAGTACTGAGCCAACTGCAATCACATACGAATGGACCATTGGAAGGCACCAAGGAACACGCTGCATTACAATCCACATCTGGGTTCTCCTACAGAACACTCTTAGGTGAAATGATGTTTGCATATGTGAGCTGCCGGCCAGACATTGGCTATGCAGTGACCCTGATGTCAAAGTACAGCTCCAATCCCACTGCATTCCACTATTCCAGTCTG
The DNA here is from genome assembly GCA_037355745.1 of Pseudo-nitzschia multiseries. Taxonomy (NCBI): domain Eukaryota; phylum Bacillariophyta; class Bacillariophyceae; order Bacillariales; family Bacillariaceae; genus Pseudo-nitzschia; species Pseudo-nitzschia multiseries. The sequence goes on along the minus strand of CM074786.1, from coordinate 16,055,000 downwards.
AAGAACATCGCTCGGTATCTCAGAACAACCAGATCCTGGGGTATTAGGTTCTATAGACCGAATGCAGAACCATCTCTTCCATCAGGAGAACCATATAATGATGTAGTCCAAGATGGATCACTCCCAGAATACCCTGCAGATATCAAGCATAGCAAGTTGATGTGTTTTGTTGATGCAGCATATGGAAATGATCCAAAACATCGCAGGTCCACCACAGGATATGTGTTCACTTATGCGGGTGGAGCAATTGTTTACAGATCCAAAGCGCAATCACTCACTGCACAGAGTTCTACAGAAGCAGAATTCATTGCTGCAGTCACAGCGGCCAAAACAGCCAGATACCTCAGATTCGTACTCAAAGAATTAGGATTTGCCCAAGCTGGTCCAACCCCTATCTATGAAGACAATGCATCGGCAATTGAGATCATCAATGCTCAGAAGCCAACTGAACGAACCAGACATATTGAAATCAGGTTCTTTGCCATACAAGCATGGAAGGAAAACGGTGAGATCAAGATGATTCATATTCCTGGAGTTATCAACCCGGCTGATGACCTAACCAAACCATTGGGATGGATCTTGCACGCCCGACATGCAAGATATATCATGGGACACTACCCAGGTTAAATCGTTTGATTGCTGTGATCACTCTATGGCCGCGTCCGAATTGCTAGAACGATTTCATATTACAATCACGTTGATATGATTCGATCAATCGATCCATCGAACACAGCCTCAATATGACCAAGGTTAAATATACTCCGACAGTAATCCAATACCATGCGAGTAGAGTATTGGATCAAGGGGTGTGTTGTCGGCGAAAAATACGGACCATTGTCGGCGTCAAATTTTGATCGAAAAGCCGATAAAACGAAACGACGACTGAGGTGCGGAATACAAGAACGATCGAGCGTTAGAACCAAACGCACCTCCACTACCTGGAATCCTTAAGTGGTAAAAACGATATCACCTAAGGCTACAAACAAAAAGGAATAACCGGTTAGAAACAAGAAATATCCAAAGACCTGAACAGTAAGTAAACACTTGGAACCCATAAGTACATTCAGAAGAATATACTTGATATCCCGTGAGGAAATTACTTATTGCAATCAAGAAAATCAATACCGATTCCAGATGGGCCTACCTATATCCAGCACATATACCACGAATAAGCATACGCCCCATCGAACAGAATATTTAACCCCACAATGACCAATACCATTGAATGACCGATACAGTAAGACCGACACGACGCTAATACAGCAACAACAACAGAAGAATCGGTACGATGGTAAAGAAGACAGTAACAAATAACCGGGGAAGATCTCTACCATGTAAAATACAGAGAGCCCCGATACAGTGAAATACACAGTAAAATAAGAGCGTCTCTCTGAGCTCACATCTCTTTAAATTTTAATTATCCTATCCTTTTGGTCGATTTTTAGAGTAACAACAAAACCAACCTGATTTGAACACAGTGCAAATCCTGCCAATTCCCGACTAAAATATAACTCAGTCAATAACCCAAAAACCCACCAGATTTTAGCACAGTTCAAATCTTGCCAATCCCCGACTAAAATATAACTCAGTCATCAACCCAAAAACCAACCTGATTTGAACACAGTGCAAATCCTGCCAATTCCCGACTAAAATATAACTCAGTCATCAACCCAAAAACCAACATGATTTGAACACAGTGCAAATCTTTTAAGTCCCTAACTAAAATATAATTAAGTCGTCAACCCTAAAACCCACCAGATTTAGACACAGTGCAAATCTTTCCAGTCCCTAACCAAAATATAACTCGTCAGTCATCAATTCAAAAACCAACCAGATTTTAGCACAGTGTAAATCCCGCCAATTCCCGACTAAAATGTAACTCAGTCATCAACCCAAAAACCCAGCGGATTTGAACACTGTGCAAATCCTGCCAGTTCCCGACTCAAATATAACGCTGTCATCAACCCAAAAACCCACCAGATTTTAGCACACTGCAAATCTTTCCGGTCCCTAACCAAAATATAACTCAGTCATCAATTAAAAAATCAACCAGATTTAAACACAGTGCAAATCTTTTCAGTCCCGAACCAAAATATAATTAAATCGTCAACCCTAAAACCCGCCAGATTTAGACACAGTGCAAATCTTTCCAGTCCCTGACCAAATTATAACTCAGTCAATAACCCAAAAACCCACCAGATTTTAGCATTGTGCAAATCCTGCCAATCCCCGACTAAAATATAAAGCAGTCATCAACCCAAAAACCAACCAGATTTGAACACAGTGCAAATCCTGCCAATTCCCGACTAAAATATAACTCAGTCATCAACCCAAAAACCCACCAGATTTTAGCACAGTGCAAATCCTGCCAATCCCCGACTAAAATATAACTCAGTCATCAACCCAAAACACAACCAGATTTGAACACAGTGCAAATCTTTTCAGTCCCTAACCAAAATATAATTAAATCGTCAACCCTAAAACCCACCAGATTTAGACACAATGCAAATCTTTCCAGTCCCTAAGCAAAATATAAGTCAGTCATCAACCCAAAAACCAACCAGATTTTAGCACAGTGCAAATACCGCCAGTCCCTAACCAAAATATAATTCAGTCATCAACCCAAAAACCAACCAGATTTGAGCATAGTGCAAATCCTGCCAGTCTCAGACCAAAATATAATTAAATCGTCTACCCAAAAACCAACCAGATTTGAGCATAGTGCAAATCCTGCCAGTGTACGAGCTACTGCTAAGTACGAGCTATCGTATTCACAGTTCAACAACGACCACAATCGTATCAGAGTAATTAAGTCCAGCTCATTTATGTAGAAATTGTACCAATTCAAAAAAGTCTGATTGTATTATTTCTCAACGGCAACGACAGAAGACCAAAGAAACGGATGACGACGTCGATCGGTCAGCCAGAATACATACACAACACCTACCAGAACTGAGTAGGAAGTGTAATCGGGCATACGGAAATTGCCGACGTAATCTTTGAAGGACGAAAACGTCGACCGGTCAGAAAACATCCACAACACCTACCAGAACTCAGTAGGAAGTGTAATCGGGCATACGGAAATTGCCGACGTAATCTTTGAAGGATGAAAACGTCGACCGGTCAGAATACATCCACAACTCCTACCAGAACTGAGTAGGAAGTGTAATCGGGCATACGGAAATTGCCGGCAGAAGCAAGCAAGCGGACCGACTATCACAAGTTTTTCAGTTCCGACGACGCTGTGTACAAATCCTACTATCCACCACAAGTCCGATTGGAAATACTATCGAACCTCGGTCAAGCGAGCAATCGCAACGAGCAATTGAAACAGGATCTCTTGCAGCGCGAGTCCATTGACCGACTGTCGCAAGTTTTTCTTTTCTGACGTCACTGTGTACAAATCCTACCATTAACGAGAAGTTGGATTGGAACTACTATCGAACTTCGGTCAAGTGAGCAATCGGAACGAGCAATCGAAACAGAGATCTCTTGCAGCGCAATTCTTGCAGCGCAAGTCCATTGACCGACTGTCGCAAGTTTTTCTTTTCTGACGTCACTGTGTACAAATCCTACCATTAACGAGAAGTTGGATTGGAAATACTATCGAACTTCGGTCAAGTGAGCAATCGGAACGAGCAATCGAAACAGAGATCTCTTGCAGCGCATTTCTTGCAGCGCAAGTCCATTGACCGACTGTCGCAAGTTTTTCTTTTCCGACGTCGCTGTGTACAAATCCTACCATTAACAAGAAGTTGGATTGGAAATTCTATCGAACTTCGGTCAAGCGAGCAATCGGAACGAGCAATCGAAACAGAGATCTCTTCCAGCGCGACGAGTCCATTGACCGACTGTCGCTAGTTTTTCTTTTCCGACGTTGCTGTGTACAAATCCTACCATTAACAAGAAGTTGGATTGGAAATTCTATCGAACTTCGGTCAAGCGAGCAATCGTAACAAGCAATAAAAACAGAGACTTCTTGCAGCGCGACGAGTCCATTGACCGACTGTCGCAAGTTTTTCTTTTCCGACGTCGCTGTGTACAAATCCTACCATTAACGAGAAGTTGGATTGGAAATTCTATCAAACTTCGGTCAAGCGAGCAATCGTAACAAGCAATAAAAACAGAGACTTCTTGCAGCGCGAGTCCATTGACCGACTGTCGCAAGTTTTTCTTTTCCGACGTCGCTGTGTACAAATCCTACCATTAACAAGAAGTTGGATTGGAAATTCTATCGAACTTCGGTTAAGCGAGCAATCCGAACGGAACGAGCAATCAAAACAGGATCTCTTGCAGCGCGAGTCCATTGACCAACTGTCGCAAGTTTTTCTTTTCCGACGTCGCTGTGTACAAATCCTACCATTAACAAGAAGTTGGATTGGAAATACTATCGAACTTCGGTCAAGCGAGCAATCGTAACGAGCAATCGAAACAGAGATCTCTTCCAGCGCGACGAGTCCATTGACCGACTGTCGCTAGTTTTTCTTTTCCGACGTTGCTGTGTACAAATCCTACCATTAACGAGAAGTTGGATTGGAAATTCTATCGAACTTCGGTCAAGCGAGCAATCGTAACAAGCAATAAAAACAGAGACTTCTTGCAGCGCGAGTCCATTGACCGACTGTCGCAAGTTTTTCTTTTCCGACGTTGCTTTGTACAAATCCTACCATTAACAAGGAGTTGGATTGGAAATACTATCGAACTTCGGTCGAGGGAAACAAGCCATCGCAATAGGATCGATCTATCTGACCGACTGTTGCAAGTTTTTCTTTTCTGACGTCACTGTGTACAATTCCTACCATTCAACCGGCGTTTTCAAGCACAAGTGGCGTTTCAATCAACGTTTTCAACCGGTTGTTCAAAGCGGCATTTTCAACCGGCGTTTCCAAGGGCAAGCGGTGTTTCAACTGGCGTTTCAACTGGCGTTTCAACCGGCCTTTTCAACAGGCGTTGCAACTGGCCTTTCCATTCAACAAGCCTTTCCAAGCACAAGCAACATTTCAACCGGCGTTTCAACCGGCGTTTTCAAGTGCAAGCGAGGATACACTTCTGATACCAGGTACAGTTTTTGAATTTTGTGAAGTGCATTGGGTTGTAGCATGGAAGTAGTAGTGTTCTTGGAGAATGCAAATTTGCAGACAAATCAACAGCCATAGTAAGATGTCATTACCATCCTTCACCTTCTTCAAGGGGAGGATAGAATGTCGCTTTTTGGAGACAAAGCCCACTTGTACATTGTGCGTGCGAAAATCTGCTTTGCAGATCGTTTCACAGTGGTGTACTTTAAGGTGCTGAGGCTTTCTCCATAAGTATAATCTGAAATGGTACTGTTGTCTTGCAATGATGAATTCAATCTTGAACTTGAAGCTTGTTGCATTACAAGTGGCATTAATTACAGTTTGCTGAATAATACATGGTGTGCACACTTGACTATAGTCTTGTGGGTAAGACACATCCTCTGTCAGCAATTATGTATTCTTGATGTCATTGGAATAATATGAGCTTACACTCAAGCATTGTTTTCCTCAAGCCAACTCTTTGGAATCTGAATGGTGAAAAACAATGATTAACTGTTTTCAGTGTCTCTAATTTTTGTTTGTTTGTTGAAATCTCATATTGGCAACCAACGTTTCAACCAACCAGCATTCAACCGGTGTCTTCATCATCATGAGTGAGAAAGCAAAAAAGTTGGAAATCAAGAAAGTGTTGGGTCTGGAAGAGATTGTTGTTCCTTTGTTGTACATGAATGAAACAATAAGCAAGGAGAAGTCATTTGAAATGTTGAACACAGCCAAACCAAGTGCTGCAAAAGGAAATCATTATGTTTCAGGACTGGTGTACTCTACACATCAAATGCCAACACCAAACACCAACAATGGATGGACTTATGTTGTCAGACGTCCGACAAAAAAGGAACGATTGAATAGGATGGCAAAATACTCTCATGTTATCTCAACACCTGTACAAAAACAAGAGTACAACTTTGCTAACGGAAAAATCTATGTTGACTATCTAAAGACTAATCTGTCAGATGACATTAAGAACAACCTATCAAAAATTCTCAACTCACATACAGAAGTTAGAACGAAATTGGGTGAGACAGGAAAAATGGTAGCTTTTGGTTCAAGATTTGATTGTGTCTCAGCTTCAACAACTTATTATGGGGCTAAACATGAAGATTTGGCCAGCGTTCAAAGCACTGTGAGGAATTTCATTGTTCCTTTCCATGATGTGTTGGAACAAAGTATGTGCAATGAATTGCTTCAGCCTGTGATGAAGCACTTAAAAAGGAAAGAAAATACTCTTTGTTTCCAAAAGAAATCATATTTGCCAACATTTGCTTGTGCAATGAATTTGACCAATGCTATTCACACTGATAAGCAAGACACTACACGTTCATTTGCTTTGTTCCTTTCAAGCAATCCTAAACAACCCTTGCCAACAACATGGTTTCTTTTTCCTTTTTTTGGTCTGTCAATTGAGTTAAAGGGTACAGTGCTAATAACTTGGGAAGCTTTTTCTATGCCTCATGCGTCATGTACAGTTTTGGCTACATCTGAGAATTGTTTCTCTAGCCAGCATGAAGCTTCTGTTGTTTCGGCTGTTGGTTTTGGCAATAGGCGGGTTCAAGGTGCAATTTCAATGAAGATGAGTTTAGAAAAAAAAGGGCGCAACAAAAACATTGAAGTTGGGGACAAAGTTAATGTGAGCTTGTCCTTTCAAAAACTATCAGAAATGAAGAGTTCAACAACAGGTTCGAGGTATCAATGGTGTTCCAGCAAAGATTGCAGTACCAATGTTAGGCCTAAAAAGAGGAGCCATAGAATTGCTATTGTGCAGTCCCTGTGTGCTGAAGAACAATCAGTTAGAGTGAAGTTCTGCGGAAAATTGCACAACACATTGGGAATTCAAGAGGTTCCAATGTATGATGTTAGTTTACGAATGAAATGTAATAAAATTAATTAATATTTTATACCCATATTATCTTGCAATAACTCAGTCATCAACCCAAAAACCCACCAGATTTGAGCACAGTGCAAATCCTGCCAATCCCCAACCAAAATAGAGTTAGATATTATGTATCCAGTTCAGACAGCGATAGTTCTGACAGCAGTTCCGATTGAGTAGCAAGGGTGAATGTAACGTTTAACTTTAAATTATTGTTTAATATTACTATAGAGGGTTCGCTCTAAGTACAGTTTTGCGAGATACATATGCGCTCATAATATAACAGCCTTCGTATTTCGGATTCGAACAGCTATGTAATACTAATGGGTTGAACAATAGAGTATCGCCTGACCTCAATGGCACTTTCACTCCATACATGGGGAAGACGGTTGATGACTGAGTTTTATTTTGGTTAGGGACTGGAAAGATCTGCACTGTTTTCAAATCTGGTGGATTTTTGGATTGATGACTGAGTTATATTTTAGTCGGGGATTGACAGGATTTGCACTGTGTTCAAATCTGATATGGTTTAGGGTTGAGGATTGAGTTATATTTTGGTCGGGGATTGGAAAGATTTGCACTGGCTTCAAATCTGTTCAATTTTTGAACTGATGACTGATTTACTTTTTAGTCAGGGATTGAAATAATTTGCACTGTGCTCAAATCTCGTGGGTTTTTCAGCTGTTGGGAGACACAAAACATAAGAATACTGATCTACAAAGAAGAAAAGACAAAAACAAGCACATAACTTCACAGTACCCGACAGGAACAAACCATCATGAACAGCAATATACCTCCCATGGATTTGGATGATCAGGAAATCAATGACAATGCCAATACAACTGTGGGTACAGAGAAGACACTAGAAGGAAAAACAGAGTCAAAAACAATTTCTGTCATGCTAGAAGCAGCAATCGATACAGCACCCGACAGGAACAATCCTATCATGAACAGCAATTTATCGCCCGCCAACGCAGCAAGCGATACAGCACCCGACAGGAAAAATCCCATCATGAACAGCAATTTATCGAACACCAACAATCCTGCTTTGACGACACTAACTCCCATGGATTTAGAGGGTAAAGAAAGTAATGACAATGCCAATATAACTGTGGGTACGGAGAAGACACTTGAAAGAAAAATGGAGTCAAAAACAATTTCTGTCATGGTAGAAACAGCAATCGATGACAATGGTAATGCCAATGTGAATGTCGGCATTGTTAAGGAAACAAATTTAGAAAATATTGGACAGGACACGGTGAATTACAAAACGGTTGCAGGGACAGAGACGACAACAATTTCTGGTAATGACGCAACAGCAACAACAACAGAAATTGATGTGACGACAAATGAGACAACTTCACCGGACGATCATCAGATTGTTAAAAGGATGTCAGATAATCAAGAGACAAAGAATAAAGGAAAGCCAATCGGTTCAAAGAAAAAAAATGATCCTCTATCAAAATACAACAAACCGAATCTAGTGGAAATTAGAAAACTATCTAAAGAAAAAGCAATCGACATGATGTCTGGATTATGCAGTTATATCTTTCATGATAATGACAAGGAAATACCATATGCGATGCCATCTTCGGTGATGGGTTTCATATGTAAATGTGGGCAAGTTATGGGCCATGCAAAAAAAGCAAGTAAACACTTACAAAACTGCCAATCCATGGAAGACACTGTCCCAAAATGCATACCAGATGAAATGAATTATAGAGCTGAATCTCGATATGCATGGTATCAGAACAAGCTTCAGTTGAAATTGAGTCTTAAACAAAAAACATTTGCCTGTATCTGTGGTGAGATGCATGGAATAACAGCTTTTTCCACTCATGCTAATGCCTGTCAATTTGCTGCAGAGTGCGTCAAGGAATTTGAATTGAGGAATGCTACTCCTCAACCATTGAAATCTATGACAAATGGATCTTTTTCTAATGATGTTTTGCTTGAAATTTCTCAACCCAATCATTCAACATCTTACAAACGCATGAAATGTGAAGAAATGAAAGATCACCCATTTGTTACTATGACGTTTGAACAAGCTGCGTTTTATGTGCCAAAACTTGAAGATCCATTGTTTGCTACACAATTGCAAATTGTTGATAGCATCCAAGCCAAAATTATGAAACATTGGGATTTTTTCAAGTCAGTTGTTTCTAAGGCAAGGAAAGCAGATCATTCCGCACAACCAATACAAGCATTCAGATATGAAATGCATCTGTCTTTCAGTCCAACGCACCTAGCACTTAAACCGGCATGGAAAAAGTTTTGTGATAAAACTGGTTTTGAGATGCGTCATATGGTTTCTTTGTTAAAATTTATTGAAGAAACCACTATGAATATGTGTTTACCACGAACAATTCCAAAAGAAGAAATTCAATATTGGAAGGTTGCTACACCTAGCCTAATAATCACTGAAGTACGTGGTGATCAGGCTATGCACTTAGATTTGATGGGACATCGTTTTGAAAAACAATTTGGAATGCTGCTTACAGGAGGGCAGAGTACAACAAAAGTGGTTGAACCAAGTCAAAAAGAAAAGGTTGGTTATAGAACAGCAATTGATCTCATTCAGAAAGGTTTATCATCTGTTCGGGCTTTGAATTGGATAAATATTCCAGATTCATTTTTTCAGAAAATCAAAAATATGGGAGAAACGGAAGAAGCCTTGGATGAATATTTTCAAACAGCATTTGGTGATTTATTCAGGATTATTCATGGTGAACGTCATGTCCAATGCGACAAAAATGAATCGATTACACCCAATCTGCTCGAAAATTTTGAATTCAAAGCAGCCAGACTCGTACGGTGTCCTTTGCTGTCTTTTTCTGAAATTCCAGGAGGAGTAATCCACGCTGGTAGTGGTTCATCCATAAACACGATCCGTATTTTGCTATTTTGGACTGCATATAACAAGACAAAAACAAAACAGTATGATGCTGGTTTACAGGTTACACTTCTGCAGAATATGGTTATGATTGCAGAGTCTGTTTGGAAACATATTGATGATTTGGACAAAGAATATATGATTCATCTACTCTACTATGCATATTACGTTTCAGCAGAAGCTTACAAGCCTACAGCCTCTGGAATGTTTGCAAGTCAAGGCAATTTTTCTGAAGTGCACACACTTGTTTCAAAATTTCACATTATATGTGAATGTGAATCAGATGCAGAGAAGAATCAAAAAATGACTGAATTGCTTTCCACCTATACTAAATGTTTGTTCAAGGTTCAATATCACCGTGAAGCAAAAAAACATAAAAAAACTATAAGGAAAATTAAGTTATTTTCCCCACGACCCCCTTTTTGGGGGGTCTAATACGTGCAAAAGACAGATTACATTAAAAAAATTAAAATTTGTTTGTTAGATGTTAATTTCTCATTCCCTCTATGCTTTGAATTCATTTTGTGCGCGAGACATGCTCACACATACATCACATGCACATACATGACACGTGCCCCACGCATGGTATAATTGGAAGACACATGTTGAATAGTTTTTAGAGTACTTTTCACATCATAGTATCTTCAATTCGTTCATCTTAATCAATTCCATTACTATGAAGTCCCAGGTTTGTGAAAAAATCTGTATTTTATTATCTATGATTAATCCAATTGACCTATTGCAAATTCCAAGGCAATCTTGTTTCATTGTTTTTAATCTATCACAACAGTGTCAAGTCCCAGGTTCTCAAAATCGTTTGACAGGATAACGTAGAATTAGCAGGCAAACAATCAATTTGGAATTACTTCACACACTACTGTGTGGTTTTTGAAGGTATTTTGGTCCGTGCATTACCACTGCAATTTTTGCACACTTTTTTCACGATGAAAAACCCATCCTAATCACGATAAAATAAACACTTCAAATACAGCAGCATCTAATCAATCATTCTTTTCAATATGGCGCCAACGAGAAAGGCTGTAAACTCCATTGATGACTCTAAGAAAAAGACTACCACTGTCACCAGAAAACCTCCATCTCCAGTTAAAAAAGAGAAAATCATTAAACCTAGAAAGTTGAGCAGCCCACGAAAGTATCAGCAGAATGTGGTAGAAGTTTTCAAATTTTGCACGGATGATAGAATGATGGGTGCACAGCTTCTTAATGTTATGGGTGAAGCTGGTTTTGCGTTTCCTGTGTTGAAAGCAATCAGAGAAGGTAATTTGAACAAGTATCCTGAGCTAGGTCCTGATCATTTTGATGTGAGATGCACGGAAACTCTTATTCTGAGGGAATCACATGACACTAACAAAGCTCTAAAAGACACACCCACCAGCAAATATGGACATGTTGCTTTTGTTGCCTTCCCTAATCCTGACAGATACCCTACCATTGAAACAGAGACTATGGAAGAATTCAGAGATTTGATCGTCAAGATTTTTTGTAGTGAAGAACAGAAAGATGCCGAAAAAACATTTCTTCCATTTTCTCCAACTCATATCAAAATCCCAAACAATGCTCCTCCTAATAGTTCCATTGACAAAATATTCAAGGATGATAGTACACATGCAATCTTTGAAACCTATCATTGTCCAGAAGAGGTGAAGACTCCAGAAGAGACATATTCATACATCCGTGAGAATGATTTGTGGGACATCTTTACACGCAAAAACAATGGTGAATACAGCTACTATGCAACACGCTTTGTTGGCTTTCCTGTAGGACAGAACTATCAGGATTGAAGTATCATCTCCAGATTAACAGAAATCATGTTAATTACAAAGGGTCAATGCCACGTTATCAGAAGATTATCAGATTTTACCAAAAAGAATTATTGCATCAAAAACAATTGACATAATCGCATACCATCCCAAAAGCAATTACATAACAAATACAAAAAAAACATATTATTCATCATCTTTTTCTCAACTGTCATAAATTGAAAAATCTAAATCAGCAAAGCATAACATTTGTGTACAAAAACAAAACATAATAAGTCTATTCCCGTACCAAAATTATAGAGATTTGAAGACAGTGCAAATCCTGTCAATCACGGACCGAAATATAACTCAGTCATCAATCCAAAAACTCAACAGATTTGAAGACAGTGCAAATCCTGCCCATCCCCGACCAAAATATAAGTCAGTCATCAATAAAAAAACTCACCAGATTTGAAGACAGTGCAAATCTTTCCAATCCACGACCAAAATATAACTCAATCATAAACCCAAAAACTCACTAGATTTGAAGATAGTGCAAATTCTGCCCATCCCCGACCAAAATATAACTCAGTCATCAATCCAAAAATTCACCAGATTTGAAGACAGTGCAAATCCTGCCCATCCCCGATCAAAAGAAATCTCAATCATCAACCAAAAACTCACCAGATTTGAAGACAGTGCAAATCCTGCCCATCCCCGACCAAACTATAACTCAGTCATCAATCCAAAAATTCACCAGATTTGAACACAGTGCAAATCTTTTCAGTCCCTAACCAAAATATAATTCAATCATCAACCAAAAAACTAACCAGATTTGAACACTGTGCAAATCTTGTCAATCCCCGACCAAAATTTAACTAAATCATCAACCCAAAAACACACCAGATTTGAAGACAGTGCAAATCCTGCCCATCCCCGACCAAAATATAACTCAGTCATCAATTCAAAAATTCACCTGATTTTAAGTCAGTGCAAATCCTGCCAATCCACGACCAAAATATAACTCAGTCGTCAATTCAAAAACTCACCAGATTTGAACACAGTGCAAATATTTCCATCCCCGACCAAAATATAATATAACTCAGTCATCAACCCAAAAACTCAACAGATTTGAACACGGTGCAAATCCTGACAATCATCAACCCAAGTGCAAATTTTGCCAATCCTCGACCTAACATTAACTCAGTTGACTATCAAAATATTGACCAGATTTGGCCCAAATTTATGTTTCAGGTACGTTAGGCAAGCAAATTGGAAATGTTTTCAACTATTTCAAATCTACATGGCTCTGAGTATCCCGTTTCTTACCTAATATCATTGATCATTTTCACTACAATATTCTGAAACAGGTTGATAATGCTTGTGACAACTCATGCCATTCAAAAAGCCTATGAAGAGGCATTTAAAGCAAAAAATAAATTGATTACTTTTTCTCAGGGAAAGTTCAAAGCAAACGTTTGCTGTATCTGTGACAGATTCATAAGAACAGGTGATGAAAAAAAACTTGACTTTAGTTCTCTAGCACATCCATATGTTAGAGATTATTTTCACAAGAAGAAAATCAAGTGGGATAATATGCCGTTTAAATTTGCTTCTGTGTCAGTTAGGAACCAAGTTCTGAAGCAATACACACAAAAATGTATCAATGGTAGAAGAATAATCCACAATCAACAAATTAAATTCAATGATTTCATTTTGTCACCAAAGACATATGCGATCAAGCCTTCTAGTGATAGAGAAGCTATCTTCCAATTTGGGTGCTGCAGCCAATGCTATAATGGTATTGAGAGCATGAAAAAGAACAATAATAAACAAGCCAAGCTTCCAAAATATGCTATAGCAAATGGACTCTTGCATGGATATCCTCCTAACGAACTATTAGATTTGACAGCAACAGAACTTGCCATTATCTCAGATGTGAGAATCAGCCAACACATATTTCATTTCCATGCTGGACAGCATCAAATGATTAAAGGGTATCACTTTTTGAGAAGAAACAATTTGGAATATACAAGTGGCGTTATCAACTATCTGGAATCAATTGGGAAGAATCAAATCCAAGTGATCCTAACAGGATCATTCACTAACCAACAAAAAATGGCAGTAAAAAAGAAAATGGAGTTCAGAATACAAAAAGTGAAAAAAGCCTTGCATTGGATGAAACAAAATATGGGTTACCTTGAGGATGAAAACATAAAGTGATACTCATATCATTTTACCTCTTTTTGTTGACTAAGACCAATCAAATACCATCTTCGAACTCAAACATTGAACAACAATTTGAAATGCATGTCATCTTTCCTGACGAGAATCTACCCAGCACAACCAATGGAGGATTTGACACAGATAAACATTTCAAGGACCACTGTATAGAAGATCTCATTGACAAGAATGCCACCATGATCTGTAGAACATCCAACAACATACTGAAAGATTATGAAGGGAACAATTTCTTGCGTTCTTTCCCACTTCAATTTCCATATGGCATTGGATCTGTTGATGTGGATGGAGAAGAGAGAATGAGTCCTGATTATCTGAAATATTTATCAGAGTTATCATCACCATGCTTTCATAAGGGTGAATTTGTAGCAGTTATGTACAATTTTGTACAAAGAGTCAAAATGGTGAAACATTCCTATTTAAAAACAACAAAAAACCTGAGGTGCAACTTTTCACAGCTTGACCCAGTTCAACTCAAACAAGCATCAATCAATTTTCTAGATGGAAATGTGGTGCCAGAAACAAATGAAGATTTTTTTCTATCTAAAATAAGGGGAGTAACAAGTTCAATGGGAAATACAAATGCAGCTTCTGATCTTGCTAGAAAGAAAATGTTTCAACTGATGGCACATTATGGATTGCCTTGCATACTATTCACCATCACTCCAAATGATTCAATCAATTTTAGGATTAGAGTGATGTCAAAATCCAAGGATGAAGAAGTTACTTCTGAGGATTTCCCAGATCTTTTTAAGCGAGAACAACCACCCATTGATGATTGTGATCTTTTTCAGTTTGTGACAGAGTGCTCATCGATAAGAACAACATATCCAGGTATTTGTGCTATTGAATTTGAAAATATTTTGGAAATAACCATCAAGTTCATATTGGGATGGGATAACAAGGAAGGTAACATCAAAGATATGGGTTTATTTGGCGATTTAGAAGCATATAGTGTTGCAGTTGAAGAACAAGGACGTGGCACTCTGCATGCACATTTTGTTTTGTGGATAAATAAATGGAATGATCTGCTACAAGATTTGCATACGGAGGACAAGCAAGATGGGGCAATAGAGACCATGAAACAGTATGCACAAAACATACTGACAACAAAATTGTTTCAGAACTTTGATTCTATTCAGTGCAGGAATCCTGAGTGTTTGAGTTTGGTTTCAGAATCTTTTGAGAAATGCACAGAACAGGATTTAAGGAGCTTGAGACTTAAACATGGTCACACATCACTGGGTGACAAAGCAATTTTCAAATGCAGAGCCTGCTCTAAACTTTACACAAGTGAAGATTTGGCGCGTGAAAGTTTAGATTTCCTCAAAAGTATACCAACATCAAATGAAACTGGAGAACAATATTTCATGTATCACAAGTTTTGGAATGGTGTGACTAAGCAATCAAAATGTCAGGTGACAATGGAAATGGCATTGCATAAAGAAACTGCAGCCCAAATTAAAAGTGGGTTTTTCCCGCGCCTTGGATCAATGAAATACAAAAAAAACCTTCACATTGTGAATTTGTTACGCAATTTGCATGCCTCAACACATGCAAGCTCATGTCACAAAAAGGACAAACATGGTGAATGTAGGTTCAAGCTCCCGCTTCCTGCTTGTGATGAAACAAAGATACATTTTGAAGATGAAGAATTAACATCATTTGATTGGACAGGCAAATGCAACAAGAAACAATTGTTTGTCTGGGAACATGAGAGAACACATCAGGATTGTTTTGCCAATTCAAACAATAGTATTGTAAGTTCTATTTTTCAATGCAACAACAATGTTATTTGGGGGGTGGATGGTGCAGGGATTTATTACCTTACATGTTATGCCTCAAAAAGTACACAAAAGGATGATAAAGAAAAGATCAGTGCAGTTGCAGAAAAAGTAATCAAACAACTTGGTGAACAACAGAGACAAGAAAATGAAAATGTCACAATGAGTGATGAAGAACATGATGAACCAAACACAGTAAACCACAGAAATGACTCTACAGCACAACTAAACGAAACAAATGAAGAAGATGATCTGATGAGGGAAAAAGTTGGAATAAGAGCTATTCTAAATGCATTGTTCAAAGTGACACAAGATAACATCACTTCAGCACCAATGGCTGCCTACCTGACAAGAAACCATACAAGATTTAGGTTCTCAGAAGAGTTTTCAACATTGGTGTTGAGCAATTATATTGAGAATGATCATGTTGTTGATGGTGTTCTAAAACTGAAAGAAGCCAATGAAAGTGACAATGAAGAAGACTTGCCAGTTTACATATCACAAGTAGCAAATTATATTTGCAGACCAACAGAACTAGAGGGTGTGTGTCTTTATGATTTTGCATCAAAGTATTATACAAAAATGAGAAGAAGTAAGACATCACTGGACTTTACGGATAACCATCCCTCCAAAAACCATTCATTTTGTGATGAATACAAAAAACCTAAACTTCCAGGTATCTGTCACTATGATTTGAAATCGACGTCAAACTTTAGGAACAAACAAATTGGGAATTTTGTCCCACAGCATGAAAATGAAGAACACCAGGAAATTGCTTTAGCAATGGAAGATTATGCTAAAAGAGCAAGTGTGTTATTTTCACCATTCAGAAAGCTTTCTGACCTCCAATTGAATTCCAAATATCTTCCCTATTTTCAATCTTTTTTAGCAAATGGTTTGCTAAAACAAGAGCATCAGAATATTTTGAAGAATATTCAAAGGACACATAACAACTTGATGGGTGGACGTGCAAAAGATGCACTAGAGAGAGTGACCTTACCACCAGATACTAGGTGGACACATGATGAATCAAATGCAGAAGACAACAACAGAAATAATATCAACATCTTGGATGAATTGGATCTTTTTGGAAACACAGTTTTAGGATTGGATGATGACAACTGTTTTAGAACGAGTCATAATCTATTTTCCTTCAACACATCAATCATTACTAAGGCAGGAAGCAATCATTGTGGACACAATTTGATTAAGGCACCAAATATTGACCAAACAAAAACAATATTTTGTTCAGCTTCTAGAGTATCATTAATGGAAGATGGTGAAGATACAGATATGGGCAGGGATTGGCATGAGCTTGACATCACAAACATGATTAAAGTGATGGTAACACACCATACTGTGGTTACAAATGAAGAGATCACAAACTTATCTGCCACGGGTACTTGTGAAAACATGATTGCATATGGTAAAGAGATATTCAATGGTGACAAACATCAAATGATAGCATTTGTATACATTGTCTCTGGATTTGTACTGAGAGTTTATGAAAAACAAAAGAAAAATGGAATGCAAAAAACAAGAAACACAAGGAGAAGATTATCTGGTGAATTGGGAAGACTTGCACCATTCAATGAATTTGGTGAGGAGGAAGAGAACGATGATTTTGACTCATCTATTTCAAGGCGTGACAAGATCAACTTCAGTACAACAGTTCAGATGTTGCAAGAAATGCATGAACATCGACAACAATCCATAGCATTTCTATCGGGTGCAGGTGGTACAGGGAAAAGTCGCGTGATCAGAGCAATTCTGTCTTATTGCAAGGAATTCTGTGAAAATTTGAACATCAAGTTTACAAGGCAAACAATTGTTGTTACAGCTTTAACTGGATGTGCAGCAGTGTCAATTCATGGTAGCACTCTTCATAGTGCTTGCCACATTCCAGTGAAAGAGAACGATTCATCCCTTGAAAAATTAAGTGAATTCAAAGAAGATTGGGTTGACACAGAAATGATCATTATTGATGAAATATCCTTTGCAAATTATTCATTGTTAAACAGGCTGCATAAAACATTAAATGAATTGAAGGATGCTCCAAGAACAAATACATTGTACGGTGGTATTAATGTACTCTTTGCTGGAGATTTCAATCAGCTACCTCCCATAAATGGAACCAAAATATATGATGAGCAATATACAACAATGTTCAGGGATGCTGTCAATGTGATGCTGGAATTAAAAACAAACCACAGGTTTCAGGAAGATGCATCATATGGAAAATTGTTAGAAAGAATTTTTAAAATTGGGCTTAGTGAAGAAGATGCTAAGCTTATCAACTCAAGGAAAGTGATTGAGAGTGATTCTTTACCAAAGGCAATATCTTATGCGGTAGCAAGAAACAAAGACAGGTGCGCAATCAATGATGCAATTTTTGCCCTTCATTTACAACAAACCCATTCCAAGAACATTGAAGACCCTATTCCCTTGCACACCATATGCATACGAGCATCCAATGTTGAATACAAATATGCCAAAAGCAGAAAAGATTACAAGGCCTTTCCAGATAAAGGAGATATATTTTACAGTTGTTGCTCTGATGCAGATGTTACAGAAAGAAGAGGAAGTACACATGTTGATCCATTTCTAAAGCTATATATTGGTTGTCCCATCATGATAACAAGCAATATATCTGTTGAAGAATCTATAGCTAATGGTTCAATGTGTGAATTTAAAGGTTTGATTTTGAAACAAGAGATGAACAGTTTTGAAGCCCTTGAGAGTGTTGTGATCAATGGCTATTATGTCAATTGCATTGATGCTGATAAAATTGAATCTATACAAGTTATTCTTACAGATACCAATACTCCAGAAGAACAACCCATATACAACCTCAAATTGCCCGAAAAAGATATTTATGCCTTGTGCAAGTATCCTTCTCTGTTTAGTGAGCACATCAGTCACAAATCATCAAGACAGAATTTGAGCGTCAAACTCAAACAATTCCCTCTCAACATTTCCCATGCTAGAACTGTGCATAAATTACAAGGGCGTTCCATAGACAATATTTTGGTTTCGAGTTGGAACTATAGGATGCAACATTGGATATATGTTGTTTTATCAAGGTGTAAAACATTGAATGGATTGTACTTGAGGGATGAGATAGATCATACCAAAGTCAAGGGAATGTGTAAAGAAATTAAAAATTTCTATGATGAATTCCAGAAAGAAAAACAACCACCATCAGTGTTGATTGAAAAAGTTACCAATAGTTTCTAACAATAGTAAATCCTGGCCGTTCACAACCACAATATCACTCAGTCATCAACCCATAAACACACCAGATTTAAAGAATATAACTCAATCTTCAACCCAAAAACTACCCAGAAATGAACACAGTGCAATTCTTGCCCATCCCCGACCAAAATATAAGTCAGTCATCAATCCAAAAACTCACTGGATTTGAATACAGTGCAAATCCTGCCCATCCCCGACCAAACTATAACTCAGTCATCAATCCAAAAACTCACCAGATTTGAACACAGTGCAAATCCTGCCCATCCACGACCAAAATATAACTCAGTCATCAATCCAAAAATTCACCAGATTTGAATACAGTGCAAATCCTGCCCAACCCCGACCAAACTATAACTCAGTCATCAATCCAAAAACTCACCAGATTTGAAGACAGTGCAAATCCTGCCCATCCACGACCAAAATATAACTCAGTCATCAATCCAAAAATTCACCAGATTTGAAGACAGTGCAAATCCTGCCCATCCCCGATCAAAATAAATCTCAATCATCAACCCAAAAACTCACCAGATTTGAAGACAGTGTAAATCCTGCCCATCCACGACCAGAATATAACTCAGTCATCAATCCAAAAATTCACCAGATTTGAAGACAGTGCAAATCCTGCCCATCCCCGATCAAAATATAACTCAATCATCAACCAAAAACTCACCAGATTTGAAGACAGTGCAAATCCTGCCCATCCCCGACCAAACTATAACTCAATCATCAACCCAAAAACTTACCAGATTTGAACACAGTGCAAATCCTGCCCATCCAAGACAAAAATATAACTCAGTCATCAATCCAAAAATTAACCAGATTTGAAGACAGTGCAAATCCTGCTCATCCCCGACCAAAATATAACTCAGCCATCAACCCAAAAACTCACCAGGTTTGAAGACAGTGCAGATCCTGCCCATCACCAACCTATACACATGTTCATTACCTGTAGACTTGTACATGGTTTTTGTACTGGGTATTTATTGTGGTAGACTTGTACATGGTTTTTGTACTGGGTATTTATTGTGGTATTTTTATTACGTACGGTACACTCAGAGTATTTCGTTGCAAATTAGTGTGTACTGTCTATGTGTTACTTGCATTACTACTGGTAGTAGTACCTGTATAGTAGTACTTGTACTGCTTGGCATGTACTTGATGGTCTGTCCTTTTTCCGTTTTTATGGTCTGTCCTCTTTTCGTTTTTATGGTCTGTCCTTTTTCCTTTTTAATGGTCTGTCCTTTTTCCTTTTTAATGGTCTGTGCTTTTTCCATTTTTTTGGTCCGAGCAAGTTGTATCTGATTTTCTATTTTTTATTTGCAAATTAGTGTGTACTGTCTATGTGGTACTGTAGTAGTACTTGTACTGCTTGGCATGTACTTGATGGTCTGTCCTTTTTCCGTTTTTATGGTCTGTCCTTTTTCCGTTTTTATGGTCTGTCCTTTTTCCTTTTTAATGGTCTGTCCTTTTTCCTTTTTAATGGTCTGTGCTTTTTCCGTTTTTTTGGTCCGAGCAAGTTGTATCTGATTTTCTATTTTTTAATTGCAAATTAGTGTGTACTGTCTATGTGGTACTTGCATTACTACTGGTAGTAGTACCTGTAGTAGTACTTGATCTGCTTGGCATGTACTTGATGGTCCCTTAACCGCGGCTGGCATGCGCGCGCGTGCGCGCGCAGGCATAGCCAGAAGAATTAGGTAAAAAGCTGTTATTTTAATTTAATTGAGGTATCATTCCTTCCCGTCTGTTTCGATCGAATAAATTCGATTCGTATCAGAGTAGATAGCTGTAAATACATCAAGTCCGACTCATTCATGTACAAATTGTACCAATTCTAACAAGTCCGATATTATTTCTCACCAACTCTCTCATCTGGCAAGGTTGATGACAACGTGACGACCAACTTGATCTAAGACAGATTTTAATCGTATGATTTTTTTCTTTATTCAGGTTAAATCTTATGGTTACTTGCAACCATAAAAATGAGAGTTTGCTACCATAAAAATGAGCGCGCGCCACTAGATATTACTATTGCTTTTAGAAGAAGCATCTCATTTCCGTAAATAATTATTTGGGTCCTGTTTTTTACGATTTTTAGTCGTAGCGTTTGTACCAAGTCTACTTGTTAAAAACAGATTTTTTTAATATTTCTACGTATTTTCCCCCCCCCAAACCCCCCCCACATAAACTCCGTCTACAAGGTTACGTTGTCAACTCCTAGGGTTAGTGTTAAACGTTCAACTAACAACTCCACCAATTTGCACTGTGTTCAAATCTGGTTGGTTTTTGGGTTGATGACTAAGTTATATTTTAGTCGGGGATTGGCAGGATTTGGAATGTGCTAAAATATGGTGGGTTTTTGGGTTGATGACTGCGTTATATTTTAGTCGGGGACTGGCAGGATTTGCACAGTGCTAAAATCTGGTAGGTTTTTGGGTTGATGACTGAGTTATATTTTAGTCGGGAATTGGCAGGATTTGCACTGTGCTAAAATCTGGTTGGTTTTTGAATTGATGACTGAGTTATATTTTAGTTACGGACTGGAAAGATTTGCACTGTGTTCAAATCAGGTTGGTTTTTGGGTTGATGACTGAGTTATATTTTAGTCGGGAATTGGCAGGATTTGCACTGTGCTAAAATCTGGTGGGTTTTTGGGTTGATGACTGAGTTGTATTTTAGTGGGGAATTAGCAGGATTTGCACTGTGCTAAAATCTGTTTGGTTTTTGGGTTGATGACTGAGTTATATTTTAGTCGGGAATTGGCAGGATTTGCACTGTGCTAAAATCTGGTTGGTTTTTGTTGAATTGATGACTGAGTTAAATTTTGGTTAGGGACTGGAAAGATTTGCACTGTGTCTAAATCTGGTGGGTTTTAGGATTGACGATTTAATCATATTTTGGTTCGGGACTGAAAAGATTTGCACTGTGTTCAAATCTGGTTGGTTTTCGGGTTGATGACTGAGTTATATTTTAGTCGGGGATTGGCAGGATTTGGAATGTGCTAAAATATGGTGGGTTTTGGGTTGATGACTGTGTTATATTTTAGTCGGGGACTGGCAGGATTTGCACAGTGCTAAAATCTGGTAGGTTTTTGGGTTGATGACTGAGTTATATTTTAGTCGGGAATTGGCAGGATTTGCGCTGTGCTAAAATCTGGTTGGTTTTTGAATTGATGACTGAGTTATATTTTAGTTAGGGACTGGAAAGATTTGCACTGTGTCTAAATCTTGTGGGTTTTTAGGCTTGACGATTTAATCATGTTGGTTTTTGGGTTGATTACTTAGTTATATTTTGGTCGGGGATTGGCAGGATTTGGACTGTGCTTAATTATGGTGATTTTTGGTTGATGACTGAGTTATATTTTGGTTAGGGACTGGACAGATTTGCACTGTGCGAAAATAGGGTGGGTTTTTGTATTGATGACTAAGTTTTATTTTGGTCGTGGACTTGCAGGATTTGCACAGTGCTCAAACCTAGTGGATTTTTGGGTTCGTGACTGAGTTATATTTTAATCGTAGAATTTCTTACCATAGCTTTACTGACACATACTTAAAATACATACAAACACTATGTACTCAACAACTCCACAGGGCCCCTGCAAAGCACTAATTGATACGACGATGATGAGAATAATCGATCCTCTGATTGATCTCGTATTGATTATTGGTGGAGTTGTTAGTTGAACGTTAAACACTAACCCTAATCCTAAGAGTTGACAACGTAACCTTCTAGACGGAGTTTATTGGGGGGGTTTGGGGGGGGGGGGGAATATGTAGAAATATTTAAAAAATCTGTTTTTAACAAGTAGACTTGGTACAAACGCTACAACTAAAAATCACTAAAAAGCTTAGCCAAACATTTATTTACGGAAATGAGATACTTCTTCTAAAAGCAATAGTAATATCTAGTGGCGCGCGTTCATTTTTATGGTAGCAAACTCTCATTTTTTTGGTTGCAAGTAACCATAAGATTTATCCTGAATACAGATAAAAATCATACAATTCTCATCGTCGTCATCATCGGCCCGAATGCATCTATTAACATGGAGTACGGTATGTACTCATACTCGTAAGTACAGTAGATACAAACTTCAATCGAAAAAGACGCAATGTCATCTATTCTACCAATCAAGTGACTGGAAAGATTTGCACTGTGTTCAAATCTGGTGGGTTTTTGGGTTGATGACTGAGTTATATTTTGGTCAGTGACTGGCAGGATTTGCACATTGTTCAAATCTGGTGGGTTTTGGGGTTGATGACTGAGTTATATCTAGTACAAAAAGCGTGTAAGAATCTACAGGCGTAGAAACCAACGCGGATTGAATACTAGTATGTATCTAGTACACAAAACGTGCAGAAATCTACACTCGTACAAAAAACGTGTAGAATTCTACAGAAGTTGAAGTATCCTAGATGGGGGTACGGTATCTAGCGTACGAATCGATGATTTCGATCGATGATTTCGATCGATGTACTAAAATCGTGTAGAAAACTACTACTCGCGTAGAATCCTACACGGATTCAATACCGAAAATTATCTAGTAAGGTGTAAACATATTTTCGTGTAGAAACCTACGCAGATTCAGTACCGAAAATTATCTAGTACTAAAAACGTGTAGAATTCTACACTAGTACAAGAGCATGTAGAATTCTACATGATGTACTAGAAGTATCCTCTACTTCGATCGATCGATTGATGTAGCGAGCCGAATGAAAGTAATGGTAGTGCCACGTGGCACTCCCTACAACCGGTAGAGAGCCAGACTGGGGGAAAACCTAGTAAAATCTAGCAGATTCACTATCACTGAAACCAGCTTCTAAGCACACGCTTAAACCCCGATAGCCTCAACAAGCCAGCAAAGGATTCCTCCAGCAAAGCGCAAGCCTACCATCACGCGCTACCAGAAGAAGTACGATCTACACGCACGATCGATTCCCTGTATCATTCGCACGATCGATTCCCTGTATCACTCGCACGATCGATTCCCTGTATCACTCGCACGATCGATTCCCTGTATCACTAGCTAAAACCAGCTTCTAAGCACACGCTTAGACCCCGATAGCCTCAACAAGCGTGCCACGGATTCCCCTAGCAAGCCCATCGTTACCAAGGAAACACAATCGATTCCCTGTATCACCGGATAAGATGTGTCACTGTATCACGGTAGTAGCTCGTACGGATGGGCTTGCGACCGAAAGACTCGTCTGCAACCAAAAATTACAGGCTAGCACTAGAACAAGCCGGTAAAGGATCCCTCCAGGAAATCCAAGCATACAGCTCACTCTTTTGCTCCTAAAAACGATTAGTAGTAGAATAAATTGGCTTACACGTCCAGGTCCAATAGTCATCCCTATTGTACCCGTACAAGCCTACCGATTCGATAGTCATCCCTATCGAGACTAGTCACACTAGCGAATCGACAATCCAACGCCCTAGTCACACTAGCCAATCGACGATCCAACGCCAGAGTACTAGTGTCTCATCGAGACTAGCCGTACCACCAGCGCCTCCGTCAGTCTGCTCTTACTAACACACTCACACAGCCGCTCCCCCTCGTCATACAATAGGCCCGGCCGTTATACCAGCGATGACGTCTCCCCGCAGCGAGTAGACAGACCTCCACGCGTCCATCCGCGAATCGATTGGCGGCTCCGATGTTGACCTACTCGGAGTACTTCCGGACTACTCCAAGCCCATTTGGGAGCACGGCAGAGTGCAACAAGGCCTACTCGACCATCTTCAGCTACTTCACTCTGGCCTCCCCCCCCAGGTCCTCTTGGAACATCTACTCAACCTCTTTGAGGCTGAGGCTGTGGGCGCGCTGGGGATCTTTGTAGCTGACTCCCAAGGCCTGCCCTGCCTCCGATTGGTGCATGGCCTTCAAAAGTACCCGGGGCCCTTGGCTCAACACAGCCCCAACAAAAACAAGGCCTTTGGGTACTTGGACGACAATGAAGGGGAAGCTGGGGAACTGGTGCTAGTAGATTCAGCCATGCTGTCCCCCACAACAGCCACGCGGGTGCTAACCCTGGATCATCACCTGGCGGAGTTGGAGGCGCACCCCGCAAGACTGTCCATCCCAGTGATACCAGAGGGGACCGCCCACTCTGAGTTGATACAAGCCCACAAGTCTTTCTTCATTCCCTTTGAGTTGGTGCACTTTCTCTTGGGAAAGGGGCTCTCTCCAAAACAAGCCATGGAGATCCTCCATCCTTGGCTCAACATGGCGGGGCTAATGGAGTCCTGCACCCCCCTGTTTAACACTCTCAGGTTAGCCAGGACTACAGCTACAGAACCCGGTGGCAGCCCCAAGCTCCAGCAGCCAGGTCCATTCTTTAGAAATGAGACCGGCCTTATCAGCTACATGAAGCTCAAGGTGATGTACCGGGACCTGCCAGAACTGGAGCGAACTGGGGCTCCACCAGGAGACCCAAAGCTCACAGCAGCAGTCACGGCCCTCACAGACCACCAACTAAAGCTAAGTGAGAATATGGACCACAAGCGGTCGCAGACAGTGAGGACCACTTGGGGCCCCTTGTACACCCAGCGCTTGCTTCTGCTCTGTGGTAAACAGGAAGAAGCGAACCTCCCCCCTATCTACCAGGCCTGGGCTCAAAAGAGCAAGCAGGAGAGGACCCACATGATCTTCCAAAGCCAAGTGGCAGCCAGGGCATCTGAGTTGGGGATCCAAGCCCCCTTGATTACCACCGCCGCTCTCAAGAGGTTCCAGGATGGCAACTTCCATGGTACTGACCCCTTTGATGTGGCAGATGGAATACTCCCCATGGCTTTCACACCCCCGGGGGGGTCTGCCGCCACCCTGAAAAGGGAGCAGGAGGCAGCCGCCACTGTGGCAGCCTATGACACTATGATCTCCACTGAAGGCAACTCCCTCACCTTGAAGGACTCCCTGGAGCTCCAGAAGACAAAGGCCTACATCCCTGTCGACTGGACTGAAGCCACCACCCAGCTGGAGAGCTACCTGGCCGTCCTAGCCACCATCCTAAGACTCAACCATGATGTCGTCACCAGCTACCAACAAGGCCTCCGCAGGCTCAAGATCCAGCAGATGCCCCTCCGAAGAGCAATTGCAGATGAGGTGGGAGAATTCCTCACCCCTGCCATTGTAGTCTACTACTTCCAAATCCGAGTCAGGGGATGGCTTGAGGAGCAGTGGGAAGCAGCCTCCATCCTTCCCTCCCCGGACTTTGGGGTGGACTTCCACACCTTCAGGATGAGCCAGAACCTCAACTGGCTCCCCAATGTCTCCAACGTAGCTGCCCTGAGACTACTGCGACGACCAGATCCTCCTCCGTCCCCCCCCAAGGCGGGCGCCAAGGGGAGTAGCCACAACAACAACAGCACCACTCCCTCTAGCAGCCCGGGAGTCCGCAACCCAACCGTAGGGACGCAACAAACACGACTCACCAATCCACACCGGGACTCCCGCCTCCAAGACAGCAATCATCCCATTGTCAAGAAACTGGAGTCAGCAAAAATGAGGGAAGCCATCCAAGTTATGAGAGACAAGGGGAAAGGCCCCCTCTCCAGACCAGATGGCCAAGAGAGATGCCACTCGTGGCACATCAAGGGTGCCTGCTTCAGCAGCTGCAAGCACATATATGACCATGTGGCCATCACTCCCACCGAGCAAGATCTACTCTGGGAATGGTGCCAAGAGGCATATGCCTGACCGGTCGGCACGCGCCCTCACTTGGGCGCGGAGCCCTCCCCACCCCACATGGGCATTGGGGGGACCATACTAAGTAACAATCCATCATCTAATCACAAATCTAATCCTCACTTACGAATCACACATGAATTAGGTAAGCACAAACAGCACGCGCGCGCATGTACCCCTCCCAACTTGTATGTGCCTTCCCAGATCTCCACCAGTTCTACAGATGCCACGGAAGCGCCCACCATGGGGGCAGCAACCACCCCTCCCCCCTTGCCAAGGCCTACGTCCGAGTCCCTAGTCCCTGCCACAGTCCCTACCGGGCCCCCTACAGTCCCGGCCAACCCATTGCCTAGGCCCGAGCTCCTAGTCACTCCCACAGCTTTGCCTAGGCCCGAACCCCTAGTCCCTGCAGCATTCGTGCCTTGGTCCAAGCCCCAAGTCACCCCCCTCCTGTCTAAGTCCAGCGACGCGCTGGCCTCTCCACCCAGCAACTTGCTGGCCGCTTCACCCAGCAACACTGTGCCTCGGTCCGATCCCCCAGTCACCCCCCTGCTGCCGTACCCCACAGACAGGCTCGACGTGCACGTCAACCGGGCTATCAAGGTCTACAACAACAGCACTAGCTGGGGGGACTTCATCCGGACAATCCGAGGACAAGGTGACATCCACCCCGATGTGGGTAATCTCCCCCATCCAGCCAGCCTCCTCTTAGCCCACTTTGGGAAAAAGGCACTCCGGCCTCCATGACAGGCCAACCTTGGACCCCTGCCAGGATTGCCAGTGCCCTCTCCAGGGGGCCTCACCAATCTTCCCACCAGGGCATTGCCTTCCTGCGGGAAGAGTATGCCGACATGATGGACAAGCAACAATGGACTGTCCTCCCTGCCAGTCTCATCCACGACCTTCCAAACCTCCGGCTAAGTCCACTGGGGCTAGTCCCCCAGCGAGGCCGGCGCCCTCGAATGATCTCAGATTACACCTACTCTGACGTTAACCAAGACACCATCCCTCTCGCCCCAGCAGAAGCCATGCAATTTGGCCACACCCTGCCCCGGCTCCTCACCAAGCTGCACCGGGCGAACCCTCGGTTTGGCCCAGTCTACATGTCCAAGATTGACCTCGCGGATGGATTCTACCGGGTCCAGTTGAACCCAGAAGACACCATGAAGCTAGGAGTGCTGTTCCCTTCCCGAAAGGGCGAGCCACCCCTCATTGGAATCCCCCTCACCAACCCCATGGGATGGAAATCCAGCCCACCGAACTTCTGTGCCTTTACAGAAACCATTGCAGACCTGGCCAATGCCACCCTCTCCACAGGGCTGGCAGAGGCCAGGATCACACCCCATCGACTGGATCTCCCCTCTGAAGCCCCGCCCGCCGCGCCTCCAGCTCCCCCAGATACGCCCCCCGCACCACGGGCGCCCACGCCTCCCGATACTGCACCTGCGGTGCCCCATCTGGCCACTCCTCATAGTACCACTCCCAGCAAGAAGCCGGTGCGATACTGGGATGTCTACGTGGATGACTTCTGTGGCCTTGCGCAAGGCAACCAATGGACCTGACGCGCCATCAAGAGGGTGCTCTTCCAGTCTCTGGACAAAGTCTTCCGGCCCCTGGAGGCCTCTGACACTCCCTTCAGACAGGAACCAGCCTCCCTCAAGAAAATGCGCCAAGGGGACGCCAGGTGGACCACCAAGAAAGTCATCCTGGGCTGGCTCATTGATTCCATCAACAAAACCATCAGCCTTCCTCCCCGTCGAGTGGACCGCCTACAGGAGATTCTGCATTCCATTTCCCCCACCCAGCGCCATGTCCCTATCAAACAATGGCACCAAGTCCTTGGGGAGCTCTGGTCGATGGCCCTTGTCATCCCTGGCGCCATTGGCCTCTTCTCCATCCTCCAAGAAGCCTTCCGCCACCAGGAACCGGGCAGGCAGCGCCTCCAGCTCACCAAGCGCGTCCATAGCTTCCTTCGCGACTTCCAATGGCTGGCCAATGATCTATCCAACAGGCCTACTTTCATTGCAGAACTGGTGCCAGATCCTTTCCCTGCCACCATGGGCGCTTGTGATGCCTCTGGTCTGGGCATGGGGGGCATCCATTTTGTCCCCCTTCCCACTGGCGCGGTGCAGCCCATCATGTGGAGGCATGCATTCCCCAAGTGGGTCTCCTCCCAACTAGTCACCTTTGACAACCCCAATGGCACCATCACCAACAGTGACCTTGAGCTCGCTGGTTCCATTGCCCACAATGACATCCTTGCCCAAGCTGCCTGTGTCCAATCCAGAACCACTCACAACTGCTATGACAACACAGCAGCGGTCTATTGGCAAAGGAAAGGCGCCACCACCACCACAGGCCCTGCCGCTTACCTCCTGCGGATTCAGTCCCTGCACCAGCGGCTCCATAAATATGTCCCCCTCAGGGATTACATCCCTGGCCCTGTGAATCACCTGGCTGATTTGCTCTCTCGCTCTGACCTCTCTGACACTGCCCTTCTCAACCATTTCAACACCACCTACCCCCAGGACTTGCCCTGGATCTTATGTCCCCTGCAGCCTCCCATGCATTCTGCTCTGACCTTGGCTCTATCCAGAAGACCATGCGCGCTTCAGTCACTGAGCTCTATGCCAAGCGCAAGGATGCCCATTGGAATCAATGGGTTCAATTCTGTTTGTCTCAAGGCTTTGAACCAACCCTCCACTCTGTTACAGATCCAATCCCCATCCTCCAAGTCTTTGCCCAGCGCCTCCATGACTGCCGACTCTCCTATAGCCGCAAGCCCATCAGATCTCGCACAGTATCGGACACTCTCTGGTCAGTGGGCCAGACGCTGGCCCGCTTGGGGTCCAAAGACCCAAGAACCAACTCTACCGGCAGTCTTGACTTCAGGCTAACTGCCCAGTTCAAGGCCTATGCCAAGCTAGACCCAGCCCCGTGCCGGGTCAAACCAGTCCCCATCACCCTTGTCATGCATGCGCTTCGATTTGCATACTATGACTCCCCCTCCCCTACCCGACAGGCCATTGCAAACATGATTTGCATAGCCTTCTTTTTCTGTCTGCGCCCTGGTGAGTACACTGGTACTACCAGGGACGACCAAGCCTTCCACCTCAAGGAGGTCTCCTTCTATCTTGGCTCCAAATTCCTCCACCATGATGACCCTGAACATGAGCTCCTTGCTGCCACCTCAGTCACCCTGACATTCACCACGCAGAAGAATGGGGACAAAGGGGAGGTAGTTGCTCATGCAAGGAGTGGCGACAACCTCTGCTGCCCTGTAGCAGCATGCGCGCGCCAAGTGCTCCACCTCAGGGGCTGCTGTACTAGCACCCATCCCTTCAGCCCAGACCTCAAACTTGCCAGTTACTTTGACAATGGGGTTCTCACCCTCGTTCGCGCGGCAACTGTCACATCCTCCATGAGAGTCTATGCCCAGACCCTCTACCATACCACAGGCATCTCTCCTGCAGCAATCTCGACTTGGTCCCTTCGAGCGGGAGGGGCTATGGCCCTGCTCCAGGGCAAATGTGATTCTAATGTCATCAAGCTTCTTGCAAGATGGCACAGTGACTGCATGATGAGGTACTTGCACCAGCAGTCCCTCCCCATCTTCCAGAATCTTGCTTCTGTAATGTTCAACAATGGAACATACTCCTTCCTGCCAGAAGAGTGGGTGCCGGCGGCCGCCCCCACTCCCACTGGCAGCTCTCTCTGATTCCTCTTGGGGAATCTCCCACCCTCGCAGTCTGGCCTCCTGTCTCCTCCAGGTCCAGTCTCCATCCAGCTCCCACCCTGTGGCTTGTGGCCCAATGGCAGAAAAGGCTTAACAGCCAAAGGCTTAACTGCCCAAGCTGTTAAGCCAGGCTGTGCGCCGGTGTGTGTGGGCACAGCAAACTAAGGGACCGGACTACAGCCTGCAAAACAACCAACAGGCTGGAGTTCCCGGCTCCCCCTCTAGCATTGCTTAACCCACCAACACACCCATGAACTACAAGCATTGCACATACAGTACTACAAGTAGGCTGGCTACTGAGGCTATCACGAATGTAGTGAGTGATAGTTGATGTAGCGAGCCGAATGAAAGTAATGGTAGTGCCACGTGGCACTCCCTACAACCGGTAGAGAGCCAGACTGGGGGAAAACCTAGTAAAATCTAGCAGATTCACTATCACTGAAACCAGCTTCTAAGCACACGCTTAAACCCCGATAGCCTCAACAAGCCAGCAAAGGATTCCTCCAGCAAAGCGCAAGCCTACCATCACGCGCTACCAGAAGAAGTACGATCTACACGCACGATCGATTCCCTGTATCATTCGCACGATCGATTCCCTGTATCACTCGCACGATCGATTCCCTGTATCACTCGCACGATCGATTCCCTGTATCACTAGCTAAAACCAGCTTCTAAGCACACGCTTAGACCCCGATAGCCTCAACAAGCGTGCCACGGATTCCCCTAGCAAGCCCATCGTTACCAAGGAAACACAATCGATTCCCTGTATTACCGGATAAGATGTGTCACTGTATCACGGTAGTAGCTCGTACGGATGGGCTTGCGACCGAAAGACTCGTCTGCAACCAAAAATTACAGGCTAGCACTAGAACAAGCCGGTAAAGGATCCCTCCAGAAAATCCAAGCATACAGCTCACTCTTTTGCTCCTAAAAACGATTAGTAGTAGAATAAATTGGCCCACCACGCCCGCCCGCAGAAAAGGCTTAACAGCCAAAGGCTTAACTGCCCAAGCTGTTAAGCCAGGCTGTGCGCCAGTGTGTGTGGGCACAGCAAACTAAGGGACCGGACTACAGCCTGCAAAACAACCAACAGGCTGGAGTTCCCGGCTCCCCCTCTAGCATTGCTTAACCCACCAACACACCCATGAACTACAAGCATTGCACATACAGTACTACAAGTAGGCTGGCTACTGAGGCTATCACGAATGTAGTGAGTGATAGTCGAAAATCTTACGGCGAAAAAAGAAAAAAAAAAATCTCTCACACAAACACACAGTAATTTTCTTTTCTACCTCACGACAAAAAAAATCACTTTTTCTCCCTATTCTATCATAATCTTACCCGACTTATTTGAGTAGAGTTGCTAGTAATTGGCACTCCGTTGGTGAACGTGGGATTCCACTTAATCCTTTTCAATGATCCCTTGATCCTTGATCAGCATTAGGCAGGTTATCCGTGCTCAAATATTTTAGTCTGAAATAACAGCCTTGTACTGAAAAAAGAATTAGCTCGCATTGGAGAAGAGGTGGTTTGCTGGATAGATATTGTTTGAATTGGCCCGCAAACATATATGTCTTGAAAGCAATAAATCTCTATCCATTGCTTCTATATCAACATGCACGAGGTACTGTTTTTCGTGACAGAGGAGCAAGGCTGCAAATCAACGGCAGCAGCAACAACAACAATTTCATCGGGACGATTGTAGTAGCATCCACCACGCCTCTGCGGGGAACACAGATTGTCGGAAGATTGAGGTGCAGGGAACAACGATTGTCGGAACAACGATTGTCGGAACAACGATTGAGTCCAGATTGAGGTGCGGCGAATTTAATATATTATACCATTGTCGGAACGATTGCCGGAACAAGCAACGGTACGAATGAGAGAGATAGACAATGATTATACTGCCTCCGGCATTGCTGATACTCAATGTATTTTCTCTTCTGTTTTCTTGTTTCTTATTTTCATAGGACCGGATCGGAATCGGATTGCAAACAATGAATCGGCACAGCGAATCCTTAGTCTTCTTCTCTGTAGGTGCGGGAAATTTTCCCGGTTGGTGATAATTACGAATCGGTCGGCGTGTACATTATATTATTGTTGTTATTATTTACTCTATGTACTACATCAATAGATACTCACCCATTTTGTCCTTCTAATCCGCTCAATGGATCAATACGAAACTTGGCAGGCGTCTTCTCATAGATGTAATGAAGAAGCCTCTGCAATATCGTTGCTGTTGGTGTCGTTGTTATAGAGATATCTGCTGTCGCCGTTATTTGGGTTGCTTCCTTGAAATTCAACCAAATTTGTCACTCTGCAATGTTGAGTCCGTTCCGTCTAATCCGCTCAATGGATCAATACGAAACTTGGCAGGCGCCTTCTCATATATATAATGAGGAAGCCCATGCAATATCCTTGCTGTTGGTGTCGTTGTTATAGAGATAGTTGCTGTCGCTGTTATTTGGGTTGCTTCCTTGAAATTCAACCAAATTTGTCACTCTGCAATGTTGAGTCCGTTCCTTCTAATCCGCTCTATGGCTCAATACGAAACCTGGCAGGCGTCTGCTCATAGATGTAATGAGGAAGCCCATGCAATATCGTTGCTGTTGGTGTCGTTGTTATAGAGATAGTTGCTGTCGCTGTTATTTGGGTTGCTTCCTTGAAATTCAACCAAATTTGTCACTCTGCAATGTTGAGTCCGTTCCTTCTAATCCGCTCAATGGATCAATACGAAACCTGGCAGGCGTCTTCTCATAGATGTAATCAAGGGGACCCTGCAATATCGTTGCTGTTGGTGTCGTTGTTATAGAGATAGTTGCTGTCGCTGTTATTTGGGTTGCTTCCTTGAAATACAACCAAATTTTTTCCCTTCTGCTTCACCGGTTTGATTCTTCTAATGTGCTTGATCAATCGATTCGAAAGTTGCAGGCCTTGTCCTTCTTAGTATAATGAAGGAATACCTGCAATATCGTTGCCCGCGGTGACTTCAGTATGGAGATATTAATATTCACCATTTTTTTTTTCCTTTTTTACCTTCAAAATGGACCTTGTGTGTCCAATGCTTTGCCGGTTAGATACTTCCTGACACTTCCAATCCACTGAAACAATCGATTCCAAACTTGAAGGCCTTGTCCTACTTAGTATAATGAAGGGATCCCTGCAATATCGTTGCCCGCGGCGCCTTCAGCATGGAGATATCTGCTGTCCCTTGGGTTTGGAGGGGGTGTTTTCTGTGGAGGTGAATGAGTTAATTTTAGGTTGGGGATGGGCAGGATTTGCACAGTCTTCAAATCTGGTGGGTTTTTGGGTTGATGACTGAGTTATAGTTTGGACGGGGATTGGCACGATTTCCGCTGTGTACAAATCTGGTGGGTTCTGGGGTTGACGATTGAATTATATTTTGGTCGGAAACTGGCAGGATCTGCACTGTGTTCAAATCTGGTGGGTTTTTGGTTTGACTATTGAATTGTATTTTGGTTAGGGACTGGAAAGATTTGCACTCTGTTCAAATCTGATGGGATTTTGGGTTGAGAACTGAGTAATAATTTGGTTGGGGATTGGCGGGAGTTGCAGTGTCTTCAAATCAGGTGGGTTTTTGGGTTGACGATTCAATTATATTTTGGTCGGGGACTGGCAGGATTTGCATTGTGCTCAAATCTGGTGGGTTTTTGGGTTGATGACTAAATTATATTTTGCTTAGGGACTGATAAGATTTGCACTGTGTTCAAATCTGTTGGGTTTCTGGGTTGACGATTGAATTATATTTTGGTCGGGGACTGGCAGGAATTGCACAGTGTTCAAATATGATGGGTTTTTGGGTTGATGACTAAGTTATATTTTGGTTGGGGATTGGCAGGATTTGCACTGTGCTCAAATCTGGTGGGTTTTTGGGTTGATGACTGAGTTATATTTTGTTCCGGGACTGGCAGGATTTGCACAGTGTTCACATATGGTGGGTTTTTGGGTTGATGACTGAGTTATATTTTCGTTGGGGATGGAACAGATTTGCACTGTGTTAAAATCTGGTGGGTTTTTGGGTTGATGACTGAGTCATATTTTGGTCGGGGACTGGCAGGATTTGCACAGTGTTCAAATATGGTGGGTTTTTGGGTTGATGACTGAGTTATATTTTGCTTGAAGACTGGAAAGATTTGCACTGTGTTCAAATCTGGTGGGTTTTTAGGTTGATGACTCAGTAATATTTTGGTCAGGAACTGGCAGGATTTGCACTGTGCTCAAATCTGGTGGGTTTTTGGGTTGATGACTGAGTTATATTTTGGTTAGGGACTGGCAGGATTTGCACAGTGTTCAAATATGGTGGGTTTTTGGGTTGATGACTGAGTTATATTTTGGTTGGGGATGGAACAGATTTGCATTGTGTTCAAATCTGGTCGGTTTTTGGGTTGATGACTGAGTTATATTTTGGTCTGGGACCGGCAGTATTTGCACTGTGTTCAAATCTGGTTTGTTTTTGGATTGACCATTGAATTATGCTTTGGTTAGGGACTGGAAAAATATGCACTGTGATCAAATCTGGTGGTTAGGGACTGGAAAGATTTAAACTGTGTTAATATCTGGTGGGTTTTTGGGTTGATGACTGAGTTATATTTTGGTCAGGGACTGGCAGAAATTGCAATGTGTTCAAATCTGGTAGGTTTTTTTGGGTTGATGACTGAGTTATATTTTGGTCGGGGATCGTCAGGATTAGCACAGTGTTCAAATATGGTGAGTTTTTGGGTTGACGACTGAGTTATATTTTGGTCGGGGACTGGCAGGATTTGCACAGTGTTCAAATCTGGTGGGGTTTGTGGGTTGATAACTGAGTTATAGTTTCGTCAGGGATTGGCAGGATTTGCACAGTGTTCAAATCTGATGTGTTTTTTGGTTGATCACTGAGTTGTATTTTGGTGGGGGATGGAAAGATTTGCACTGTGTTCAAATCTGGTGGGTTTTTTGGGTTGACGATTGAATTATATTTTGGTTAGGGACTGGAAAGATTTGCACTGTGTTCAAATCTGGTCGGTTTTTGGGTTGATGTCTGAGTTATATTTGGTCGGGGATCGGCAGGATTTGCACTGTCTTCAAATCAGGTGGGTTTTTTGAGTTGATGACTGAATTATATTTTGGTTAGGGAATGGAAAGATTTGCACTGTGTTCCAAATATGGTTGGTTTTTTTGGTTGATGACTGAGTTATATTTTGGTCGGAAACTGGCAGGATTTTCACAGTGTTCAAATCTGGTGGGTTTTTTTTGGTTGATGACTGAGTTATAGTTTTGGTCAGGGACTGGCAGGATTTGAACAGTGTTCAAATATGGTGGGTTTTTTGGGGTTGATGACTCAGTTATATTTTGGTGGGGGATGGAAAGATTCACACTGTGTTCAAATCTGGTGGGTTTTTGGGTTGAAGATTGAATTTTATTTGGTTAGGGACAGGAAAGATTTGCACTGTGTTCAAATATGGTCGGTTTTTTGGGTTGATGACTGAGTTTATATTTTGGTCCGGGATCGGCAGGATTTGCACTGTGTTCAAAATATGCGGGGGGCCCGGGGTGGGTTTTTAGGTTGATGACTGAATTAGATTTTGGTTTGGGACCGGAAAGATTTGCACTGTGTTCAAATATGGTGGGTTTTTTTTTGATGATGACTGAGTTATATTTTGGTCGGGGGGGGACTGGCAGGATTTGCACAGTGTTTCAAAAATCTGGTGGGTTTATGGGTTGATGACTGAGTTATATTTTGGTTTGGGGATGGGCAAGATTTGCACTGTGCTCCAAATCTGGTGGGTTTTTGGTTGATGACTGAGTTATATTTTTGGTTTTGGGATTGGCGGGATTTGCACTGTGTTCAAATCTGTCATTTAGGTTTTTGGGTTGATGACCAAACCGAGTTATATTTGGTGGGGGATGGAACAGATTTGCACTGTGGTGTTCAAATCTGGTTGGGTTTTCGGGTTGATGACTGAGTTATATTTTGGTCTGGGACTGGCAGGATTTACATTGTGTTCAAATCTGGTGGGATTTTGGGTTGATGACTGAGTTATATTTTGGTCGGGGATCGGCAGGATTTGCACTTTGTTCAAATCAGGTGGGGTTTTTGGGTTGACGATTGAGTTATATTTTGGTCGGGGACTGGCAGGATTTGCACTGTGCTCAAATCTGGTTGGTTTTTGGGTTGATGACTGAATTATATTTTGGTTAGGGATTGGAAAGATTTGCATTGTGTTCAAATCTGGTGGGTTTTTGGGTTGATGATTGAATTATATTTTGGATAGGGACTGGATATTTTGCACTGTGTTCAAAATCTGTTAGGTTTTTTGGTTGATGACTGAGTTATATTTTGGTGGGGGATCGTCAGGATTTGCACAGTGTTCCCCCCCCCCCCCAAATATGGTGAGTTTTTGGGTTGATGACTGAGTTATATTTTGGTCGGGGACTGGCAGGATTTGCACAGTGTTCAAATATGGTGGGTTTTTTTGGTTGATGACTGAGTTATAGTTTCGTCTGGGACTGGCAGGATTTGCACTGTGTTCAAATATGGTGGGGGGTTTTTTTGGTTGATGACTCAGTTATATTTTGGTGGGGGGGGGGGGGGAAAGATTCACACTGTGTTCAAAATATGGTTGGTTTTGGGGTTGACGATTGAATTATATTTTGGTTAGGGACTGGAAAGATTTTCCACTGTGTTCAAATTTGGTGGGTTTTTGGGTTGACGATTGAATTATATTTTTGTTGGGGATTGGAGAGATTTGCACTGTGTTGAATGACTCACTTGATTGGTAGTATAGATCAATTGGTATGATCAATATGAAAGGTAGGTAGCTTGCTTGTAGTTCTGGTACCTCGTAATTACCCGGTAGCTTGTTCAGCTTGCTTGTTCGAATTTAAAAAAGAGCTTGCGCGAATGACGGTCACTTGAATAGTAATATAAATTGATTGGTATGATCGGTATGAAGGTAGGTAGCTTGCTTGTAGATCTGGCAGCTCGTAAAAAAAAACAATTTTTTTAAAAAAAAACCGGTAGCTCGTATAGCTTACTCGTTCCTAATCTAACTCCAACCCTATGAATGTAGATACCTTGCTGATAGCTTACACATGAAACTTGGTTGGTTGGCTAATGCTGGTAGAATTGGAACTGGTAAGAATTGGTACAGATCAGAAACACCTTTGGTAATTCTGATCTGACTTGATGCACACACTAGCACTAGTAGAAATTGTACGCGTTATTGTATGAGTACTTCTTACCATAACTTTACTGACACATACTTACAATACATACAATAACCTACGTACTCAACAACTCCACAGGGCCCCTGCAAAGCACTAATTCTTACGATCTTGCTATTTGTTTTATTTACTGTCACGACGCAGTTTCTTTAGCCAGACAGCACACAGAAGAAGTTAGGGCGAACATCATAGTACAGAACCCACGGATAACAGTCTACACACAAAACATTGTACACATACACGAAACACCGTACACACACACGAAACACAAAACACAAAACACCATACAAACACACACACACACACACACACACACACGCACACGAAAACACAAAACACAAAACACAAAACACCGTACACACACAAGAAACCAAAAAAAATATAGTACAACACACACAAAACCACACACAAAAAGAAACACATGATTCTTGTTCGGCATTGTATATACAAAAAAATGAATGTTGACGGAAAGACACGACAAAGCAAAAAATCAGAGGGGAAAAACCCTTCGAAACAACAAAACCATCCGGCCAGTGATCATCAAACTACAGGGGACAACAACGGTAAGAAAAGAAGAGTGAAAACAAACACGGCAATTACTAAAAAAAAAGTGTGTGACAGTAATACCACAAACTATTAACGCAGTCAAGGGCAACAGTAAAAAAATGGTAACCGACAACACTACTACTACTACTACTACAAAAAAAACATGGAAGAGCACACAGCCATCAACCAGAGTAACGAAGCAGCACTGAGCATTACCAACGGAGTATGACACCCACCACGACAGTAATGAACCAACAGAAAGAAGGGACAAAAACCAAATGTGGTAGAGAAAACAGCCAGCAGAGAGTGCTGCAATTTGGAGGATGTTGTTGAAAACGTGTCATAAAAAAAATCCAATATGACATATTGGCACGGGGAGTGGCAAAAAAAAACACTTACAACAACAGCAGAGGGGACAACATATGGGTGTGGAAAGGTAGTACTATTGGGTACATCAACATACAAAGGCAAACCTTGTAGGAGATGGGAGTTGCAATGCCGACGACTCACCAGATTCAAGTGAGGTACAATTACTGGCGAATTATAAAAAAAATGGGCATGTAGGAGATAACGATCTTCTTAAGGCTTTGAGTGACACGGATAAAACAGTAGACAGGGCAGCTAAGGGAATACATAAAAATAGATTGGTACCATACAATGAAGTTCCCAATCAATGATGACGGGTAACGGTGCATGTAAACAGAAATAACAGTTAAACAACAAAAGGTGATTTTGGTGCCATGGAATATTCCACTGGCGTCATTCTGTAACTTTTATCAGAAGAGAGTAGGGACAGTACTGACTGCATTGAGGCACAACTCACAAACATTGGCAAGAAAAAACCTGGATAGGTAAAAATACATGTTGGGGAATTGGTTGTTGAAATTAGGAATTGTGGAATCTATTTTTTTCCCCCGACGCCACTAACATGCCGCCCATTGATACTGATGATACATCAATACAGCCAATAACAGCAAAAGGTTGAGTCCCCATCACCTTCCCTGGTACTGTTGGAGTTATTTGAAGGACACAGAAAATTGAGGATACAGGTATTTTAAAAAAACCCTCAATACAGGAAATACAAACAAACGCGGAAAATGAAGATTTTTATTATTTTGTTACAAGAATCATGTCGGCAATCAATCTGACAAACTCCAATTTTCAAACAAACGGAAGGAGAGGAAATTGCTGAGTGAATATATTTTTCTTTAGCAAATGAAGCATTTGCGTTGAGACTGATCTACAATGAGCATCATGTATGGGTGAACCAGCAGCAGTGAAAGGGTGATGCCACGATTCCAGACAGAAAAAAATTCTGCAACTCGGACAGTGGAAGCAGAAATGGATGGATGGAGGAAGGACGGGAGTTGTTCAGTGATTTGTGCGACAAAGTTGTGAAGCTGCGCAATCAGCCAGAAACAGGCAGGGAATTGAAGGAAATGATGAGGGAGAGATTTAGGAATGAAAGTCCAACACGATACACCAATAAGCATGGTGATGCAAATAATACTAGTGGTAGCTCCAGTAAAGGTTGTAGTGGACCCAAAAAGGAAAAGAAAAAGGAATGTCTATTGATCCGGCAATAACAGCATCGATGAATACCAATTTATCCCTTGAATTTATGTAAGAAAATAACAGTACATACATAATACAAAAACAAAAACTACTAATTAAGAACTTAATATTGAGAATATTAGAAATATTGGAGGATTTGTAATACGTTGCAATAGGAATAAATCAAGCATAATCAGATTTACATTTTAAAAAGGGAATATCGTAGTACAGAAATAGAATTCACAATTAGGAGAGCAGAGGGGGGGATCTAATTGTTATTATAGCTTTATATTTGGGAATTAATACTGAGTCAAGATTTCTTTTTTATTTGTGAATAGAAGAAATTGTTGTTGGTATGGAATAATAATTGGATTCTGCTAGAGACTGAAATGTATTATTGTGATCATGATTAGAGTAGTGTGCATCATGCGCACAGAAATAGTCCTGAGTTTATTTATACCCTGCCACTTGGTCGCGATGGACTCGGCAAATTTCAGGGTGTTGAGAAAATTTTGCCATGTTAAAATCACGACACAAATTGTGCGCAATAAGTTGATTCGAACCCGGCGAAACAGTTCCTCAGACGTGGAGCCATTGCATTTGGAAGAAGGACATGGTCAAACGCAAAGAAAAAGGAATGCTGGGGTAAAGAGTGAGAAGCGCTGCAAACACAATGAGAAGTAATGAAAGTGATTGTAACCGTAAGTGTTGTCAGGAAGTGCCGGGCTGTTGGGAAATATATCAGGGGATATAGGAAAATAAATGGAAGATTTACAATCGGAGCGTTATTTTTGGGTCAGATAAATGACTGCCAAAGGTACAGGGGAATATAAGTATTGGTGTACGTAGGGAATTGATATAAAATATAAACAATCAATTAAAGGCAGTTAAGTTTACATAGGAAAAGAACCAATCACGAGGCTCAGTCAAATATCAGTAGATAGAAAATACCCAATAACAAGGCCCAGTGCACTAATAGCCAATTTTTGCCAGGCACTAAGGCTAGCAAATATTTGAAAAACCTATTCTAGGCTCTAGCTCACCGGTACCATTGAGTCTTGGAAACCGCAAGGCCAAACTCATACTGAAAACTAACTCACACACAAAATACTAGTATCTACACCCATGAAATTCCTTCCTCTTTCCAACCTCCCTTACTGACTTCAACGACACTGCCCTTGCTAACAACAAGTCTCGCTCCTAGTACTCCTAATAGTAAAATGGAGGTTAGGAATTTTGGGAGGATTTTGTTCGTTCTGTGCAATTGTACTGGATATGAAAAGGTGAAGCAATTGGCATCTCAGCAAAGAATGCCAACAATGCCTACAATCCAACGAAGTGCACATGAATCCCTCAACACTTATGTCAATCACTTCGGACTTCATTATTTTTTATCGCAGGAAATTGTGTGCAATCGCCAATGAATAGTGCATAGAGGAGCTGAACACAACTTGAAACACTCAAGACAGCAAAGGAAAACAAAATATTGCATACGTTTATGCTTGGTGAAGAACTACGGCATGAATGAAATCAGAAAAAAAGCTTTGAACAATGCGGTTGTCTTCAAGAAACTCTGAAGTATCAAATCATTTTCTTCAAGTAATCGAGTAGTTGTGATTGTCTCGCGAAGTCATGGATGATATGGATGGAGGGCAATTTATATTGGGTGCTCATTCTCGTTCGGGGAATTTCTCATGACTATTCAGATTGATTTCGGTGTTAACTACAGGAAAATTAAGTTCATTCTTTGACTTTAATCTTTTTTTTCGTTTTCCTGTAATTAAAACCCATCCTGCCAATTCTTTTTCCACTTTGAAATCATCGAAATAGTCGGTGTAAGCTGCATTCAATATCATTTCTGATTGACTGCTCATGATGCCCGACAGACCCAGTGGTGCACCTGGTTTCAGAAGTTTTGATATGCAAGGAGCCAATGACACCAGCGGCGCAGCTAAAATATTCGCTGCGAGAGCATCATAAATTGGTCCGTTTAGATCCTTTGGTAAGGACTTGGCAGTCTCTTCCTGTGAATCAGAATCTCCGTTGGTACTGCTGTAAGCCTTTTGGAGTCGAATGCTCGTCGATTCATCGTCATTGTCATTAATGGTCTGAACCAGGTCACTCAAATAGTTCTTCATGTCAACTTGATTGGTCCTCGCATTGGCATTCGCTATGTTGACCGCATCGACGTCGATGTCGACACCGATGGCGCGGGTAGTGGGTTCCAATTTGCACGCCGCCATTCCCAATACGCCCGATCCTGCACCGTAATCCATAACCAGCATGTTAGGTTTTCGGACAACGTCATGAATAAATTGCAAACACAGTTGAGTTGTTGGGTGCTCGCCTGTTCCAAAGGCGATGCCTCCCTGCAAATCGAGCTGAACAGTTTCGTCCATATTCAACTTCCCATCATGTTCTGCTAGGGCTTCTCCAACTACTTCATCCGTATGCCAGGGGAATCGCAAGACAAATGGGGGCAAAAACAATGGGTTTCCAAGATTGTTGAACATGCAAGACCCAGTCTTTGTCTTCCACTTTGGTGACTTTATTGTATCGTGGCAAATTGGGAAAGGTGTCTTGAACAATCTCCATGATCCACTCCAAGGATACCGAAGCAGGAAAGTTTGCCGACACATCGCAGTCATTCCAGCTTTGTGTAGTGACTGCTGTTCGAGTCATGCTGGTTTCATCGAATTCGTCGAAAATAGCCTGCTCATCGGTAGTTCCCCTGTTCGCGTCCACAATGCACGTGCTGGCGGCCCCGAGTTCCATCAGAAAATTGCACAGCAGTTGGGGTTCTTGATCTTTCATGATGTTTGAGAATGTTACGGA
Organism: Pseudo-nitzschia multiseries; assembly: GCA_037355745.1. Lineage (NCBI taxonomy): Eukaryota > Bacillariophyta > Bacillariophyceae > Bacillariales > Bacillariaceae > Pseudo-nitzschia > Pseudo-nitzschia multiseries. The sequence goes on along the minus strand of CM074786.1, from coordinate 16,012,540 downwards.
ACGAAGACTTGCAGCATCAGAAATTCCAGTTTCAGTTGATACATCGTTCTCACTACTTTCGGATAAAGATTCATCATTTTGTGTGATGTCAAGCGCATCGCCAGCATTCGAACTCAATGAGCTTGTTCTCAATATTTTCGTAATTTCGGAGATGGGCAGGCGTCCTGCTTGAAGGGCCACCTGGAACGCCAAGGTGTCCTGATTGATTCGAGTTAACAGCAATAGAGAACAAAAGAGTATCGATCGCTTCGGCAGTTTCGTTGTCCATGTTAATCTTGTCTTTAAGGTCGCCATCACGCTTCGCAGATATATATAAGAAGCCTGTTGCTTCGTATTCTAGCCCTATCAATGAACGCAAACTGGTAGAGGAAAACTTAAGTATTGTAAGGCTGACCTATTTCCAATGCGACGGAAATGGTAGGGAATGTCTGGTAATAGATCAACTTCGGATCCTAAACTCTTCATCCGAATATTATTCATTCGTCTGTTGATGTTCAGTTACAGTAAAAAAAAAAGTAGCAATGATGTACCGTACGGTATCGTATGGATGATGGATGGATGAAAAAGCGTCAGTGGCAACGTGAACGTAAGATACGAGTATGGACAGTTCAGATGAAAATTTGCGCGATTTTCGCGCCAATCTAGAAAGTGCGCCGAATTACGTACGGACAGACGGATGCCCCCCCTAACACACAGGGCGGTAAGGAGGGACCATAACGTACGGCATATTAGAGAAAGTAGAAAAAGTGTGACGTAAACAAACGCAATCGGTCTTACGATCGATTGATTTAGTGAGTAAGATCATTGTTACAGTTTAATCGGCCTTGCCGATGTCGATCGACAGGTTAATTACTTGTCGGAAATTACTCGTCGTATCGTGTAATTTCAAGCATACAAAACACATGTAATTCTTAAGACACAAAACACACGCAAAACCATCTTCGTTCGGTCTTTTGTTACCGTATAATTCACCGTGATATTCTCATTGAATATCCACATGTGATTGTATCTTATTATGTATAATTAGTACTAGGTTGTACATAGATTTTAGGGCATGATAGTGTTTTAAAGTTGTTAATTCTTCGAAGAGTGAGCTGATGGGGAAACTCTCGCTAAGAGCCAATCCACATGTAAAGTCGTTTCCGGTCATTCACTCAGGAGTAACCTTAAGGATAAGGTTATTGCCCTTATGACTTTTTGTACGAATACGCGTTACACGGTGAATTCTTTTCAGTCCCCTTCAGTCATAAAATCCTCCAACCGTTAAGCGGCTGGATTCTATGACTTAACCTATTCATTGTGAGTCATTCGTGTGTTTGAATACCACGTTGTATCCATCCTACCATCAGAGGCCCTATCAAAAGAAATGGGGAGG
>CM074786.1:15985013-16010665 GCA_037355745.1 Pseudo-nitzschia multiseries | reverse complement strand
GTCATGCAAATATCTGATCAGCAATGGCAGGCTTGTCATGTGAAGATTACAAACATGACAAGCAATTAAGAACTACGGAGTATTAGTAGTACTACAAGAACAACTAGTATTAGTGGTAGTACTAGTAACTACACAAGAACTGGTGCAGCTATAACACGCCCGCTGCAACCAACTAGGTTGAAGACGAAACTGCACCCAACTGCACATGTGAAATGAAATCTTGTCAAACAAAGTGACAAAAACATTCCCACTGACACTGCCTGCTGTCTGACAAGACAATGCTGGTGCAGCCCCTGTGTGGCATGGCTATCAAACAAAGTGGCAGCCTGATGGCACCACATATGATCTGTTTAACATGAACAATATTCCCACGCTGCCAACAAAAATACAGCAGTGTCCTGTCAATGGGGGCTTATTGGTCCTGTTTACTTGCAAGAACAAGCTTCTTCTGAACAGGCAGATACTAGAAGTGATCTTCTTAACAATATCTGCTGGTCAGTCTAGGAAGCAAACCCCCAGAGGTCATTAAACCAACTCATCCTCAGGTATATGCTTCTTGCAACACCAAATATAGAACATCAGGCCAGCAATCAATGTTTTGATAAGATTCTTTGTTGTTTAGCTTGTGTTGCATTAGCTTTAAGTGTTTCTTTGAGGAGGGTGTGAATCCATCCAATGAGTGGGAGATTCCCTATTTATACTGTATTGAATACTATGAAGTAGTAGTACTTTGTAGTATCAATAATGAGATAAGGTGGAATTTCCACATCATGCCTTTTCCACTGCAGGGGAGGACAATTCTGAAATGATATCATACATCATGATCTCTTTGACATTTGTGGAGCACTCTTCCTGCAGACGCAATACTGGTGGTGCTGATGCGGATCACCTTGGGGTTCAAACTATCCAGATTGACTCAGATTAATACCCTACACAATATTCCCACCATGATAGGATCTCACAAGTCATAACTGGGCCAAATCAGATCCATACATACTATATGCAGAGCTTGGATCCATCCTCTAAAACATCAGCCACAAGTTTGTCATTGACAATGTAGTGGTTGAATTCATGGCCATTACAGTACTGGAGAGCATGCAATATATCCTTCAATCACTCCTTCACCAACCCCAACAACATTGTTCCCGGTCTCATTCAACTTTAGCTCGTGTTTTGCGTCCACTTCTTCGCTGACAAGGCATTGCAGAAGCTGTTGCGAGAAACTGAATAGGGCAGCGAATATCCGTTTAGTGTTTGGAAATGAAATGCAAACTACAAACATGGAGATTCACCATGACGGAGAAGTAACTCAAACTAGAGACTTTTATATTCGTGAGTGCAGCAAATAATTGTATATCTCTAATAATATTGTATCTCTATTTCGCTGTGGCCTCGGCCAGGTCCCGTACGAGCGTGCGGGACGTCCGTCAAAGACGGCCCGAAAATGATCTTCCATTCCCGGTACGTGGGCCAAAACCGACCACACCGACAACGTTCTTTACTGCCTCTGGACGCAGATCCAATTCCCGTCGAATCGGGGGGGGGGGGGGGACTCGCTCATGAGGTAGTCTCGTTCCTTCAGAAACGCCTGGTGAATTCGGGAACGTCTTGTTCCAGTTTCGAGAACAAGCGCGTTCGGACTGTTTGTCTTCCTTGAGGGTTCCATCATCGCCGTGGTGAGTTTCCACTTCGTCCAGCTCAAGTCGTCGCATCCCTCTTTTCCCTTTTGGCGGAGAAGTTTTTCCCTCACCATGGGTTCGAGTTTGTCGATTTCTTCCCTTGTTGACCGCCTGTAATCGGTTCAGCACGCCGAAAAAGTCGCCGCTCTCGATGGCCATCTCCGCGACCCGCTGGATGGTTTTTCGCACCGAGTTGCGGTCCCCAGGATGATGGTGTCGCACACGTGCAGTTTTTCTCGGCCGATCGGACGGCCCGGAGGAATTCTCCTCCCGCCTTTTGGTCCATCTCGTTCTCCATGGATTTGTACATTTGCGTGAGCAGCAGCCGTGCGACGAGCGCGAATCCCCCGACCAGGCCTTCTGGCCATTCCGACGATCGCCGGACATGGTTTTGGAGCGGTGCGGCCGGCACCTCGATGTCTTCCGAATCGGTGACCCTGTCCACCTTGATCTCGTCGGGGCTGTTGAAGCCGAGTCGTTCCAACCGGGAGGGATCGATTTCGATCATGACGGCATTCGGTTGCAGGGTTTCGATCAACCGCTGGACCTGGTTGTTGGACTTTTCCGACAGGTGAGCCGTGCCGATCAGCGTGACGGTTTGACCGGTCGTCGGGTGTGTGATGCTCACCACGGTGTTTTCGTCCTCTTGGTCGTCGCTCGAGCTCGCGCTCGTGCTAGTGCCAGAGTCGATGCCGACGATTCGGTTTTCAACGAACAAGGCGGACGGATGTTGGCTTTGGCGTTTGGCGCTTGTAGGCAATGTCTCTCGATCTCGATAATCCCACACGGTTGTGAATTGGCGTTGCTGCTGATGTTGCTGCTGCTGTCGCTGTTTGCTGTTGTCGTGTTCGAGTAGACGGCGCTTGTGATTGGATGGAACCGTGAACGATCGGCACGTCGCTAGGAAGCAGCACCACACCACGAGTAGCGTCGTTTGAGCGGTACATGTTGTGTGTCTTATTATCTGTCGTCTTTGGCACCCTACAGTTTCGTATCGTAATATTTTCCGAACGTTGGGATATCGGTTCGTCTCTCTTTAATACTGTAGTAAGATTAGGGAAGGTATGTTTCTAACACGATGGTCAATGATCATCTTTTTTTTCATCGTCAAGATGGTTTGTACCGGTACCGGCACACCAAGTAATCGTCTGAGGTACATTCTGTATTCAACGTCAAAAAAACCTTAGTCGTAGAGCCTATCAACACGATAACCCCCCCCCCCCGGTATGAGTCAAACCTCACAACAATAGCATGAGAAGAACATTCCCGGAACCCGTCACTACACCTATTACCGTTCGTACGGGGACGAGTTCGTACTGTAATCTTACTCACGCATTAATAATATTATTATGATACCGTTCGTACGTACCGTAGCGTTGTTGCCGATCGTGACGACGAGACAGAGACACGGTGGGAAAAGAAACGTGGCGCGCAATCCCCGTGCGCTACGGTAACCATACGGTGCTCATGTGCACATTCATGAGATGAGGGTTGGAGGAGATGATCTTACTCGTACCCATACCGGTACCGGTACGTACGTACCGTATGCCTCTTCCTGCATTTCATTATTATTTGGGGTTCGGGCTATTCAACTCTAGCCAAAAATTAGATCTTGCCCTTCATTTCTTTGTGTCTCAATCAACTACAACCATGTTTACAATGACCTTTCCGTATTTAAAAATAATTTAGAACAGATCAAAAATTGAGTGCACATTCACCAGTGAATGTGCACGTTCTTGAATCTCACTGAGGAGGAGGCTATAGTAGTAGTAGTAGTGTACAAAATTGTATGCTCAGAAAAAATGTGCACATGGGCATCATGGTCGTGAAGGATCCATAGCCCCGTGACAGCATCACGAGAGGGAATTCAGAAAGAAGAACAGCACCCAGTCAAGGCAAGGAGAAACAGGCAGGATGCTAGTATAGTAAGAGGCGGGATGATATAAGAGCAAGAACGTTAGGTTTATCCGCAATACTAAAAACAAAAATGTTTTCATATTTTTTCCTTCTGAATCTGGTCTGCTGAGAGTCTGATTCAAAGGCTTTTCTGAAGAACAGCAACGCTGTGTCAGTGTGTTAGTAGACAAACAATTGTACTCTCTCTACGCGTGACAATTGTGGTTGGATACTTTCGACAACAGATAATCCGGACTACAGGCGAGACTATGGAAAACGCCAGATCTCTTCTTACTGTGAACTTGTTCAGATACAGCGAGACAGACCTCGCCCCCCCCCATAGTAATGTAGATTACAGATAGTTGGTAGCAACTAGTGTGAATTTTGGGGATATAAAGCAGTTTGAATGTTAGAAAGTATGAGATAAGTGAAATCTTGCCGAAACGCAAGATATCTCTTTTATTGAGGTGAAACGTTGCAACTGCTGTTGCATAGTGATGAGATTACTTGCTGATTATTTCCGTAGATCGTTGGCCCCATATATCTGTATGTATTATATATATATATATTGTGTGAGAAGCTTCAAACAACGGTTTTCTTCTCTTGTTCTGTTAGGAAGATCCTATGATATGTTTATCATTATGATCAGGAATTGCTCCCGTAGGTCGTGTGATACTTCCGAAATCAAAGTTTTGCTCACCAAAGAACAAGGCAATATTAGAAAACAGAGATTGCTCCCCCGCTAATGCGCGATGGGAATCGATGCGCCGTGGGAATCGATATGCAGTGGGAATCGATTACTTGTTTTTTTCGTTGATACGGGACTCATTGATTCGTATGAATAGATAAAACTGGCGTCGTGTAGCTTTGGTACTTTTGGACACAAAAGGAATTTAATACTCCCCATGTTTCCTTGTGAAAGGTCATCATGTTTATATAATGCTTCCATCATCTTGGAGGAGGTCGCCGGTATTTCCACAGAAGTGGAAGATGGGCTTGAGCAGTAGATACACAACTGAGTGTCCCCCAATTGCTTTGGTAAGGATATCTGCACACAATTATCTTTGCCAGGAATGTGCAGCATTAGAAATGAAGCCTTTCGCTATCATGCTTCGTACGTAGTGAAACAATAGGATATGGTGATGTTTATGCAACCTTCGCGTAAGGGGAAGGTTGATGTCTGAATCATCTTCTCGTTGTCTCCCCATGAATAGGAAATATCGTGGACTCGTGTTCTGAGGTATCGGAATGAGTGGCGTAGGTCAATGATTTGCTCGATGCAAGTTCTTCCTGCGACAAATTTGGCTCTGAATGTGGCCGTTTCTGTAGTGGCTTGTTTCTTTGAGAACCACATCATAGAGTCTTGTTTGCAAAGTGAAGGATGCCAGTTTACAGCCTTTCCACTGAGAATGTCTGCATGAGATTTGCATCATAGAAGTGTGTCAACACTTCTGTCTTCCCAATGTGGTGCAGGAGCGTCGTTGGGTAGCTCTTCAGAATGCTCCTCATAGACAGTGTTGGACCAATTGATTGGTGTCTGGTTCAGTAAATAATAAATTTTTGGGGGTTTCCACGCGGAACCTGATCTTGAAATGTCTAACTTGGAGATATATCCGTAGATACGTTTGGTACGAGCAAGATGTCCTTCTGGGGTTGGGCTCTAAAACTTGAAAGCGTCATTACGGCTGTTTGGACATCAATCGTCCAATGGCAATGATCCATTGAAGTGAGCCGATCATGCCTTTGGTATTTCTGGATACCAGTTTCTTCAAGGAATGCTGAAGAGTCCAATTCAGGTGATCGTTCTCGGCAATGGGTGATTGGAACCTAGTGTTAGGTTTGCATCCAAACATTTGTTCTAATTGCTTCCATCTTCTCGATGAATTTGATGGGGTTCATGCAGAGAACACCGTGCTCATCTTGGTTCAAATCCACAGCCTAGATGAAAGTTCATAGGCCCGGATCCCTTCAGTTTGAAGTTGTTATGGTCTGACTGTAGATCTCCAGAAACGAATGGGATCAGCCATGCAAAGACATAGGTCGCCAAAATATGTGCATATGAGTTCATATACACTCTCCCCATGCTTGTTCATTCCAGTTTGAGGAAGATTTCGGGTTCCGTGCAGGATCTTTCGAAGCCGAGCTTGATGAGGCAAGCTGCTAGTAGATCACCGAAGCACTTTTCCTGATGATCTGAGTCCATATAGAGCCTTGTAGATGATCAAGAGGTAACCTTCTAGTGATCCAAATTCTGGACCTGCCTTGATACAGACTTTCTCGCAGGTCACTGCTTCAAGATAAGCATTTTCCTATATCGATACTCCATGCTTCCAGACTGTTCAGTTCAGCTAGGAACAGGCACATACGTAAGCCGCGTAGTGATACGACACTGGCGTACACACTGTGGACGGGGGCTTCAGTAAGATTGCCTTTTGCAACAAGACGAGCCTTGTGTCTACCATCATGTTTGACAGCATATATCATGTGTACCTTGATCTGTTGAAACCCGTTTGGGATGGAGCTTGCCTTGTACATGCCTTTGTTGATGAAGGTATTGTATTCCTTGAGCTGTTCCATTTCAAGAGTGATGCGCCTTTCCATTTGTGGTTTCTGTTGGCTTGATCAAATTGGAGGGCTTCTTTGTGGTTACGAGGTACCTTGAATCCATATTGATACTGCGGGGTGTACGGAAAGATCAAAGTTTGGCTTGATGCACAAGTCAATCAAGCTTCTGTTCATGCTAGGTTGGTGATTCGTTTGAGACATATCCAACCTGAGAGGTCAGTATGTTGTTGTCTTCCCATATTTGCAACGGTAACAGGATCATCGGCCGCAATGTTGGCTAATGGTTCATATGTCCGTTCCATATTTTCCCATTCAATCCAAAGGTTATAACTTGGAGCCTTTGTACTGAGGGGTGCTTGTTATCCAATGGACCTTGGTGTCCTAGGATTCGGCAAAACGACCAAAGTTTGCCATCTTCTTGGGTCGAATCACGGTGGATGTAGTTTCATGACATCGTTGTATGCAATGATATCATCAAGTTGGTCATCAGAAGTGCTTGCACTTGAATTTTGATGAAATCTTTATTGCATTCAAGACTGTCTTCTACATTGATGATGGTAAGGCGTTTCCGAGTACCATCGGAATTGGGTACAAGGAAAGATCTGCCTTGTAGGTCGGCAATTGGGGATGGTCAGGATGGTAAGAGGTTTACCATTATCGTCAAATTGTGCATTCCCTTCTTTGTCGGTAACAACTACCTGTGATGGGTCTACTGTAGGAGTAGCAGGGTTGGTGTATGAAGTTGTGACGTCACTAACATCAAAGTATGCTAGCTCCGGGGGATCAAAATCAGCTTCAGTAAGGAGAACGCCATCGGATGTCTTGCTGAAGATGTTGTCGTAGGAGGCCCATCAAACTCTCCCATAGTTGTTAGGGAGTGGAGAAGGGGACCAGCTTGGGGCTGTCATCGACCTCCATATATAGAAAGCTCGGTAACGAGGGGTGGGCGGGTGGTTTTGATAATAACCTGATTGCCAGATGCAGAAGGTTGGCTATTGTCAGGTATCAGAATAGGAGGTGACGTAGCCTGTTGCTCGGTAGGGACTGGAGGTGTGGTGCCTTCAGGTGCCACAGGATTGTTGAGGCTTCGCTTGGTGTCGGAGTCCGTAGTGGATTTGGCAGTATGAGGAGTAGTTAAAACATCCTGTGGTTTGGGCGTCTCAGTCAGAGCATCTGTAGTGGTATGCTCCCCATGTTTTGTGAGTGTAGGGTATCACCAGTTGCGTACAAACGAGGTACCGAATCCTTTGCGTACGATATGCGATGAAGCCGTTGTCAGTAAAGAGGCCAGATCGTTTGTTTGCGTGACTCAGGCGTAAGAGCAGAGCAGACACCAGAACGGTCAGGCAATTTTGTTAGTAACTGGATCCCAGATTCGGAAGCATAGTCCATTTCCAACATGTTTGGCAATGCCAACAAAATGACCGAGGCTTTCAGTAGACTGGGTACCGAAAGGGGAGTCATTTCCTCTTGCTAGATTGGTAGTTTTCCATGATCACATAAGAGGCGAAGAGGTCGACCCCATTTTGAACGAAATTCTGAAAACATGATAGGAAATCACCGGTGGTACGCATCTCCTCAATATGTATGATATGAGATTTTCCCCGACCAAAAGAAAAATCTGTGCAGTTTGGAACAGCATCAATTGCTGGGACGTCGGAGTACACAACATCAGACAAAATGACGTCATTGATGGTCGAACATTCATTTGCCGGTTGAGGGAATGAAAACGCTTGAAGAGGTTACCATCGGGGCTAACCGCTAAGGGATCCATATTGCGTTGAATTTTCAAAAGTAGCTTTGATGCGATCTGTAGAAACCCAACAAAAGAAGGGCTTCAGAGATAGGTAATCATGCTCGTTGGGATAATGTTCACAAGGTGTAGTTGCGGCATGGGGTGTATCATCAACAGTACAGGCCGTGGGAAAGCAAGGACCGTATCAGAAAATCGGAGGCGGAATACATCGAGCGAGACGTTCCTGGTGGACATAGTCGGTAGGGGTAAGCCAGAAGGAGCGTTTTTTTTTTTGATTCCATTATCATCGATAGGGAGAAAGGGTGATCGAGTGCATTGACTAGAATACAAAAAACTGAGGGATGTAACCATGGACAAACCAGGGGATACAGAGATGTCCAAGCCTTCAAGACACGTGGTTTCCGTATTTGTGTCATATTCTGGATAGGGAAGCTGCTGCGACTGAGGTGGATATTTCTGAAGGAAGATTTTTTCATCCTTAGCACTGATAATGGTATCGAGAACTGAGGGGTCCCAATGTTTATCCAATGTCATGATAGCATGTGGGAGTGTGTCGAATTCATCAGTGGTATATTTTCAGATGGCAAGGTATGGTAAGCCTTGGCAAATGCCTGAGGGGCGTGCGTATCCATCAGAGGTGGTGATTACTTGTCCACCGCCTGCTTTGATGGATGTGTCATTGACAGTAGAGAAGTATGCTTCCATCTGTCCAGAGGATAGGATAGAAGGGTGTCTTCCCATGTACGCCACACCTTTTTTTTGTGAAAATGAGGATAATGGGTCCTCTATTCGAGACAGAATATGCTCCACATGTTGCAATGGGAATATTCTGTACTTGGTGATTGTTGATGCCGGTGACATTGACATACCCGGGCAGGATATCCTTGGAGATGAGACATGCATCATTACCGATGATACAACCATTGGCCACCACGGTCGACCATAGCAAATCCGGGGGTTGGAGACAGTAGCCTTATGGGCACGATAAGTTGTATGAAGGTACTTGGTTAATCGTGTTGAAAGGTCAGTCATCTTCGGGGTAATAACCATTGGTGAAAATTGACAGAATAGGAAGATTTTCCCACGGGTACCAGAGTGTCAACCGTCCCTTTTGTATCGAATGTCAGGATTCTCAGAAAGGAATCTGGTGGGGTGTGCAGGCGACACGGATGACTTGAGGGGTCGTTTTTTTGGTCCTTGGAGGAGAAGTCTGAGACTTATAGACACCAAAGTGATGCATGGAAGACGCCTCTACGGTCATTTTCCACAGCCGGATGGAGATCCTCTGAAGCACTTGGTATGGTTTATCACTGCTCGAGGTGTCATCTTCAATGAATGTGATGGAATGTTCATGCGTAAATGCCTTCCGGGTGATGGGTTTAACGGCGTTGGGGTCCGGCTGACTATCCTGGAAGCAATTCAGACCGCAACGATGCGACCACTATTTCTTGCCTTGGGGAGAAAAGTTCAGCCAAATTCTTCATGTCTTGAAGTGATAGTGCCTTCCATATCCCAGTAGGCAAGGCGTGTGGTAGGATTCGGTGAACGGTCAAGCCTTGAATACCGCCATAGTCTTGATAGTCACCTTCAAATTTGATAGGGAGAGCATAGTTGTTAGAGTTGTGCCCTTGACCTGAGGAGAAGTCGTGAACATGCGCACGCACTGTGGACTTGGAGCAGAGATTGCGGACTGAGAGTCTAGGTGAGTCGCCTTGAGTAAGAGCGTGATCTTGAGTTTATGGATAGCAGTGGCTTCAGCTACTATATCCGTGACGGTACTATTCGGGCCACCGGAGTCTTTGAGCTTGGCAAACTGTTCGCTTAGTTGAAAGCTGGAATAGGCAGGCTTGACATAATGCTGACTTTGCGGTGTGGTACTCAAGGGGTTTGTTGGGAGACAAAGCTTTATTGAGGTGGTTCCAACTCTTCAAATCAGTGTGTGAAACTTCACCTTGGATTCCTTCCAATTGTCGAGGTTCAACTTAAGTAGCGCTTGCAATTTGAGTCAAGTTGTTGTACACCTTGGCCTTTGATTCACTGTGTAAGCCTCACAAAATCAAATATGCTTGCCGTCCATTGCGTGTGAGGGAATGGCTGTGAACGCTGACGCAGATAGGTCGCTTTTGAAGACTTCCAACATAAGAACCCAGAAGAAGCACATTGTTTGACAAAAAGGTCACGTGTGTAGCCTTGCAGGAGCAGCAGGGGGGCAGGTTTCATCGAGGAATGTTTCGGTGTCAATGTTGTATTGCCTCAAGTTTTTCCTTGAAACCGACAAGCCAATGTTTGAATCTTGAGTCATTCGTGAGGGGCGTGAACCACTTTTCATAGCGTGTTTTTTGGCACCTAAGATTCGTACTTCACTTGTTGAGGGGACTTGTTCTTATTTGTTCCTGGAGGAGGAGCTGAGGATTCAAGATGAATTCGTTCTGAAGATGCAGTGCACGTGTCATATTGGAAGGCACGGAAGGTTTTGTATGAAATAGGATTCTACATCCCTCCAATCCTTTTCGCTTCTTGCGTAATTCCTTTGAGAAGTTCCACGAGTGCTTCAATAGGTCTCCAAAAAAACCGCCACCGGGAACACTACAGCATCATAATTTATTTTAGTGGTAAGTTGAGAAATACGAGACAAAAAGCAGAACGTGAAACAAAGCAAATAAGCATGAGGAATCGCTATTGAAATCCTGCGATTGCGGATTTGTTGTTTTTTCCTTTCGACATTCACTGGTGTTGAGTAATATCACGCTATCCACAAAGATGATTCAACTTTTTTTCATTTCGAAAGACGTTACAACTAAGTCGCTTCCAGAATAAAAAAGACGCCGTGATTGAAATAGTGGGAGTGTCTTATCTCATCATTTCAACAACAACCGAAGACAACGGCAACGAAACAGATCGTGGCGGCGGGACAGTACGATACTGGATTCATCAGGACTCACCTGAGGGTCAGTGCATTGATAAACCACACAGTCACTCCAAATCCATACAGCACCGTCTTTTCTGCACCCTTTGAGGCCTTTCCAGGCCCCATGACAGACTCGTTACAGTTGTACTTGATCAGGGGTAAAAGCGCAAATGGCAAAAGAAATCCAAGCGCGGCATTCACAAAATTGATCATATGATTCAAATAGTCGGGGAAAAAGATGCTGACTATCACACAAGGTGTGATTGCGACCAATCGGGTCACCACTGCACGGACCTTTACTGGAAGGCGAATCTTCAAAAAGCCATCCATGATATACTGCCCGGTGTATGTTGTAGTGATAGCGCTGGATTGACCGGCCGCTAGCAGGGCTATTCCCCACATGAGACATCCTCCTTTGAGGGCCAAGAAGTAGTTGCAAAAATCAGTTAGACCCACCAGTCCAGCGTTCTCACTTCCATAGACCCGTTCTGCAGCAATCGCCACAACCGCAAGGTTCACAAAAAAAGAGATCAATATCGGCAAGATCGGTTCCACTGAACAATACAATACAGCTTTTTTAACAACATCATCCCGTCTGACGACCTTTCGAGTTTGGACAGACGCTGTGTGAAGGTACAGGTTATGGGGCATGACAACAGCTCCTAAGAAGCGAACGAAAGTATATGCGAAGGCGTGAATTGGATCCTGTTAGATGAAGAATCGAAGACACCTGGCAGGGTTCGAAGATCGTACACAACAAATACCTTCAACCTACCCAGAATACCCGCTATCGTGAACAAATCATCCGATGTGACATCCACGAATCCATAGACCCATCCCCTGACGATTTCTTGTCCATCTGCCCCAACAAAACCCATTTCCACGAACAATGCGATGGACATGATGCCTACAAATCCAACCATGACTCCTTCTAGTATGTGCATTCCGTATTTCATCGTCGCCAAAAAGGACATGGTTGTCATGAGGGACATAATCACACCGATCCAGTAAGGCCACCCGAAAAACAAATTGCAAGCAATGCCGATTCCTATCACCTCCGGCAGGTCGGTCAAAATCACCGAGAATTCAGCGATGAACCACGCAAAGTAACGACGCCAATTGGATTGTTTCTGCCTGAATTCTTTGGCCTGCACTTCGGCCAGTGTTACCTGGGCGTAGTATCCCAATCGGACACACAAGACTTGGACGTAAATAGACAGAATTGACGACCACCAGATGGTAAACAACAAATAATATTGCGTCGTAGCACCTGCTTGGATGTCGGCTTGGTAATTTCCTGGATCGATGTAGGCAATCGAGACTAGCCAGCCTGCACGAAACCGACAGAAACGTCCAACCATCAACAGAGAGGAGCAATTAAAGTTAGTCGATGGACGAAAAGACATTCGAAGTCGACCGAAAAAAAGCATTTCGCAGCTTTGCGGCTATCCATTGCTAATGCACTCACCGGGTCCAACAAAATAAAGCATGTCTCTCCACCATATATCGGATGGTTCCCATGGTTCCGATACTTCATGAGAGTCGGGCGTTGTTGCTAATGGGGATACATTAGGAGACGTGAGAGTATGGCCGTCGCCATAAAGTCGGTTTCCGCCGTCCAAGGTGCTTTGGGCATCGTACTCCACTATCGAAGCCTTTTCTTCCTCATTTTGGGCCCTGCCAGTCAAACACATTACTTTCGTTTCGTTTAGTTGGCAGTACGAACCCGTAGTCGTGTCTTATCCGTCTTCAGATTTAAAACGTCCCTACCGTACGAACGATCCTTTCAGCTAAAGATTTTATTCCCCGCCGATGTGCACCATCTGTAATAGTCAACCGGTGCCGGTACGCGGTAGGAGTATTCAATACAGGGGGTCATACCGTACGGTACGAACGAGCACGTACCGTGCCGGTAGTCCTAATTTTAGGGGGAGCGATAAATCGTCTGTCCATCGCTCGTTTTAGCTGGATCGCATTAGTTTAAGATTCATGCCCCCCATGTGAATATAGCCTCACTTGGGCTACCGGTAGAGCCTCAATAGGTTTTCCAAATGTTTGGGGGCCTCGCAACTGGTCTCTGACATCGCGAATTATGTTTGAACACCTGGGCCTGACGGTACGTACTACGAACCGTAGGCCAAAAAATTGGATCTTTTCCTCACTGGGCCTCGCTACGAGTACGAGTACGTACTCGAACTCGTACGGTTCATTTCTACTTCGTGTTTTTTACTTAAAAATAATGTCATTCGGCCTTATGTTATTCAATTCCTTCTACTTCGTACGTACAGGAGTATGTCATTTCGAACGTATGTGTTCTTCAAAAGAACACAAATTAACAGAAAATAACACAAATCAACAGACACCTTTTCAATGGATACAATACATCCAATGACGGTCATTTAGGGCTTTCAGTAATCTCTTTATAGTGTAAGTCATTTTTTCTTTAAACTGAGGGACAGAAGACGCACACCGTAGAATTTGTGCCCGTCGTGATTTGCTGTCTCAATTGTTATCCGACGAGTAGTATTATTTTTATTTTTCTGTCGTCAAGCTTAAACACAAAATTAGCGAACGCAGAAATTGTAGCGGTACGGTACGGAAATATCGTTCAGATATCCTTCGTACGGTATTCCTTCAACCTGACATTTCAGATATCCTTCGTACGGCATCTTAGAGAATATGATCGTACGGTATTCCCACGAGACACATTTTTTTTGTTTTTGGTATCACCAGAACTCACCACATTATTCATACATTCGACTACTTAATCACCATGGTCATTCAAAAATCCGACAAGAAAATCATTGCTGTTATGGGAGCGACAGGAGCCCAGGGCGGCGCTGTGGTGGAGGCGCTACTCACAGTCCCAGAACAATTCGCCATCCGTGCTATAACGCGAAATCCGGATTCAGAAAAAGCCAAGGCCCTAGCTTCCAAGGGATGCGAGGTGGTTAAGGCAGACGCAGACGATGTGGACAGCATGGTTCTCGCCTTTACAGGGGCCTATGGCGCCTTTCTCGTTACCAATTTTTGGGCTGACATGAGCATGGCCCATGAAATAGAGCAAACGGACAAACTTCAAAAGGCCACCATTGCCGCTAACGTCAATCATGTTGTGCTATCGACGTTAGAAGATTCCCGCCCGGTCATTAAAGGAGCCGCCGATAAGGATACGTGGCCCATTCTTGACAAGCCATCCAACTCATATGTACCCCATTTTGATGGAAAAGGCGAGGCCGGCGAGCGGTTTTTAGCATCTGCCGCACCTACCACACTCCTCTTCACCTCATGCTATTACCAGAATTTCATCTCTTTCGGCATGGGCCCCAAGAAACATGCCGAGGATCAGCCTCTGGCCATTACGTTTCCGATCAGCGATAAACCAATCCCCATGAACTCGTTGCGAGACATTGGTGACACTGTCTTGGCTATTCTTCAAGATCCATCTACCATTAACACTTGCCAGGGTGTTGTTAGTGGATTTTACACGGGACAAGAAATTGCAGATGCATTTAGCACATGTCTCAATGTGCCAGTCGTCTTCAATGCTGTCGAGCCTTCCACCTATGCCTCCTTTGGTTTCCCGGGTGCCGAAGATCTAGCCAACATGTTCCGTTTTTGGACTACCTTCAAGCCCGTGTACCGTGAGGTTGCGGAGGTCGAAAAACTTCTTGGCCGGAATACAGACTCTTTGAGCGCCTGGATTGAAAATAACAAGGAGGCATTTGTCGTTTAAGGTATCAACGGTCAATCCGCATCAGTTGCTTGTTACGTTTGGCATTTGGCAATACGTATTACCTATCGAGATGAATCAAAGAATCAAATAAACGACTCAAAACGGGAATCCCGAGAATTCTATCTGACATTGAGTGTCATATCAGATGTCAAATCTGATGTGGTCGTCAGAACATTACACTTTTATATTCGACCATATCATTACCAGTAGTACCGGTACGAGTACATATCCCATAATTTTCACATTATTTCTTACTATGCGTCGGATATCAATTGAAACACCTGAGTACCAACGTAAATTAACACGAAAATTCAACGTAACAAGTAACTACAAGTACTCGTACCGGTAGGATCTCGCCAAATTACTGTACCGTACGTACGGTACAACTTTGCATCTAAATACAAATCTAGTTTTTTTGTGTGTACCGTGAGAGTGCACTCTTTTAATACAACCCAAAATACAACAGTACAAAAACCATGTAGAACTCTACGTGGGTAGATTAAGCGCGCGCAAATATTCAGCGAGAGAAGCTACACATCGGAGAGAGAGATGCTACACATCAGCGAGGCAACTGAATTGTGCATCAAAAAAACTTCCAAGTCCGATCACTGCAAATAACACGTGAAAATACAAACACAGAAATAATTTTGGTTCATATCATGACAGAAATTGTTCATCGATTACATGTTACATCTAATCGCTAATACAACAATCGATCAATTGATCGATCGATCATTCCCTCGAGGCACAAAGCCCGCTGGGATGTGCGTCAAACAAAATTCCAAGTCAGATCACTGCAAATAACATGCCAACATACAGAAACAGAAATAATTTTGATTCACACATCACGACAGAGATTGTTCATCAATGATAGCAGATCATCCGATCGATCAATCGCTGATCCGATTGACCCAATCCGATTGATCATCCGATTGATCAATTGAATCGAGGCACAAAGCCTGCTGGGATGTGCATCAAAGAAAGTTCCAATTCAGATCACTGCAAACAACACGGCAAAACACAGACACAGAAATAATTTTGGTTCACATCACGACAGAAATTGTCCATCGAGGACATCGATTACATGTAACATCTAATCGCTAATACAGTTAGAGACCAATACAATCAATCGTATCCTACACTTCTTGGTACATGAAAACTTGAACTTCGAAACACTCTGCTATCAGCAACAACAGGGGGGGGTCCCCTATCCAATAGCAACACACTCCACTCCAGCACTTGACAATCCACCAATCGATCTCCGCCGACACCACAGCTCAACGAAGCTGAAAATTTCCTCCCTGCCTCTCATCTGGGCACATCTTCCGAATCAGCTGAGTCATCGCACAGTCTCCATAGCACCTCTTGATCTTGGCAATGGCGGTGTTCACATCATTCCCCCGGTCTAGGAGGCGCTCCATACATCCCCAAAGAACCTTATGATTGCAATACTTGTACTTCACCCGCCACGTTCCACGACAGTGAACTCCCTTGCCGGCTTCCTCCCTCCTATTCCATTTTGGTACTCATCCCACAAGGCTTGGATAGTCTGTGGTCTATCAAACAGGAGCGCTGGTCTTTCTACCACCGGAGCCCCTTGACGCGGATTTGCAGATGGTCTTGCTCCTACTCCTCCGAACCCTCCAACTCTCTGCGCTGCTGGTGCTAGTGTCAACCCCCGAACCATCTGACTGACGATCTTAATCTGCCTTTGAAGCTCAGCAAGCTCTGAGATCTGATGGTTCCTCATCTCTGCTACATTGGTTTGAGTGGTGGATAGCTTGGCATAGATAGCGTTTCTCCACTGCTGCCCCCCTCTACCAAACGCCCCTCCGCCGTCTCCTTCTTCACCCTCAGGGATCTCATCCAGCCACACAATTCCATCGATATTGCTTGGGGCCTAAACTGATCCCCTTCTATGATCCCCTTCAGAGCCTTTTGATATGCCGTCTTGCACTTGTCGGCTTCCTTGTTCTGGGCTTTCAGTGGGGACCTGGAGTCTGTATCTCCCTCAGCAAACAGCCATTGACTCAACCGGCCCGCGCCACGACCAAGCCATGCCTCAAGGTAGATAGCAAGGCCAATTAGTACACAGTATCGGTGATCCATAACACCCATCACCAGCTGTAAGGGACAATCCTCCTCATCGTGGACATTCTTTGACCACCTCATCTGAATCGTAAGATAGCCAGCGTATGTACTACTAACCTGCAAGTTGGCCTTCTTCATGTGTGAGGTGTCATCCCCTCTTGCAATCAAGTGCAGCTGGACTCGGAGCATTGCCATGTGCCGGAGGCTTTGGAGGCTGTCTCCAATGGCTGTGAGGTCCAGCATTTGAGCAAACTCTTCATGAGTGAAAGCCCTATCAGCAGACGTTTCGACGCCAAGCTGCCAGGTTTCCTTCTTAGCCACAGCTTTGATCAGTCGATTGATCTTGATAGATCTAGTAGGATTGCCTGTCTCGTTTGTTTCATCCCAAGCTGCAGTGTTAGTCATGAAGTAGGAGATAGCTTTTTTCCAATATCTCAAAGTGCTAGATTGACCGCCAACTGCATTATTGTCTATTCCTGGATCCTCCATCCCATACACCTTCAAACACATCCATTTGTAGATGTGATCTGGCTTAACAGTGTTGAGCTCTTCCTGGTTGAACACCCGGTCGGTGGCATACTCATGCCCTCCAGCAATATGGGACATCAACTTCAACAAGATCCGGTGGTATCT
Organism: Pseudo-nitzschia multiseries; assembly: GCA_037355745.1. NCBI lineage: Eukaryota > Bacillariophyta > Bacillariophyceae > Bacillariales > Bacillariaceae > Pseudo-nitzschia > Pseudo-nitzschia multiseries. The sequence continues at coordinate 15,993,401 of CM074786.1, read as the reverse complement.
TAAGAGCTGAGTGGGGGCATTCACATCATTGGGTAGAATTGGATCCGGTCCCCTTTGGGCCGGTCCTCTTGTTCGCCGGGGGATCAGTCTTCCTCTTGTTGTTGTTGTTGCGGGGGGGGGCGCCGTCGCCGGGGCCATCGGCACGTCATTGTCGTCATCTAGGACTTCATCCTCCTCATTGTCAGCAGCTAAGGCTGAGGCACCTAGCTCACCTAGGCCATTATCTTCAGCTTCATCCTCGTCCCCCTCTTTGTCCTCTTCATCCTCTTCGTCCTCATAGTCCTCCTTGTCGTCGTCCTCATCCTCCTCCTCTTCCTCTGGAGGCTCCAGTGTGTCGTCGTCTGAGTCACCAGCATCTTTTGCTGCTGCAGCTGCTTCAGCTCTTTGCATGACAGCTTGCGCACGCCAGATCGCTGCAAGGTCTTTTGCTTGCTGCACAACCCTTGCCTCCTCCCTTGGTGTTCTTGTTGCAGGATCCATGTCAGCTAAAGCTGCTGCTGCTTGGGCTCTAGCATGCCATTCACGGGCCCTTTCACGGGCCCAAATGTTCTTTGGATCCATGCTCAGCTGACGCGGCATCTTGTTGTTTGTTGTTTGTTGTTTGTTGTTTGTTGTTTGTTGTTTGTTGTTTGTTGTTTGTTGTTTGTTGTTTGTTGTTCGTTGTTCGTTGTTCGTTGTTCGTTGTTCGTTGTTCGTTGTTCGTTGTTCGTTGTTTGTTGTTCGTTGTTTGTTGTTCGTTGTTCGTTGTTCGTTGTTCGTTGTTCGTTGTTCGTTGTTCATTGTTCGTTGTTCGTTGTTCGTTGCCAGTTGCTTGTTGCTTGTTGCTTGTTGCTTGTTGCTTGTTTTGCTTCGATTGATTTGCAATTAGATAATATCGATCGAAAAAAGTGAGCTTTTGGCTAATCGATCGAAAATCAAGTGATCTAATCTAATTGGAGTGCAATTGATTTGCATGTGGATGAGAATTAAGAGAGCAAAAGCACATAAAATTATTTCCGCGAGTCACTCACTCCTAGGGAGTTGCATAAGCAAGTCACTCGCTATTTGGGAGTTGCATAAGTTGCGCACCTCCGTGGGAAAATGCAGGGCTACAAATCAACCAGTAGTGCAACTATGCTAAAATTGAAAATGCAACCGGTACTCTACTCTTAGTAGTACAAAAAAAATTGCGTACCCCGCCAGATGGTGGGGTACCAAACGTAATACTAGTGCCTACGTAGAATTGTGTAGCCGGTTGCACTAGCCCAGGTTAAATGCAACCCGGGTTGCATTGGTGCGACATCGTACCGGTACAGTTTAGTATCATGTACATGAAATAGTCACAAAATCGGCTAAAAACTACACAATAAGCAAATTTCTAATATACCATATCTCAGAGAATAAACATCAGATGTGAACACAGTTTCTTGCACAGAGCACACAAAACCATCAATCTAGACAACTCTTTCATCAATAAGTCCAGGAGTCTTGATTTGATGCCAGTATCACACTCACAAATACACAGTGACAAATTGGATCAAAAAGTTTCCTACCCTACGTCACTTAAACGATCCTCATGGTTGCGTCAAATTTGTGCAATGTATTTAAAAAATTCCGAAAACCTTTGTTGCGCGCATCACAAAACATTCTCTACGTATTTTTGAACGCAACAATTTGAAGTAGGACTATTTTCACACGGATAGTTCCTGCCCCATTCTCGTGGTGCTTCCCAATTTTGGTATTGTAGAACTTCGTTTCATGCTCACCCCAATAATATTTATGCTTGATTCGATTGTTATTTGTTTTCCACATGAAAGTCATCTTTGGTAATAATATCCTCTATGTACACTGATATTGCTGTAGCGTTGACACAAATTTCTTAACAAATATACTAGCTTCTTGATAACCAGCAATCTATTCTGTTACGTCGCTTTCACAATACTCACACTACGTTTATCGAATATCAAAAGCCAACAACCATATTTTTGTACTAATAAGAAAGCACTTTATTCACATTTGCCATAATCTTGTTCGTACTACGCAATTTTAGCAGCAGACCTATTTATTGTGGCTACCCACATTAGATTTGAATGAAGTACTAAATGCTGTACTATATTTTTGTTACTGTTATTTACTTTTAGAATTTGTGCCCGTGCTTGAGGTAATATTTGTAGTCCTTGTGGTCCTTGTCAAGAGAGTCCATCATGTCATATTTTTGCTTCCGTTTTGTTTGGTTTGTTTTTGCTTCTTCCTTTTGACGTCATTTCATATCGTACCCACTTTGCTGTTGGTATGTTTGAAGTAGTTTGAGCTCTAAATCTTTCGTTTGTTGTTCCTGCCTTTGTTTTTTATTTCCTCTTTGACACATACGTAAAGATCTTGTCCCTCATCACTCCACCCCTCCTTAATTCCTGACTTGTTACTGTCATTGAATTTCTTTCTTATCCTTGCCCCCTTTGTTGTGTTGAGCCACGATTCATAGTCGTTGTAAAGGAAAAGCAAAGCAAACGCTTCATCGCTTGGAGTGAAAATGTTACTGATTGTTGTCTGTACCAAATTGTTTTTGAAGTCTGTCTCTTTAGGCGACACTGCTCCAAGAATTCTTTTGAAGAAATATTGTAATTCCGGTGTATTTTTTTGCCGATAGTCTTTGTGTAATTTGTACCTATTTTCTGAGTTCGTGTTTTCGTTTTCCTTGATTAGAACTGTTCCTGGGAAACTAGTATCCGGTATCTGTTTGTTTCTTTTATCGTCTATGCATCAATGTGAACAATACGATATGGTTAGTTATTTGAAAAATGTGTCTAATGAGAAAAATGTTGTTCTTGTCGGTTTTTACCTTTATAATTTTTCCTCGCTAGTGTCTGGGTGTTGTGCCTACATGTAGTTATTGCTGTACAGAACATTCCACTCCACTTTGGCACATGGGTGTTCCATGCCGCTGGTAGTTTGTTTTTGATGATTCAATTTTACAATCATGGTAAGAATCGACTTTATGTATCGTCTACCTTGTTTGTCCGTTATCGGGAATTTCATTTTCCTGAACATTTCTTCCTTGACATACCCATTAATGTCATTTTTAATGTTGTTGTCAGTGCACTCTTGCAATTTGTCTATTGCGCCGCTGCTGTTACTGGTGCTATTGGTTTTATCTGTTGTGCTATCATTCGTGCTTTGTGTCTCACTACCTGATACACTGCTTGCTGGGCTGTTTGTTCTCTGTGTATCAATTGTTGTACCCTGAACCGTTGGTGTGGAAACGTGATCCACCATCATTTTTTGTTAAATCAGAAATAGGAACTTACCAACTGTTTGTTTTCATGTATTTGGCGCGCTTCGTTTTATGGGAGTTGAGTTGTTTTGGAGTATTCTGATTTTAGTTTTAATTGACACTGTTGTACTGTGCTAAAATCCTTAGTAGTTGTAAGCGCCTGAGTTACTGCATCGTGAGGATTTCAGTATCACTACTAATTATTTTTTGTAGTATTGTTTCAGTTTTGTGTGTGGGGTTGTACTGTCGCATGCCCCTCGTTTCACCGCGCATGCCCTTACAATCTGGAATGCGGTTTTGAGAAAATCCTGGTGCGGACCAAAATCCTGGCGCTGTCTCTAATACTACAGTGTACCCCACCCCAGGAATGGTATGTTCCACTTTTAGTAGTCTTAGCTCAAGCATAGTAATATCTTGTGTGTGTCTGGGTGTATTATGATAGTAGTAGTAATGTAGGTATGATAGTAATGACTTATGCTGGAGGGGTGAAACCTTTTTTTGTACAATTCATGTCAACAATCATTGAATGGCGTTTCAGAATTCTATTACCGGAACAGCGTTGCAGGCTTTGTGTTCAAAGCATGTCTAAATTTGAAATCTTTGAGCACCGTATCTCAAAATTGAGGATCAGTGTTTCATATTGTTATGATTTCTGGTCAGTTTAGAAGTTTTCTTTTGGAACGGCGTTGCATGTTCTACTGTTTATTTGCTGTTAAAGTGGTCAGAAAATCTCAAAATATTTGTACATTGTTGCATGATGTTTATTCGTTGTTAGAGGCATTGTGGTTTGAAGTTTTGTTGAAAGTGTTTTTTGTTTAATCATTTCGGAATGTCTTGCTATGTCATGTTTGGTTGTGTTTTCTGATTTGTTATGGGGCCAGTTATTGTTATCGAATTGTAGCAACTTAGATTGCTTTCACACAATTTTATTTTGTTGTTCTCAAAATTATCAATCAAGCAATGGTGCCAACGACGAGAAGTAATTCAAGAAGTATGTCTAATTCACCAGCAGATGAAGTCGCTGGTGCAGCTGCAACTGCAACTGCAGCGTCAGAAGACAATATTATTCCACCACCAGGCAGCTGCAGTTACAGCCACAGCCCCAGTGAAAGCACCACCAACGTCGCGTCAAAATGATCTAAAACCTCCTCCCGTCAGTCCAGGGGGTGCAGTCAGTCAACAGAAGAAGACGAAACCCAAAAAAAAAGGCTGAAAAAAAGACGTGATGGTTGTCAAACACCATCAGTTGTTCCCCCAACACCAGGTCAAGGAGTCACGGGTGCACAACCTCTGCCGTGTTTGGGCAATGACGGCAGTGGTACTTTATCATTGGAATTGTTTGAGGATAACTCCCAATACAAGGTTCACACAGATGCGATGAAAAGACGTGTCAAAGCTTGTCTTGAGCAGCAGGGTCCTAACGGATTCTCTGAGAATATTTTGACTGACAAACTCATCACTGCCGTAAGTCGGGACATCACATCAGTCTTCAGCCAGCTCATGAATAAGGTTTTCATTGTCACAAAACTCTTTTCTTCTGGAACCCATCCTGACTTCAGCAAGACAGCAATGGGTGACAAGCCATCATTGGGTCCTATGCCAAGGGTTCGGATGTTGTTGACGGGATGCTAAATCTTTTCCTACGTAACTCAGGTTCACAGTTGATAAAGAAGGTCTGCATCTTGGATCCAAAGGAGCTGACAACTCGTTTCAAGGACTACAAGATGAAAGATAAATGGAGCGCCTTCCAGTCAGCGCTCAACTCCATTATCAAAATCAATGATACTAGTACAGCAGGTGTAATAGAGTACACCCGGGTTGAAGAACAAGACAAAGTAGCGGAAGGTACATTGCATGCTGTTTGGTCAAGAATGTTGTTAACTATGACACCATACTGAAGTACATGAAAGTGTATTTATGCCTACTTTGGTGGTACGTATATTGTGCTGAATTCCCACCTGTACCTTCACCCAACGAGGAAGGTTTGTTTTTCTATCAACAATTTAAAGACAATGTAAACAAAGGGAAGCTATACGTCTGGCAGATGGTCTCGTTCTTTGAAGGTCTTTCCTTTCACCACACACTGAGGCATTTTCTTTCAGCAAGTCACTCTTTGAACAGTTGGACAATAGAATGAATCAAATTTGGGGGCAGGAAGTTGTGCATGCACCGACAAGAGAAGGTGCAGCATCAGTTGAGTTAGTGCCCTTAACTGATTCCCCAAAATACCTCAAGTTGGATTGGCCATCCGATGTGTCAACGGCACCCCTTGCGTTTCAAAAGGTTCTCATGTATTTGTGGGTACGCTTCCAACAAGAGAAGGCACAAATTTTTCAAGAAGTCAGCCTGGACCACTTTGCCGATGAGTTATTCCTTGACAATAATTTGTACAAGGAACTATTGCCAATCTCTATGAGTCTTCGTTTTTGGTTGGACAGTACAAAATACCAGGAGTTGACAATTTGGTGGGGTAAATTCAATTCAAACTGTTATCTTCTCTTCACTTTTGCAAGATTATGGAGCACCAGAAAACTCTGAACAAGTGTTACAGAGTAGGCGTTGACTTTGCAAAAAATGTGGTGACTCTTTGTACTGCGAAGTTGTTGGAGGAACAGGACATACTTGTCGACGATTTCGTTCTGGAAGACAAACAACACGTGAAGGCATTGTTGCAACATTACCTCCTGAGTTTGTCCTGGGTTGACAATGTGGTTTCCACGCATGGCCAACTTGAACAGGTGGATCTTGTTTGCGAGGAATTGCTCAACAATGTTCTAACATCTTGGTTGTCCCGTGGTCCTAGCGGTACACGTGTCCCGGTTACTAGGATTATGGTTTCAAAGGCAATACTGAAGGCAGTACTGGGCAAGGAAGAAAAACATCTGTTAACGTTGATGACACACATGAGAATTTGGACAAATATTTGAAAGTAGAGCGCCATTCATTGTCGTCAAATTCCAATCCTTGTGAGCCTCACCGCAAACGGTTATTCATTTTCACCAACAACGGTGCTCAATCCATTCAATTTGAAGAACAAACTCTACCTGAGCTTCTAAGAGGTGAAGAGTGTAAACATACTTACCCCATCACAAAAGAGGACTAGTACAGCTTATCTGTCACAAGGTTCCTTAATTTTGATGAGAACTGCACGTACACACTGGACGGCCAATTGTTCTGGGAACATATGAGATCCGTATTCCGTGATATTTTTATCACGCGCCCAGAAATACTACTACTCAAAGGTAAGTGTTTTGAGAGGTCTCTGCAATTTCTCACAACTTACAATTATCTACCGGTCGGGGGCCTATTGTTTGTTCCATTGACAAAGGAACTTCTGTGTGCGGTTTTCCAGAACAAAAAATACGTGTCAGAAGCAAACTTGGAAGTAAGCTTTGTGTCAGGCAAGGATGAAAAGACTTTACAATCCGATGGCGACTTCTTGATCCAACTATTCAGAAAAATCAAGGTACCCACGAGTCAGAGTTACAGAGCTACCGACATTGCAAAGTGGGACTTCATGAAGGTGCACTTGAAAAACTTTGAGACATTCATCAAAGAGAATGACACGTATTCCGTCCGATGGCTAGTGTTCACTAACAAAGGTCTCAATGAAGTGGATTCATTTTTTCGATTTCCTTGGGAAGATAAATCGACGGACAACTCTGGTGACTCCTCAATTGGTGGAGGTAACCCAAACAATGATGATGAAAAAGAAGACGACGTAAGGACTCAACGTTACAATGCAGCCAACGTTGCAAAGTGGGACTTCCTCAAGAAGCACGTGAAAAACTTTGAGACCTTCATCGAAGAAAATGGTGCATATTCCGTCTGATGGCTAGTGTTCACTAACAAAGGGCTCAACAAAGTGGAATCATTCATTTGATTTCATTGGGAAGATAAATCAAAAAAACGACTTGGACTCCGCAATTGTTGAAGGTGTTGAAGGTGAAGCAGATGATGAAGAAGAAGGAGAGGATGGAGGAAACACCAACCGACAGCCTGTCATCCCAAACACAGTCCAAGACAGCCCATCCACGAAGTTAAAGGCAAAGAAGAAGTCGTTCCTTAGCCAACGGAATAAACGAAGGAAGTCTGCATCAGATGAATGGAATGGAGAGCCAAAGTACAAGGAGAGGAAGGTTTCTCCGAACCTAGGCCATGTTCAAGATCTTGGATACCTTCTGCAAGTTCCTTGTCCCTGACCCAACAATGTAGTAACGCAAAAGCCCTCCGGCAGCGTGAAGGTGTTGTTTGCAGAACCTGATCCCGTGATCTTGTATCCTAAATTTTCAATTGGTAGTGAGGTTACAATCACAGGTATTCCACCACCTGGAACTGGTGTAGTGAAGAGTTATGCATCAAAGAAGAAAGACCCTTATCCTCTTTACCCTGGATACATGGTGTACGAGAAAACTACTGGAGGGTACAAAAGTGAAACACGCAACCTGGTTCCCTTACGACCGTGTTGGGTCGAATACACCGCGGTACACCAAGTTGTCCAAGGTGTTGAAAGAATGAAACATTGCTGTATCGGGTAGACATGCATAGCCATGACCACGCACCACCATAGAACACAATGAAGAGTGGCAAACCGGCAAAGAAGTGATCACAGCAGTACTACGTCACTAGTACTTCTTCTTCTCCAAATTGGGTTGATATTTACCAACAAATGGTTGTTGACGTAACAAAGAATCATAAGTCATATTTACTAGACTACTACTACAATGTATTACTTTCATCTTTTCATATTATTCTACTATTACTTGTAGTACTGCTATCCAACCTGTTTGTAGTGCTTACTTTAATGTTCTCAGATTCTTCTAGCTACTAGTATTAGTAGTAGTACTGTCCAATCTGTTCGTATCATGATGCACAAGGCAGAACAGTATGAATTGTCATGGAACAATCATGTCAACCCCATCCATAGTATGCGCAATATTGATGATGAAATTGCTGGCAATGACACACAGTTGCACTCCAAAACTGATTAGGACTCACTATTTTGGTAAATGCATGATGTCCAGGGACAAAAATTATTCCAAAATTCATACTGTCTAAAGTATCAGCTTGAAAATTATACAGTTTGTTTCATAGTCTACCCCATCCATAGTATGAGCAATATTGATGATGAAATTGCA
>CM074786.1:13359369-13421960 GCA_037355745.1 Pseudo-nitzschia multiseries | reverse complement strand
CCGAGTGAAAGGAGGGAACAAAGAGGAGCGCCCGGAGCTCGAGCGGGGCATCGGCCCGAAAGTGGAGGGTGTCCAACGGCTCGTCGATGGCGTTGGCAATGTACTTGTAAAACTCCGAGTAGGTTTCCTCGTCGACCTCCCGGGGGTCTCGCGCCCAGACCGCCTCGACCGTGTTGACGCGATCACCGTTGACGTAAATAGGGAACCGGACAAAGTTGGAATACTTGTTGAGGACGTCCTTGACCCTGCTTTCCGACAGGAGGCCCCAGTAGTCCTCCTTGAGAAAGAGCTTGACGGTCGTCCCCCGGTCGTACCGCTGTGTCTGTTCGGCCCCCTCTGCATCGTCCACCTCGGCCAGATCGTAACTCCCGGTCCCCTCCGAGGTCCAAACGGACACGGTGCTATCGTCTCCCTCCCGAACGGTCGCCGGCTTGGAAGTGACGGTGACGGAATCGGCCACCATAAAGGCCGAGTAAAAGCCCACCCCGAATTTTCCAATGATTCCCTTTGCGGCATCCAGGGTTGCATCGTTGTTGTTGGATTCGGCCTGCCGGGCCTGCTCGAGCTGGGTCATGAACTGCTTCGATCCGGACCGGGCGATCGTTCCCAGATTGGAGATGATGTCGTCCGCCGTCATTCCGATTCCCGTGTCCCGGATCGTCAGGGAGGACTCGACCTCGTCCAGGTCGATGTGGATTTCGAGGGGTCGTTCCTTGTCGACGAATTGCAGATCGGAGGTGGCACTCGACTCGGAGGCACTCTGCAGGTGGCGGAGTTTTTCGCAGGCATCGCTGGCGTTGGAAACGAGTTCCCGCAGAAAGACTTCCTTGTCGGTGTAGAGCGAGTGCGTCACAATGTCGAGGAGTTGCTTCGTCTCGGCCTGGAATTCCATGGTTTTTTGGTTCTTGAGCTGGGGCGGGGACGGCGAAGGTGAAGAGGATGCTTCGGCTTCGTCGACGGGACTTTCGGTTGGGTCCGCCGAATCGTCGCTCCCGGAGGAGGGTGTTGTCGAAAAGAACGAAAGGCTACCTCTAACTCCTCCCGCTCGGCGATGGATGTTGCTTGTGCTATCGAAATACAATCCCGAACCGAATCGGATCGATGGGTTGGTCGAAAAGGATCGACGACCGAGTGGTAGGGGTGTTGCCACCTCCGACAACGCCAGTGGCGAAGCGGCAGACGACAGCGCCGTCGACGATGACGATGATGAAGTTGTTGTTGTCGACGTCGTCGTTGTTGCCGAGGCCAGTGGTCGCCGATGGTTGCGAAGAGCGACCTTTCGGAGGGCTGTCCATCGAGAGAAATGAGTCATCCTTGCGGTGTTCAATGTGGTTTAGAGTGAAACGATATGAATTACAATGGAATGGAATGAGATCCGTTGTATTGGTGATCGACGAGTAAATCTTACAACGGTATTTTGTTGTGATACAATTCCATTTTGGTGCTTGTTTGCACGGTTTGGCAGCTTGCGGTTTCGGTTTTGGCGTTTCTCTCCTCCATCGAAATCCATTCGTTCGCGCGATCGATCTTCTCGAGTGAATAGGGTCGTCTGGGGGTTGCGCGCCCAAGAAGAAAAATAAGCACAGTGAGGGGGCGGAAGGAAACTAGAATGGAAATCTGTTGGAGCAAAATTGGTGGCTTTGCAGGGGCGAATCGGAGTTGTTATACGTATCTAAATTTCACTTACACCCTTCCCACACAGAAATCCACATTTTAGAGAACGTGTGCAACCCCTACGGTATTAACATACCATTGGAAAGCTTCTTTCAAGACGAATTCGAATCTGTTGCTTGTTTCTGTTTCTTTCCAAGTCTTATGGACCCAATATATTAAAACCTCTATCTTCATTACTCAATATGAATATGAAGCAATAATAAGACTTTTCATATTCTGTAAGTTCTAGTATTTTCAACAATTTTGAGACTCCGCGCAGGTGACTTCAACGATGCTCATGCTTGTGTCAAATATTCGTGCAACATATTTTTAAAAAACAGAAATATTTGTTGGGCACATGAAAAATAATTCTCTATGTATTTTTGGACGCAACAATTTCAAGGAGGACTATTTTCGCAACCATAGTTTTGGCCTTAGTATTATGGTTGCTTTACAATTGTTTACTGCCTCCTGGCACAACTTCATTTCATGCTTACCCCAATAATAATTTATTCTCCACTTGATTTTCATTTTATCCTCACAGCACTCATCTTTTGTAATATGATCCTCTATGTGCAATAATATTGTCGTAGCATCATTACGAATTTCTTCACAATTGTATTAGCTTCTTGAAAACCGGCAATCTATTGTGTTATGTCCATTTCACAATACTCACACTACAAATATTGAATACCAAAAGCCGACAAACACATTTTTGTACAAAAAAGAAAGAAGTATTGTATCTACATTTGCAATAATCTCCTGTATGCCATTCAATTTTAACAGCAGACAAATATATTGTGCAAACAGACATAAAATAATATTGAACTAACTGCGGTACTTTAATGTTGTTGGTATCACTATTTACTTTGGTAAACTTTTCATATATTTGATGTAAATTTTGTAGTCCTTGTCATCCTTGTCAAGAGTGTCCATCATGTCATATTCTCACTTCCATCTTTTCTCCTTTCTATTTTCTTCGTCCTCCTTATGTTGTTGTGTATGATAGTCATTTTGCTGCTGGTATGATTTAAGTAGTTCTATCTCTAAATCTTCTGTTTGCTGTTCCTCCCTTTGTTTTTCTGTTTCACTCTTGACATGTGCGTAAAGCTCTTATTCCTCGTCACTCAATCCCTCCTTAATTCCTGACTCACTGTCAGTGAATTTCTTTCTCTCTCTCTTCCTCGTGCCCTTTGTTGTGTTTAGCCATGAGTCATAGTAGTCATTGTAAAGGAAAAGCAATGCAAATGCTCCATTGCTTGGGATGCAATGTTACTGATTGTTGTTCTGAATGATTTTCTTTTGAAGTCTGTCTGTTTTTGTGACACCGCTCCAAGAATTCTTTTCGTGAAGTATTGGAATTCTGGTGAATTTTTCTGTCAATAGTCTTTGTGCAATTTGTACTTATTTTTGGAGTTTGCGTTTTTGTTTTCCGTGATTAGAACTGTTCCTGGGAAACTATCTGGTATCTATTTGTTCCTTTTATCACCTATGTGTCAGTGTTGAGAAGACGATTGTGTTAGGAATAATGATGAAAGAGTGTATACTGGCAATCATGATATTGTTGGTTCTTACCTTTGTAGTTTTTCCTAGCAAGAGTTTGAGCATTGTGCCTACTCGTAGTGATTGTTTGGCAAAACAATCTACTCCACTTTTGATTCTGGATATTGATCGTATTTGGTATTTCATTGTTATTCCCTAGTTTTACAATTCTCACTATCATTGACTGTATGAATTGTTTGCGGGGCAGGAATTTCATTTTCCTGAACGATGTTTCTTTGACATGCCGGGTAATGTTTTGTTTCATGTTATAGTCATTGGTGTGTTTTGATACTGTTGGGGGCTCTATCTGTTTGGCTATCATTTGTGTTTGTTTGGTAACTTTCTGATACACTGCTCACTGGGCTGTTTGTCAATAGTATGTGTAACAACTGTGGCACCCTGCACCGGACTGCAACTTTGTTGAACCATTATTTCTTTGTTAAATCATAAACAGAAACTTACTGTTTTTGCTTTTGATTGTTTTGGCGTGCTAGTTTTATGGTAATAGCATTGTTTTGGAGCAAGTGTTTGGAATTTTTTTTCATTCATACTGTTGTAAATAGCCATGGTGGTAAAATTATTATGTGCTGTAAGTGCTTGATTTACTACATCCTGGGGAGTGCTGTATCACTATCATTATTACTTGTATTGTTGCACTTGTGAGGGTGGTTATACTGACGCCTGCCTCTCTTTTGTTCGTGTGTGCCCTGACAATTGGGAATGTGGTGTCCTGAAAATTTTAGCATGGACCAGAACATTATGGTGTTCCTAACCCTATCAGTCTGTACATTCCATGCATAATCATAGCCCAACAAGCATTGATTTACGCATTTTTGTTTTTCCATTTTCTGCAACGCTGTTGCAGAAATGGCCTTTTTGTTATTTGGGGAATATTGAAAAACTTAAGGAATTCTTTGAAATTTTGCAATGGGGTTGCAGCAGCCCCCCTAATCTTAACCCCATATCTTGATGTTCATCGATTCACGTATTTTTTGTTTTTCCATTTTCTCCAATAGCATTGCAGGAAATGCCCTTTTTGTTGTTTTGGGAACTCATGCAATGGGGTTGAAGCTACCCCCCTAATTACAATTGCATGTCTTGATGCTCATCAATTCACGTATTTTTCATTTTTCCATTTTCTGTAATGGCCTTGCAGGAAATGTCCTTTTTGTAGTTTTGGAAATCGTGCAATGGGGTTGGATCCAACTCTCTAATTACAATCCCACATCTTGATGTTCATCGATTCACGTATTTTCCATTTTTCCATTTTCTGCAATGGCATTGCAGGAATGGATCTGTTGGACCAACAGATTTTATTTCCGCAATTGAGTTGTCATTTTGACATCTGAATGTAGTACAAGTCCTACTTATCATACTTCAAATTGTACTAATTTTACCATTTAAAAGGTGACTAGTTTTTAACCCATAGTAATTCATCTCAAACCTGAGAAATCTGAATACCTGCAACGCTGTTGCAAGAGTTGAAAGATCCTTCAACGTTGCAGGCTTTCTTTCTGAAATCAGCTTCCCATTTTCATTTAGGTTACCCATTGCCGGTTTTTGAGATGTGTTTTTTCCACTGTTTCCTATCATTCTTGTCTGGTTAGGTTTTTGTTGTCTGCTTTAATTGGTTGAAAGTTTTTGAATGATTTATTGATAGAATGTTTGTTCATAATGGAGGATAGCGTTTTCCACAATCACAATTCCGATTGTTTTGAAAAAACCAAAGATCTTGCTCCTGGTTGAACGTTTTTGCATCAGGTTCTACAGTCTTCATATCAGGTTCGACATAAGCAATGACAACCTCTAGGAGTCGTAATAAATGTCAAACCAAATCTCCATCTGATGTCACTGCACTAGGTACAATCCTAGGCAATGATTCTCAAGCAGCCAGACCAAAAAATCATGACGTGCCACCACCACCAAAGAAGAGTTGTAATTCCCAAACTCCAGCAAAGGGCGCACCAAAATATATTTCCCAAGACCATGATCATATTTCTGGAGAAGCTTTGGAGATAGTAGCAAGAACAAATGCAGAAGTTGGTGTTCAAGCTCTCCCAGAGGATGATTCTCAAGCTGCCGGAACAAACAATCATATTGTGCCACCACCACCAAAGAAGAGTTGTAATTCCCAAACTCCATCAAAGGGCGCACTGAAATATATTTCCAACGACAATGACGTTCCTGAAGAAGCTTCCGAGACAGCAGCAAGAACAAATGCAGAAGTTGGTGTTCAAGCTCTCCCTGAGGATGATTCTCAAGCAGCCAGAACAAAAACTCATGCTGTGCCACTACCACCAAAGATGAGTCGTAATTCCCAAACTCCATCGAAAGGGCGCACCAAAAGTATAGTTCCAAAGACAACAATGTTCCTGAAGAAGCTTCCAAGACAGCAGCAAGAACAAACAAAGTACCTGCTGTTCCTAACCAAGTACTAGGAACTTTTTCTGATGAATTTTCTGGTACAGTGCCAAAACCGAATGCAGAAGTTGATAATCCAAAAGCAAACACCCTAACAAAGGAAACCTCCACCTACTTATACAAAGACAAGAATACCATCTCTTTCAGAAGAAAATTTGGATTACCAAAATCATTAGAGGTCTGTGGAAAAGAGTCTTGGATTGGCACTGAATGGTCAGACGTATGCAAATACGGAGTTTGTGAAGGCCTTAAGTTCAGATGTTTCAACCTCTTTTACTCAATTGATGTCAAAGGTTTACATTGTATCCAAAATTATTCAATCAGAACTCAATCGGGAAGAAGCCATCTACTACAATCTCCGACCAAGAAAAAGAAAAAAAAGAGAGTTCATTGAGTACATTTGGTCCTATACCTCGTCAAATAGATGTGATGTCAATTTATTTTTTCACGAAACTGACAACAGTGTTGCTGGGAAGTTGGGATTATTGAGTAGGAATGAAATAAGCGATCAGTTCAAGGACTATGAAATGAAAAAGAAATGGAACAATTTCCAGTCTCTACTACGGCATGTTCATGGTGAAAGAGAGGTTGGGGACACAAAAGCACATTTATATTATTGTAATGTGGCCAACTACGTAACAATTAAGAAGTACATGATACTGTACCTGGAGATCCTTGTTTGGTGCATGGAGAATGTCAAATATCCCCCAGCGCATCCTGAAAAAATGGATCAGGGTTGGTGGTTCTATACCAAACGTGATGACGGCTCTTCACATGACGCATGGGACTACGTCCCTGTCATGAAACAATTCTTGAATGACCTTATTGCCAATTCAGCACTCTGGGTTTAAATGAGTCAAAGCTACAATCAGACTACTGTACAAAATTATTTCAAGTCAAGGCGGGTTGAGTGCTTAGAATCCCTACCCAGAGACAGGCTTCAGTTTGTTCCTCAGAATGATTCAAAAGATTATGTCTGCAACAAATCAATTAATTCTGCCAAACCAAGAACTGCATTTTGTCAGGCACTTCGTTTCTTGCGGGTAAAATTTTCAAGGAGAGTCAAAAAGAAAATTTCCAACACTGTCTCTGTGTCACCTCAACATAACACTTTTGTCACATGAAAATTTCTACGGTTACTTCTTACCCGAATTATTTCAGAATTCATTCATCTTGGGAACAACAGTAGTTTGTGGGGAGCAGTTGGTGAAACAAAGATTTTGTGAAGAAGGGGGCAATATGCCCAGCACCAGTCAAGTGTTAGTACTACCAATTCATTTGTCATCAGTCTTATATTTTGTCCTCCACTACAAGGACCTTGTTACAAACTTGTATCACATTCATTTTGATTATGATAAGAACATTGTTACTCTATTTATTACCTTCCAAAACCAGTAAAGGGAAGATTTGTCTGGCACCCACAACCGTGAAACAAGGAATCATATATTTGGTGAAAGAGTGGTGGTTGATCAGGAAAATGGTAGACCGGGGGGGGGGGGGGGGGGGGGGGGGGGGCACGAGGCAAAGGAAATCACCTCTTTTGATAGGGCATGTTCATTTCTCAAGTACTATGTGCCTCTATGTTGGCAAAGAATATTGCTCTGGTTGGTTTGTTTGACAATGTTTGCAAGACAATTCTTCAAAAGGTTTTAAAACTATTTCACACCAGGTCTTTTGGTTTGGAAGATGTGATTGAAAGAATTGAAGATTTGGTATTGACAGAGTGAAGATATCTGGGTCAGTCACAGTTTGAGGATAAAGAATACAAAGGGTTTCAACATGATGATCATTTGTACATTTACCCTCACCCTAGGGGTGGGGTTGAAATTCAATGTTCCCATGTCATATTTGAAAAGCCTCATCCAGAAGAAGTAATAAAAGGTTCGTTGGAAATCCCTGGTGGTATTGGCCATATCCATCAATCTGTTACATGGTTTCTTAAATACAAGGTGGGCTCCCAACAAGAGTTGCACCAACAGATTTTATGGAACACATTCCATATTTTTTTCGTGAGATATTTGTTACTGACCCGTAAGTACTCTGCATTGATGGATGGCTGGAAAGACTCACTCACTACCGTTATCTGCTAGAAAGCGGAAAAATATTCACCCCGTTGACAAAATCTCTTGTAGAAATGTTGGTGGATCACTCAGTGGAACTGTTCTTGAAGAAGCTTGAAGTTGTATTTCTCTCCTGAACTGATGTGCAAAATATGGATGAGCATTTTGGCGAGGGTAACGAGGTATATTTGAGTGGTGTGCTTCAAACACCTCAAGCGTACAAACTTTAAATATCATACATTGTCAGACTTTGAGATTTGGGATTGCTTCAAAGACAGCACGAATCATTTACAAAATGACAAGAAATCCTACCCTGGTCCGTATGCAGGCAGGATGGGTTATGTTCACTTCCAAAAGTGTAGAATCTTTGTACTGTTGCTTCATCCCCCCATGGTCGGTTCAGTATAGAACCAAGGACAAAGCCCCTCCCCATGACTGCAATTTGGATAAGGGCGGTGCAATTGGGATAATGACGGTGACAATAAAAGCGACCAGAGTCAGGACAAGAGCAATGATAGTGATGATGAAACATCACAGATGGATAATCAGATAACGACGGTGGTTTGAAACCGGCGGCCAACAATTTGAATGAATCTGGAAATACTGCCAAAACTGTGGGTGTAAAGTCATTGGTGATCAAAGGTCTTCATCTGGCCCCCAAAGACTGGAGGAACAAATCAAAAGAAAGTGTTCAATATTGGAATTATAGTGTAGATGTAACCATACCCAAATTTCCTTTGACAGTTGGACGTGGCTTTGCATCACATGACATAAAAGTGACGTTGAAAGACCCAGATCTGGAGATCTTATATCTTATTTACTAAATCAACCAGAAAGTTGTTTACATTGGTGATCTAAATCAAATCGGATTGGTTGATGGATATGTTTCCAAAGGATACAAAGATTATGATGCATGCACTGGTTACAAACTTGTTTTCCAAGCTGATGATGGGATGGGTAAGTTTTGGTGGTTCCCTTTTTTTGAAGTGTCACCTGTGAGTGAATAAGATTGTCGCTTGAATAGAATATCTGATTTATTTAGTACAATGTTACAGTGAGAAAGATGGGAAGTCTAGTATAGCCCAACGCAACAGCGAAGGGAACTTGTCAGGGAATGAAGACTCCAACTCCTCTTCTGACTCAAACAACAAGTCAGACAATGACAAAGGCTTGGAATATAATCTGGACAACAATGGCAATAGTGAAGGTGAAGAAGGCGGCGAGTGATAATAACAGTTATCACTCCATCACATGAAATAAATATAATATGTGGTAAAAGCCATTTCTTTGTAACAAAAATGAAATCATTGTTAGTGACAATCAAGTCAAAACAGTAGTACCCATAGTATTAGTACTACTATTCTTATAAGCATAACTTTTCACTAAAATAAAATATTACTACTATTGTTTGGAACACACACCAATCATTATTGCATCAGTGACAATCTTTAATCTTGTACATACATTCTTATAAGATCAAAAGATAGGAAATATTCCTACTACTGTCATTTGGAACACACAATTATTATTGTTTCTGTCACAATTAAGTTCTTGGTGTGATTGACTTTGGTTTTCCTTCAAACAATAACAATTCTGAAACAATTTTTTTCTTGTTTTAGGATCTCATCATCATACTGTGCATCATCAATGTCAGAACCATTGAAGAGTATTCTAAAAAGATGCTCCTCCTTACTCCTCTCATTGTTATTATACTTTCAACCAATATTTCACATAAACATTGATATGTACTGCAACAACACCATCAATAAGGATGTGATGTAGTAAAACTTATATTGCTTCTTTACTTGTTCAACAATGTGAAAATATTCCTGCTCTTATTTACAGTACATGAAATAAATAGGAAATCACCAGCACATCAGGTAATAACAAAAGTATAACAATTACTGTGAGATTTGGTGCATTTGGGTCTGGATTTGGACCAACCATACCCACTAAAATTCATTTTTTAGTGCAAAAATATTCCATTCTTTGATATTCTAGTGCCAGTCCTTTTCATATTATGCATACGATACACTATGAAAAAAGAATGACATGAAAGAACCCAACAATATTTTGCATGTTACCAACTAATCAGTTCTGGATTTATTTCAGTGTAAACACAATACATTACCTGAAATTCCAGCATGAACATTGTTCATACTATGGATGGGATGGGCAATGGAAGAAAAATGGTGTAAAATCCACTGATAGTTTAGATGTTATGAATTGTTAGTTCAAGCAGAAGCCTGGACATGGTCAGAAATAATGGCTAGTTATTAGTCAGTTTTTCAGTGTAAACATAATACACTACCTGAAATTCCATCATGAACATTGTTCATGCTATTGATGGGATGGACAATGGAAGAAAAATGGTGTGAAATCCACTGATAGTTTAGATGTTATGAATGTTTAGTTCATTCAAGAGCCTGGACATCATGGTCAGAAATAAGGGCTAGCTGCTAGTCAGTTTTTCAGTGTAAATAAAGTACATTCTTTGAAATTTCACCATGAACATTGTTCATACTATGAATGGGATGGACTATGGAAGAAAAATGGTATAAGAATCACTGATACTCTAGGGGTTATGAATTTTCAATTCATCCAGGACCCTGGATATGAATAGGAGCAAAAACAAATAGGTACTAGGAGTACCTACGGTACCACCTATGTGATAGTCTGTCCTTTTCTCTATTGGTCATTGTCATCGAGGATGGAGGACTCAATCTACTGGCCTCAGTGTCATCAATATCAACCACTCGTCCCCAGTCAAGGAAAGTTACAGTATTTAAAGTCTGTCTGTGTTTGAATCACTTTATGGTTCTGGGTTTGATTATGACAATTACTTGCCAACCGTCTGAACTTACAAATAACAGGAAGTTGGAAAATAAAACAGAATCAGCGTATAAGAGGACAAAAAAGATGCCCTGGTTTCCTTTTCCCCCCAGCAGAGTACACAAAGTGGATGAAAGAGCTCAATCACGAAGACCTAAACAACAATCTAAATCCATTTTTATTGGTTTGATGCGCTATGTGCCCAAAATGGACACTTGGTCGTACTCACAATCCTTGAGGGATGCAAGCAGATCATGGAGGCTGAGAACAAGACTCAACAGCAAAAAAAGGACAATTTGACAAAGATGAAGCTTTGGAGATTTGGGAACAATGCTTCAAGTATGTCACCGAGGAAGTATTTCCCGACTATGAGGAAGGTGACACTGATGGTATTGACCATGTGCGGGCTATGGGTATCATTCTCTTGTATGTTTTATGCGGTTATCCAGGATATAAAGTGTTACAACAATGTGGGTATCGGACCAGAAGGGCAATCTGGAGAACAAGAGAGACTGGAACAGAATGGTCATACTTTCCCAGCAAAGGAATGGTGTAATCTGACACCAGAGGCAAGGTAGCACATAAAACATTGTATAACATTTTAACCCTGGAAACCGTCCCTGTCTGACAATGATTTGGTTGAACAAGTGGCACACAAAGACTGAAGAGGCAATCATTGAAAAGGACCGATTGCAATGGTTTGCCTACTCAACAGATGATACTGGGTTTTACTCCACAGACAAAATATTTCCTGTAATGGGTGATTGCTATAAGAAACGTATGGGTGAAGTACAAAGGGAAGACCTGAATCCTTTTTTCTACCATTTTGAAACAGGATACGTCGGACGTACGACTCTCTATGCAACAGAAATGAACATTTTGTACTCACAATCCTGGACGGATGCAAGCTGACAAATATTATTAGAACAACACTAAATAGCAGAAAAGGAAGATTTGAGGAAGCAGAAGCTGCCGCAATTTGGATAGAGGCACTGGACTATGCCCACTACAAATTATTCCTGGACCATGAGAAAGGTGACACTGATGCCACAAACCACATTTGGGGTTTGGGTGTCATTCTTTGCTACCTTCTATGTGGTTATCCTGCACTGAATGGGAAGGCAGACATCCACTGTTATGACACAATTGGAATCAGACCAAAAGCAGACTTGCAACAACAAAGCAAAATGGAAATGGATGGACATAGCTTTACAGCAAAGCAATGGTGCCAGCTGACACAGCCAGTAAAAACACGTTACACAATGTATACATCATCATCCATTTAACCATCGCTGTCCGACAACAATTTGGTTGACTGATTGGTGGATAATGACTACTCGATATGTAGTTGTGAAGGAAGGTTTGAAAAATGTAATTTCCAAATCCCCTACTGAGGAGAATACGACCAACACAGAACAAGCAGATGAGGTAAATGTAACAGCCAAAAACACGGCAAAGAAAAGGTATGAAAGAGCAGAGGAGCTCATTCATGAACAAAGTGACAAAGCAGTCACAGACTAAAAAACAGAAACTGAAAGAATTAGAGAACAAAGAGAAAAAGGAGGAAGAAGACAGAAAGAAGAGGACCATTCAGCACTGGCTGCATCTTTACCATAAGGGTTGGAATTCACTGCAACATTTGGAGGAGTACAACAACTATCCTGTTCCTCGTGGTGCATGGGGACGCATGAAATAGTAGTAATAAGTGTTATAAGGTCAACTATTTACTTGTTGAAAAATTCCTTAAGCTGTATTGAGTTCTTCCTTAAATTGAAGTGCTCTTTTCACCATCTTTGACTATCTATTCTAATTTCTTGTGTTCCAACCCAGCAATTGTGTCACAGAAATTAAACAACCATTGCTCACAGTTTCCAGGGACAAAGTATTGGTCTTGGCTGCCACGGTTTCTGGCTGCGGCATTTTCAGACTCAATGGCATTGCAGTTGAACAAATATAATTTGTTGCGCAACTCCCCTTGCTTCACCAATGCATGGCAGTTTTTTTCCCCTTTCTCCCTCTTGCTTGAGATTTGGTCAATAGAAACATAGCAACGAGCAATGACACTAGTAATCTTTGTGCATTAATTTGAAACTGCTTATGGAACTTCCCGGGGGGAAAGGACCTTCAAGGTGAAGCAGGCAAAGAATTTGACAGGGATAAACTTGCAGCCCACGTCCATCCAGGAGGTCTAGCTGAAAATTTTCCAGTCGTACCATATGTTTGACACTTGTCCAGAATCGGACTTAAATAATGGATGGACCCAAAATAGTAACTTCATCACACGAGAATTGTCATACCTCTTGTGCTCCATGGATCCACAAAGCGTGCTGGTGCCCACAGCTGGAAGAACGATGTCACAACAAAATTTGAGAACATTGGATGGAAACCAGGATACACTTGAGTTTTTCTTTTCGTGCCACTTCATGTAAGGCAAGCCATCCATAACACCTATCAAAAACTTTGACCCAGCTGACCAACAACCCTCTGTAGGATGATTTTGTCCTGTCATAGATTTATGTCTGAACAAATCTAATTCACACTCAAGTCAATCAATAATACGTTACTCCATTAATTGCTTGCAGGTTTGCTTCATTAGTGTGGATTTGATTAATTGGGTTCTCTTAGCTGGGAGCCTTTACTTCAGTTTCATGATTGCTCTTGCTGGCTGCAGAGTCCCATCCAGTTGGAGGACCAAATAATGTCATGTACTGTGAGAAATGGAAATACATGTGATTATTTACCGTCCACTTTCTGCAAATAATGCGGAGGGGAACAAACGCTTTGTGTTGAAGTGCGAGTGTCAAGTAAAGATCATTACCAGCTCAGCGCAATTTCAATTTACAAAACACTTTCCTCGATGGGCAAACAATTTATTATTCTTTGGACTTACAAGCGAGAAGCCAACAGCAAAGATTGTAGCAGAGTTCCTTCTTGGTAGAGATCTCAATTACATGGAGGATGAACTGTTCCCATCACCTCTGCACAACGGGACAATTGACTTGGGATCCGTCACAAACTTTGTGAAAAGGACATGCTGTTCCAATGGAGATCTTGCAAAGATTCAAAGTGCTGCTTATTTTGTTGCTCACAGAGAAGGTGAAGAAAAATTGGTGGATGGAGCTGATTTATGGAGCAGCAACGGCGCTCATGTTGCGGCGCTTAAAACATTTGCAGAGAGACGAGTCATTCTGCAGACGCCATCAAACACACAGTTTGTTGAGTTGTGTGTAAAAGAAGGAATGCATATTGGTGCAACAAATTGATCTGAAGCTACCCGGTCGACATGGGTATCATTCGGTCATATCTCATGCATGAAGCACCAAGAGAATTGTACTCGTGCAGCCACAAAACAGCGCGAGCTCCGAGGAAATTTTCACACCGCCAAGGGAAGGGAGGCAAGAGGACCATTAAAAAGAAATCAAATGAGAAAGATAGCAAGACTCAGTTGTATATCAAAGGTTGGTACAAATCAGTGGAACAAGTATTAAACTGTGTTGTCAAACTCACCACTGCAAACAAAGGTGATAGAGAGCAGTAGGTTGAACGTCTTGCAAAAGTTCTTGGCTCTCAGGAGGAAATCAATTTTACAAGAAAGAAAAGAAAGGTGATTAGTCCATTTCAAAATGGGGCACCAAATAATAGGAAAAGGATGTCCAAAGACCAACAGAGACAAGTCATCAAATACACCAATACAACGCTTGGACAAATTGCATACTCATCACTTCAAACTGAAAACATGGACACATTGAAAAGGGAGTTGGAAGAGCGCAATGTTGACATCCCCAACAATGCAACCATAAAGGCTTGTGCAAAGCACGGTCAAATAGAGCGTCAAAATGAAAGAAGCGAGAGCTTACAAGGTGAGTTTTGGATATTTTTGTGTGTTGCCCTGCTCATGAAAGCACATGAAACAAAAGCAAAACCATGATTTTTTGCTAGGTTTAAATGTAACCAGACTTGCATGGAATGAAGAAGAGTGTTGTGGAGAGCCTCCGCAAGAGAGGATATAGTGTTGTGGAGAGCCTCCTTTAAAACAAAGAAGCGATTGCTCCAAAACATCAACTAACCATGGTGAATTTCTATCTGGAATGTTTTTGAACAACATTTGACTTCATGAGTGGTGAAAGGAAGTTGAAACGGCGCGGAAGCGTCGATTGGCTCCTTCCTTTTGAAGAAGAGACTAGTTGGAAGGCACTGAGACATTTCCTCAAGACTTCATGCTGGCCTCAATGGAAGAACCAATTCCTCTACTATACCAAGTGTTATGATAAGTATCGCAATCTTCCAATAATAGGATTCAAGCTACATTATTTGCCTTATTACGATGAGCTTTGCCACATGAACACTACAGCAAGAACACAAGAGAGCCCTTCAATGTAAATTAATCAGGGGAGCAAGAACAAATTCAAGCTCAAAGAAGGAGAAAGGATTGTTGTTAAGGAATGCACCACCATTATCTACCCATGCCCTGATAGGCAGAAGAACTACCGGCATATTAGTGCGGAAGGTAGATTCAGCAAGCTGGCGTATACTAGGTTCGCAATTACTCGGTCTGCCTGTTTTGCGTCATGTGGTCTGTTTGTCATCAGGTCTGTCCATCCTTACCAGGCGGCACTTTCTAGATCTCAATAGATCAGTGAAGCAAATACGAAGTAATTGGGTGATTCCCAAAATAGGCTGCTGGGCAGGGACCCAAATTTTCGTATTTTGGGAATGAAAATCACCATACCCAGATTTTGGCGGGCCAGTGCGCAACATCTCCTTTTTGGAATAAGGAATTTAAATGAGAATTTTAATAAGTATAGTATAAACATGTACAACACGGGGTGAAACATGTGGAAGCATGTGTTCGCTTGAATATTTAATATGTACCCGAGATTCCATGCGCAATTTCAAGCAAATCTGCGTAGAGACCCAGAAAATGGTCGAGGTGAGCTCACTTTGACCGGTTACTGGGTCAAAATATTCTAGAATTTATTCTGGGCCCTTACCCAGATTAAATCTGGGTCCCTACCAAGACTATTTCGGGAATCACCCATTGTTCTGTACGGTCCAGAAATTAGAGTGCGTGCCGGTATGTAGGTATCGTACGGTACGGTACGAACCGTATTAGTTCCAGTCACAGTAATACGAAGTACGGAGTACGAACTTAACATCACTTTGATGATTACACGCCTGCAACGGCTGGCACATATAGTACCAACTCGCCTCTAGTATCTCAGGCAAATCATCCTATGACTCTTTGTTTTCCTTCCACAGCTTTCTTCATTCCAGACTGTTTTGTTCGTGTGATGACGAAAGAGAACAGCGTAGGTTAATTCGTGTCAACTCCTCGCTTTGGGTCTCTACTACTGCTCTCTGCTCTATCTATTCGACTACGTATGTATAATTCCATAATTGAAACGTGTAGGAGTCTTACCCAGTTGTTTATAAATTGGATGTGCAAAACTTAATATTGCTGCATTCGCTTCTCTGTGCAAAACCTTTGGTGCAGGTGACACGAGGCGCAAAGCGAGACGGCCACAAGGGAGTTTAGTTCCAACGCCATGGTCTGTTTAGGGTTTCAAATCGGCAATGTTGAAGACAATGATAAGCAACTCATCACAAAACTTTGGTAAGCGATGTTAGAGCATCTTTCCGTGGCAATCACCATCGCCAGTATCATCTGCCGGTATTTTTAGTTTTTCTTTATATTTTTCTTGTTTCGAGAGACAATCGACCGACCGTCATTGAGTGGTTCGGTTCGATAAATGTGGTTTTGTTTCGCACCTGCCTCTTTGATTTTTACGTTTTTCTTTTTCGTAGAATTGTATGGTTGTAGCCTTTTTTTTGTCTGTCGGTGTTATTATAGTTGCCAACAGAAACAAATGAGAGCGAAATTGATCCAAGTCTGGACATCTGGTTGAGTACGATCAACGCAACGCAATTCCGACCCGAATCCGAGTTTGATTCTTTTTCGAACCTTGCTTTCTTATTATACTACGCGTATGTGTTTCCTGAATTTATTCAATTGTCCATCTAGTTCTAGTGGAATGGAATCTCCAACCGTGTTTTGTTTATTTTCGTTTGCCTCCTCTGACAATGGCAAAGGCCAGGATGGTCACGGTCGCTACCGAAGCCGCAACAATCCACGACGATAAAGGCTGGGCAGTTCCCTCTTTCGCGTCGCTGATATCCACGATAGGAGCAGTGTCGGTCTCCTCGGTTTCGTCCTCGGCAGCAGAAGTGGCACTAGGCTTTCCGGGTCCACTTCCGCTCGTATCTTGGAATCCGTACTTCAATCGCTTGTTCTCGGCATCATTGGACGACTGCTCCTTGCGTTTGTGTTTCGAGTTGCCATCAACGCTAAAGGCACTGAGGAATCGAGAAAATGGATTGGCTTCGACCTTGGGCTTGTCGTTGGCTCCAATTTTTTGCTTCCGTTTTTCTTGAAAGAGTCGTTCGCGGTCGTTCTTTTGGCGGCTGGAGGCCCTCTCGCGCTGTTTGGTTTTGGAATCGTGTTTCTCGATGGATTCTTCTAGCAATGTGTTCGCAGCGTTGGCATTGTTGCCAATCGGGGAGGATAGTGAAGCAGCGTTGTGGTGGACCGCATCCTCGGAAGCAACGGAAGCTTCCGTGTCTTCCGCAGCGACAACGGCGGTTTTGGAAGGAGGGGTTGCCTTGACAATGCGGCGGGGCTGCGGTTGTTTGGTGCTGTTTTTGATGCGGCTTTTGGACCGATTGGAAATGGGAGGAGTCGTGAGATCGGCAGCAAACGTAGCTCCTTCCGACGACGGAACAGCGATGTTCCCTTTCTGTGACTGCTTCTCAATACTGCTGTCGTCGGGTTTCTCGACCAGGATACCCGAGTAAGACATTTCGTCTACCTTCATGTTGGCGGTAGATGTAAATGTCGGAGAGGAGGGAGGAGACACCTTTTGAAACTCTCCGCTGTCGATTCGGTCTCGAACGTCGTTCTCTTGTTCGGTGCTTCTCGAGGAAGTTCCGGTGCCCATTTAGTTTGTTTGATCAGATTGTGAGGCGACTATGAGGAACGCTTTAGTTTGTTTCGGGATACTGTGAATAAAACTACGGAAAGGAAAGCTAGGATGATCCCGCTTTATTCTTTCGATTCGATTCGATTCGATTCGATTCGAATCGTTTCGGTACGGTTCGGTACGGTTCGGTTCGGTTGAATTTTTGGGAGGCGGAGTCAACAAGACTGAATGTCTATCGTTTTTGACTAGGGATGGATTTTGTTTGATCTTTGATCGTGAGTTTCGCTAGATTGTGTTTGTCTGCACAAGCTGAACAAAGGTGGTCTTGGCAATTATTCTAGTAATAAGAAGTAAAGGAGTTACTCAAGGTTAAATTTCCCGCTTCTTCGGATGGTTGTGAGAGTTCCAGTAATAGTACAGTAGGTTGCGACGATCGATCGGTGCTGCTGCTTCTGGTTTGCTGACGGTTAGGGAACAAGATTGATGTCTGTCCCCGCGCTCAGGTTCAAAAATCTTTTTCGTTTTTCAATCACACAAAATTAAAAAATCACCACGACTTCGCATCGATCAATCAATCAGATCACAACAACGACGGCTCTCTCTGATCGGTAATCTTATGGTATAAGTACTATACTGTACGTACTAACGTATTTCTACTGTCATTCCTTACGAATGGTTGTGCATTGTGAGTTCTTGCGAGCACGAGACGCTTCTAAAAAATCAAAAAAATAACAAGAATAGAAAGCGAACGCACGTGATATACCGCTACGTAAGATTACCCAAATCTTCTCAAACGTCACGTAGACGACGCGCGCAGGCCGAACTATTTTGATTTTTTTAAAACTCGGCGAGACCATTCATTCTTTGCTCACAAATTTCATTGATCCTGTTGTTTACCTTCACTTGGCACGTAATCGTGTATGGTGTACAGTACACATACCGGTACGAGTACCAGTGTCAATCGGGCAATCAGGCAAGAAAGCCAACGCAAATGTATGGTACTAATATGTATGATACCGTAGTTGGTCATTCCATTCTCTGAAATTGCTTTGATTATTTGCTTGTTTCATAAGTAGTACGAACTGCAGTAAAACTGTCTGTCCGTGGCGATAGTCGGTCTTTCCGTGCCGGTGACGAGGTCCATTCGTACCAGGATTCGATCGTGAGCACGCCGCAGTCCGTGTTTGGATCGCGGTGGGTGATACTGCTACTTGTGTTCTTTGAAACTTGCTTTTCTGCAACAGTTGCTGTTGCTGTTGCTGTTGCTGTTCCTACTATTTCTGCACGAGCTCAAGCTCGTGGCGTGGCATCGCAATCGTTTTCAATCGATGGATGACGTTGGTGTTTTTCGGCATTGCCCATTGAAACAAATCGTTATCAGCTCTAGTAAAGCACGAACTAACTCGATGCGAAGCGAACGGGCAGTGTGCGTGTGTGTGCGTGTGTGCGTGTGCGTGTGTCTGCGTGTGCTTTGCCTAGCTAAGTGGCATAGATTTCTCGTGGGAACAAACGGCTGCGTGCGGAAACGCCGTCACCACCGCATCGATTGGCATTCAAACCAACCGTCGCCAACAATCCCTCCCGTCCTTCATCGATGAATGAATTAGCCATGACCTCGGGGACCACCCATTCCACTCATTCCACCAGGCGTTGAGTGCTGATCTTGCTGTTGACTGTCTTTTGTCCTTCCCTTCGGTGCCAAATCGAGTTCCAAATCGCATACATCATCCTTAGCCAATCCAAAGGGTAATTCTGTTGCTTCGGCATTCTTTGTGCCGGGGCAATACTCCATGTATCACAAAATTACAGAAGCAGAAGGGATGAAAAGAATGCTAGAATAGCTTGTTTTGCATTTTTGTCGTATTGCATTATTGTTATTGCTATTGCTATTGTTATTAGTTCGCCGCACGCAATTCGTATCTTCTTCTGACAGACACAAACAACCTTGGAAGGGAGGGACACACCCGGATGCAGCTGTAGCTTCTGCGCTGGGCATTCCGATTGCGTCTCCGTCCATCAGATCACATCACGTCACGTCACATCACATTACATCACATCACATCACATCACATCACATCACATCATGTCTTGTAGTACTGTTATCTCATACTTTTAACATTCAACTGATTATATCTCCAAAATTCACACTAGTTGCCATCAACTAATTGTAATCTACAATACCTAAGGTCTATCTTGCTGTATCTGAACAAGTTCACAGTAAGAAGAGATCTGGCGTTTCCATAGTCTCCCCTGTAGTAAGATTGTCCATTGCCGAAAGTATCCAACCACAATTGTCACACGTAGAGTACAATGGTTTGTCTACTAACACACTAACGCAGCATTGCTGTTCTTCAGAAGCCTTCGAATCAGACTCTCAACAGACCGGATTCAGAAGGAAAATAATAGATTAACAGTCGCATATTAAATTCCTTTGTGTCCAGCAGTACCAAAGCTACACGACAGCAGTTGTTCTATTCGTAGGAATCAGTGAGTCCTGTACCACTCAGGTAATCGATTCCCAGGGCACATCGATTCCCACGGCGCGTCGATTCCCATTGGGTATGGACGGTGAGCAATCCCTGTTTTCTAGTATTGCCCAGATTGTACGGTGAGCAATCTTTGGTTTAGAGAAATATCACACGACCTACGGTGAGCAATCCCTGATTCCATTGATAAACGTATCATGGAATCTTCCTAGTGTAACAGGAGAAGGAAACTGTTGTCAGAAGCTTCTCACACAATATATATATATATATATACGGTCAACGATCAATGCATGAATGGAAATAATCAGCGAGTAATCTCATCACAACACAACAGCAGTTGCTGCAACGTATTTCACCTCAATAAAAGAGATATCTTGCGTTTCGGCAAGATTTCACTTTATCTCATACTTTTAACATTCAACTGATTATATCTCCAAAATTCATGTGGTCGGTCGATCGGTCGGTCGGTCGACGTGTGGAGCATCCCGCAGTGGTGTTGTTCCGATCGGTGGAATGATTTGATTCGATTCGATTCGATTCGATTTGATTCGATTTGATTCAATTTGATTCGATTCGATTTGATTCAATTCGATTCGATTCAACGAGTGGGTTGTGCCGGGTGGCATTGGTAGTCGTTGGCTTTTTGCACTCGCACTCGCACCCGCGCCCGCGCCCCACACCAGCACTCCATCATCCTAGAATCCTATCGAATCTTATCGAATCGAGAAACGAGTGAGAAGCAATGTCGATAACATGGCATTGTATGACATGGCATGGCATGGCATGGCATGGTTGCCAGAAACCAAACCCATTCGATGACATTATTCTCGTGCAGAGTTACCCGGTACGGTAGATGGGACCCGTCTGTCTTCGTTGCGTTTCACATCACAGGCGTGTGTATGTATGTATGTATGTATGTATCGATCGATCGATCGATTGCTCGATAAATCGTTCGTTGGACGACTCCCTGCAGTGGTTGGCTCCTCTGTCGCGGTGCGGTGCGGTGCGGTACAGTACGGTACAGTACGGTACGGTACGTACAAACAGATACCCCACTGTACGCACGCTGCAACGCAACGCAACGCAACGCAAAGCAAAGCAAAGCACGGCACAGCATCCGAGGGGAGTTCCCGGTCCGGTCCGGTCGAATCGAATCGACTCGAATCGAATTTTGCCGTTTTCCACTACTCCGTCCCCGGATCGCGAGACGCGGTGGCTGTTGTTGATGTTGTTATTGTTGATGTTGTTGTTGTTGTTTCTGTTTCTGTTTCTGTTTCTGTTGCTGCCGTCCATGCGCGAAAGGCCCGCTTCATGCGAATCCGGAACTCGAGGGTGATGCGCTCGATTTCCAGATCGCTGTTAGTTTTGTCGTTGTTGTCTTTGTGGTTGTCTTTGTCTTTGTCTTTGTCCGAGCCTCCGTCGAGGGTTGCCACGACGGTGGTCCATCGGTCCAGATCTTCCCCGAGGGACGTGCTCCAGCAAGACCCGTCGAGGCAGTTCGATGAAACGGGATTTCCGTCCTTGTCGTTGTCGTTGCCGTTGTCCTCCTCTTCTGCCGCCGCCGCCGCGATGGAGTCCCAGACCTCCACGTCCCAGGGGCTGGATTCGTATTCGGATTCGTATTCGCATTCGCATTCGTATTTGCTGCATTCGTCGCTGTCGTCTGTCGTCGTCGTATTCGTCGTATTCGTCGTCGTCCCGGGACGAAGAGGACGAAAACGACGGCAAAAACCCGTACCGCAACAATAGGTCGAGGGAGGACTCCTGCTCGTAGGATATCAATAGTTCGTCTCCCGGGTGCAGGTCCCGATCGGCAATCGCGGCATAAAAGAGCTGCTCTTTGTTTTCGTTTTCGTTTTCGTTTCTGTTTTCGTTTTCGTTTTCGCCTTCGTCGTTGCCGTCGTCTCCAAGCACGGAGAAGTGCGCATTCGGCGAATCGGACGAGTGATTGATCATGTCCAGCAGCGGGACCAGGACGCAGGTGGTGGCAAAGCAGTCGTCCTCCTCGTCGCCGTCGTCCTCCTCGTATTCGTATTCGTATTCGTATTCGTCCTCTTCGTCATGCTCGTGTTCGTGTTCGTGTTCGTGTTCTTCTTGTTCGCATTCGCCGCCACCGGATTCGACCACTACCGTTGTCACGGCCCTCGAATTGATCAGCCACGTGGCGAATCGCAGTTCGTCCTCGTCGACGCAGTTGCCGTTGCCGTTGTCGTTGTGTTTGTGTTTGGAAGCCAGCTCGGAAACGCTCTCTCTCCGGGACCGGACCCGCTCGATGGCGAGCGGGAGTTCGAGCGCTTCCACTTGCTCGTCGGACCAAAACTCCGGGGTCGGATCGAACCACGTGTTTTTGTTGTCGTTGGTGGTGTTGCTGTTGTTGTTGTTGTCGCTATTGTTGTCGCTATTGTTGTTGTTGCTATTGTCATTGTTGTTGTTGCGCCTCGGAAGCAGATCGAGGTAGGCCTTCCAGTCGCTGCCGTTGCTGCTGCTGTTGCTGTTGCCGTTGCTATCGTCGTGCGATTTCTTCCAGTTCAAAAACCGGAGACCCCGCTCGGCGTCCGAGAGTTCCTCTTTGTTGTCGTTGTCGTTGTCGTTGTCGTTGTCAACATCCCCCCACACACCAACATCTTCGCCGTTGCCGTTGCCATCGCCGTCGCCCTCGACGACCCAGGCCGCCGAGAACGGAACGGCAAACACGTAGTCTCCCTCTCGGATGATGTCGCTGTCCTCCCCAACGAACAATCCGCGGTAGCCGGTGGACGGGTCGACCTTGATCTGGACCGCACCGGGTTCTCCCTGGCATCCCTTGTTGCGAAACATGTCGTCCAGAAACGCCCGGGTGGAAGGATCCTCTCGCAACAGCATCGGCACCGGCGGCATCGACAGGGTTGTTGCTGTGGGTGTTGTGGCTGTTGTGGGTGTTGCTGTGGGTGTTGCTGTGGTTGTTGCTGTGGGTGTTGCTGTGGGTGTTGCTGTGGGTGTTGCTGTGGGTGTTGCTGTGGGTGTTGCGGGGTGGTCAGAAGCAGAGTCATCCCCACGGGAGGCATCCCGGACCCACAACGGATGGCGTGAAGGCACACTGTCTCTGCGTCTGTCTCTGCGTCTGTCTTTGCGTCTGTGTCTGCGTCCATCACGCCCGTTGAAGGATCGCACGACAAAGGCATCCGCGGAGCCTACAGCCGGAAGAAGGATCGCGGCGGGGGGAGCGCACACGCACACCAACACGCACACGCACACCAACACGCACACAACACGCACACCAACACGCACACAAACACCTGCAGCCCCCGGAGGCGCGTTCGTGAGCAGTCGCCGACGACGATGGCGAAGCGAGTGGTGCTTTTAGAAGTTGTTGTTGTGGTCATTGGATTGGATTGGATGATTGGATTGGATTGGATTGGATTGGATTGGATTGGTGGTCGTGTTTTACCAGTGGTTGGTTGGTGTTGTAGTGTTTGTTCATGTCTTTGGACTTTGTTCTGCCTTGCGTTTGGTTTGGCTTGGCTTGGCTTGGCTTGGTTTCATTTCGTTTCGTTTCGTTTGGTTTTGTTCCTACCGGTACGTAACTAAATTCGAGTTGCAACGAATTTTCGTACGGTAGTACGGGACGAGTACGAGTACGAGTACAGTACGGTACGGTACAGTATGTAGCGTTGGAATTGATCTGCACTTCTACTGGTACGAGTACGAACTCTGTACTCGTATTACGAGTACTTGTACTCGTACTCGTACTCGTACTCGTACCCTGTACTACCGTAGATTATTCTTGGTCTGCTGGATCTGCGGCCGTTCTCGTCCGTTGGTTTTTGATTTTCGCGCGATTTCTGATGGGGGGCATCACAAACATACGCGCGATTCAAACCGTAACGTACGAGTACTAGTACTGTCTGGTACGAGTACGTACCGGTAGGTGTACCATACCGTACTCGTACGTACCGTACGTCACTAAAAATAAGCGTGTGTTGAAAATGAATAGGTACGTAGTAGTACGGTACCGTACGATTACGAGTAATTACGCATGGCACCCCCCCCCGGAACTCCTTTTGGTATGCTTTTCCATCGGTACACTACCATATGCGCCTGTAGAAATAGTATTGGTAGTCGCCGGCCAGTATTGTAGTCCTTTAGATGACTGAACGGACAATTTGAAGCCCCAATGAAGAATGCTTTGTGTACCGGTACCGTATTTACGAAGTGTGTCTTCTATTATTTTGAAACGCATTAATTTTAATTGGTCAGCGGAGTATTCACACGCAGGCCGGACTATTCAATACTCGGTATCATAGAAAGATTGGGAGCCACACTCGTACCGTACCGTACGTACTGGTAAGTAACTTACTCTCGAGAAACGGTACGGTACGTACCGTACTAGTAGTAATTTCTATGCAAACTGCCGGACCGGTGATGATTCGAATTTTGAGTAAGATCCTACGAGTATATAGCGGTACTATAGGTAACACCCCGTCCTCCGTTTTGGTTGGCACGTGTCATCCCCTCTCTTAAGAAAAAACTCCCTTAAGAAAAATCCGAGGCGCGCGCGCCGAGGATTTTTCTTAAGGGAGTTTTTTCTTAAGAGAGGGGATGACACGTGCCAACCAAATCGACTCCGAGTATTATCAGTGGGGAGGAGGGGTGTTACTTGGTACCACTCTAGCTGCTTGTTGTTTACGAGGCCCCCCGGGCCGAGGAAACAACAAGCAGCTAGAGTGGTACCAAGTAACACCCCTCCTCCCCACTGATACTACGAGGAGGAGGTAAAGGAGGAAAGGGGTGTTGACATGGTAATCTCTATGGCTTCGGAAGGACGGGCACAATGGAGGAGGAGGAGGGGTTCCTTGCTAGCTACCGGCGTAGCGTTTCGATGCTGCTACAGGGGGAGTAGTAGCTGTTGTTGCTGCTACAGGGGGGGGACAAGGGTAAACTGGTACCGATCGGTGGTACCGAGGAGTACTCGTAGGAACAAGTACAAGATGTACGGTAGGGATCAGTGGTACCATTTTGGTGGTACCGGAGTACCACTCATCACTTTGTTAAGTAACAATTTTTTCAACGCATTGCACGTGTTTTTAGGTATACAGGGAGCAAACGCGCGGGATTCGCAGCAGCAGCAGGATTTGGTTGATTCCTTGACCACCTGTGTAGAATCTAGTAGAATCCCTACTACAACCTGGATTTTTGCTGTTTTTCCCCGGTGGTAATTCATAATTTTGAAATCAACCACTTTCAAAAGCAAATTGCTCCCCGACCATGGGAATAGACCATTTTCACTGCTTTCTTTCCTATTACAACAACAAGAAACCCATCCTATCACACTGTAAGTAATTGCCGGTCCTTCGATTGCTGAGGGGGGAGATGTTTAGGCTGTTCTGTTTCATTTGCCGTTGTTATTGTAATCGTCGTCATCGTTGTTGTCATTTGTTTATTCCTAGTATCACTCACGATGCTATGCTTCTTTTTGCTTCTTTGACCATGGGAATAGTAACAACAAGAAGCACTGTAAGTGACTGTCAGTTCTTGTTTGTTGGGGGGGGGGGAGATGTTCAGGCTGTTTCGGTTTGATTTGGAGCTGTCGGGGCGTCGTCATCATCGTCGACTTGTCAACAGTCATTTGTTTATTCCTATCTCACGACACTCTTCTTCTTTTTTGCTTTCAACCATGGGAATAGCCCCTTCCAGCAACCATGGTTTGAACTATTCCACCCTGAAAGAGCAAGCAACGCTGCTCCTCGGACTCGGTCTAATGCTCAAGATCTTTGGTCTTGGACTCGGTCATCCTCTACCGATGCCACAGCAACAGCAACAACCCAACGTTGGTCTGTAGCAGCCAGGAATTCTTCATTGAGCAACCCCTACAAGAAGAAGAACCCCCCCTCACCCCCCCTCCATCTGGATCTCCAACTGCCACCGCCGGCAAGAGGAAGAAGCGCGCCCATCGGACCTTTCCTCTTTCTCCCGGCGCCAGCCTGCTTCTTTGGCGCCTGTTGTATCCACAGCATCCAAACTACAAGCACTGCGCTGCTTTGATCTAGGGGACTGCTGTATCTATGGCATTTGAATTACAAGCGCTGCCTTGGATCATTTGGATCGATACGAGGATCGATACGAGCTGCGATACAACAAGATGCGTCCTCGTCCCCTTGTACCCGGTCCGCCCAGCAGACTCAATATTCATCATGGTGTGTTCTCTAGCAAGAAATAGGTCTACAGATTAATTCTAGCTCTTTTTTTGGCATACACTTTGGTCCCTAGCCTGCTGTGTATTAGTCTGTTCTGGGAGTATCGAAACTAGTAGTAGGAGAATAGTGGTCAAAATACGACTGGAAATTGCTCAGTCCATTCTACTGGAAATCACGTAGAAAATAGTACCAGAATAAAGTGTGGTACCGGAGTACCACTTTTGGTACCAGAGTACCACCATCTGCTACCGGAGTACCACTCCCTCCTTCCACCAGTTGAGCCTGTTTCAAACCCTCATTTTTCTTGGTACTTAGGAGTGAGTACACGTGCTCGTCCGCCGAAGCCATAGGATTACGGTAGTACTCGTACTCAACCCATGCGCTGGCCCGCATCCTTTATTTTGGGAGTTAACGGCGTCAATTATCTGATCATCATCGTCAATCACTCAGTCGTACCGTACCGTACCGTACCGTACCGTACGGTATCCGAAGTTAATTACGGTACGGTACAAAATCTTACTCTCCAGTAAGTTACGGTACGTAATCCTGCCCGTAATCGCATTGCCTACTCGTACCGCGCATACTCGTACTCGTACTGTCATTCGAATGACGAGTAAGGAAATTACGAGTATCTGTAACTACCGGTACGTCCAAGTAAGATACATACGAGTACGAGTACGAACTGTAATTACCGTACCGTATGCACCAAAATTTAGAAAATACGAGTTGCCATTGAACCATTGTGACCATGGCGTCAATACTAGTAGCGAAGACAACGCAACAGCAACAGCAACAGCAACAGCAACAGCAACAGCAAAAACAGCAAAAACAGCAACGAAAACGAAAAAGTACTGCAAGCAGAGGCAATGTCGTCGTCGGTAGCATCGTCCTCATCTGCATTTGTTTCATAGCGGAAAACATTGGTTGGTCCCGATCCATTGCCGGCGAATTAAACAAGCGCCGTTCGCAATACAGCGTTACTGTTGCTGTTGGCGGCGATAGCGATGGCGACAGCGATGGCGACAGCGATGACGACAGCGGTGGCGGTGACGGTGATAGCGGCGGGTCGGCCTTTTGTTTGCTCATCAAGGACGACAACGACATTCTTCCGGAGTGGATCGCCTATCACTACCACGTGTTTCGGATGCGTCGTTTGATCGTGGCGATGGATCCGGACAGCAAGACCTCTCCGCAAACAATTCTCGAGTCCTGGACAAGCAGCAGCAGCAGCAACAACAATAACAATAACAACAACAACAACAACAATAACAACAATAACAATAACAACAACGATAATTATTTTCACCTGGACGTTACGCTCTGGAACGACGCCGACTACACCCCCAAATTCTTTCACGGGACCAAAAAAGACCACTCGCGGATCCCCAACGCGGTCGTCAAGGAGGTAACGTACCGGAAAGACGACGGCGGCAAGGTAAAGGTCGGTGGGGGTGCAACGATGCCGATGCCGATGACGAATCGCAGTTCCGATATCGACAACCATTTCATCGTGTCTACGATCTGGCACCAGGGCCAAAACCAAACCTACTTTGAGGAGCACCAGGACGAAATCAAGAAGGACGTCCACAAAATCAACAACCACCGGTTCCGGCAAAAGAATTTTGTCAGCGAATGCTTTCGCAAGATCAAGATCGAACAGAACGAACGACAACAAAAACAAAAACAACAGATTTCGTGGACCGTTCACATCGACACGGACGAATTCTTGGTGCCCAATCCATGGATTTCCACGTACACGGAACGCAGCAGCAGCAGCAGCGGCAGCGAAACGAATAGCGAAACGAATAGCGAAACGAACGAAGATGACGAGCACGAGCGTGACCATAATACCCAACGCATCGAACAGGACAAACAGTTTGTCTCGGCGTTGAAACCCTTCTATCCCCAACGACCCTCGGATGGATCCTTGTGGGATTTTTTCACTCGCTACCTGAATCATCAACTTCCGCCGCCAACACCCTCCGCAACAAACTCGACGGCAACAATGACAAAGGCCTGTGTCATGATGCCGCGGGCATTGTTTGGTTCTCGAGAAGACAATGGCGACGACGACGACGACGACGAACACAAACACAAACACAAACAAAAACAACACAAACAGCACGGATTCACCAACACGGCAACCGCAACCTGGAACCACACCAAATTCGAATCGCTCCGATGGAAATACCACACCGATTTCCGGTCCAATGGCCGGCCCAAATCGATTGTGAACGTGGCGCAACTCAGCCTGCCGTCGTCGGAATTGCCGCAACAACGACGAGACGGACTATTCCGGCGTGTGTTTCACCGAAAACGACAACGACAACGACAACGACACGGGGACATGATATTTCGGGGATCCAGGGTTGCCAGCAGCATCCACCGTCCCATCACCAGACGTATCGCGAACGGCGGGGAGGGATGCCCCGTCGAACCCCTGACGATCTACGGCGACAACCGGTACAGCGAGCCCCTGGCGGTCTACCACTACCTTGGTTCCCTCGAGCGCTATTTATCGCGGGGGGACGTCCGCCGGGACCCCGTTGTCTACGAGCGGTACAATCGCTTGGCAAACTTTGCCAGGGGGGACCACAATCGCGAGGCTGCTCCCGGCAACAGCAACAACAACGACAACAACAACAACGACAACAACGACCACAAGCATCCCGATGATTCCTGGTGGATCGGGGGATGGCTGGACAGTTTTGTCGAAACCCACGGAGCCGAAGCCGCCTATTCGGTGCTGGGTGAAAAGTACGCAACCCTGGTACGGTAGAGCCCGAGACGAGACACCAAGAGAATAGCTCTCGCACGCACGCATGCATGCCTTACCGATACTGTAGTTTTTCGGGGGGTGTTGTGATTTTTCCGGCGGTTGCTATTTTCGGGACTTTCCCTCGTTTGAATGGTACAAGTACGGTACCGTACTGTAGATCGTTCGAATGCTTTTCGCTTGTTGTGTGTGGTGGTTGAAACCGAAGGTGTCGCTATTTCCCTCTCCAAAAATGTGTGTATTCGCTTTGAATATGTGTAGATTATTATTATTTTTTGTATAATACTTCAAATTAGCTATATTTACTGTAATACCCCCGAAGTACTTCGTGTATAAGATTGCATGAGCATTATTGTATACTACGAAGCATTATTATAACGGCCACACCGACCCACTTTGCCGACATCTCGAATGTGTTTCGACACGACTAAAACCGATAGATTCTCATTCCCCACCCATACGGTTCCATGCTACAGTACTATCGGACCAATTGTGTCGGCCGTAATCAATCAACCGTTTCAAACAATGGACCTTTCTGCTGCCGGATCGATCTTCATTGGCTATGTTTTTGTTTTCCGTTTCCGTTGTTTCTTGCTCTTTTTCCCAACACCTCTGTTCCCATCCGCGGTGTTGCCATCATCCTCCGAGATGGTATTCGTCGCTGTCGCTGTCGCTGTCGCCGACGATGGATCGGCGATCCCCGTGAGCTCAAAGAACTCGGCCTCTTGGTCGATCGATGCCAGCACCTTGCGAAAGTCGCCGAGCGTCTAGGCCCGGGTGAATCCCTCCATGGCGGCTGCAGAATCGTCCCCGGGGGGGAGAGTCTTGGTCTTGAACCGTTTTTGTGGCATGGCCGATTCGAGGGCCTTTTTGAACCTGGCGTGGGCCTTCGGAGGTCCGATGCACAGGGCGACTCCCGGTCGGCCGAGAAAGGCCACGCCGCGGAGTTTGTATTTGCCGCCCTTGAGCAGCAGATTGTCGGGCTTGTGATCCAGCAGGTGGTGCGAATGCAAGAGGGCTACCACCACATCGCTATTGTCGTCGTTATCGTTGTTGTTGTTGTTGTTGTTGTTGCTGTCGCTATTTTTCGATTTGGATTTGGCGAACAGTTCGGTCGTCGTCGTCGTCGTCGTCGTCGTCGTCGATGATTTCCACTCGGCAGACAATGGCAGTTGTTGACGCAAGAGCTGGTGCTGGGATAATGAAGCAACTGCATTTTGTGACCATGCCGAGCACAAAAGGCAGCAACTCGAGCACAGAATCAAGAGCTCGAGGAGGAGTATACTGGAAATTACGGGTCGGTGGTAGTTCAGCATTGTGGTGTAGTGCACAATCGGCAGTTCCAGTTTTTCAATATCCGTGCCTGTTGAGGCATTCGGGATACTCGTATCTACTCCTGATGCCAAAACGAACTCATCACTTGATGCCTCTCTTGAAAAGAAAATCAGGGGCCGGAGTGCCGAGTGCCGAGTGCCAAAAAATAATTCGAAATTCAAAAAATAAGCGCCCTCTACCGTACGAACGAGTACAAATACTCGTAGTTTCTTCTAGTCCTCGTCAACCAATCGCCGGCCAACCCCATATTTGGGTGATTCCCGAAATACTTTTATGTACTACATAAACCGGAAATTTTCTACTTAACCAGTCGTAAAGTTACAAATCATAGTCGACGTGAGCTCACGTCGACTATGATTTGTAACGTTACAAATTTTTATAACGGAACTCCTGACTGAATTTTTGTCAGTCCCCCAACGGACTAATCACACATCCAACGGATCAGATCGCCAATTTTGGCTCATTACAGTACGAGTAGTATTAGTACGAGTACTAGTACAAAATATTGTCCAACGCACCACAACAACCAAACCGAATTTCTAATAAAAGGTTTATCTGCTGTTGTTGCTGTATCTGCTGTTGTTGCTGCTATGTGACAACGACGGAGGAAGAGATACATATTCTTCAGCTCCAGACATAATTTTTATATCGTAATAAAGCAGCGATCATGGTGAAGACAGCAGCAGGAAAAAGGACCGGGAAAAGAAACTACAGCAGAAGAGAAGTCATGGAACTTCTATACACCCTCAAAGAAATCCTTCCTGTTGGTCCTGAGGATTGGGCACAAGTCGGCCTAATCCATAATGACAACTTCCCTGATACCAATCGAAGTGTTGAGAACCTCCGTAGGAAATACAACGGTCTATATCGGAAACAAATTCCTACCGGGGATCCAAATTGCCCCAAGGACGTGAAGTTGGCAAAGAGGGTTAAGTATTTGATTAAGTGCAAGGAAGGAGTTGGTGATGGACAAGAGCCATATGGAATGGAAGAAGGATACCAGACCAACACGGAAGACGAAGAATACACAAGTAGTGGTGAGGAGGAGGATGACGACTCTGACGATGATAACATTCCTCCGATACCACCACTTGGTCAACCTTCGCAAACAATGACTCAGCCAACCCAACAGTCAACAGAGCCAACCCAGCCAACACAACCGCCCCTTCGTCAACCTTCCCAACCAACCCAAGAAGAACCAGAACTCAATACACGACCAACTGCCATAAACAATACACCAACGACTCCCATAAACGTACCACCAGCAAGAATTGTTGTTCCGCGCTCTCGGTCTCGGTCAGCTTCCTCTTCTTCTTCATCTCAACGGTTTCCTGCCACGCGTGCTTCCCCTTCTCCCACCAGTACTCCGCGATCAAAGAGACAGTACCGCAGGAACGCCACCAACATCAGCACGACCACCACCGACAGCAACAGCACCAACGGACGCCAGGAAATTCTTGATTTCTTGAGAGAGAATTCCGAGCGCGAGAGGGAACAAAGAATAGAGTATCAACGGCTTGAAAGGGAACAAAGAGAGGCTGCCTTGGAATCGCTGAAGGCCGCCATAGTAGATGTTGCCACCATACTCCTAAACGGGCTTCGTTCCAGCAACTCAAATTCCAACTCCAACTCAAATCCCCCCCAGCCCGGCAATCCCAACAACTCCAACTCAAATCCCCCCCCGGCCGACTCCACTTAAGAGTCTT
Organism: Pseudo-nitzschia multiseries; assembly: GCA_037355745.1. NCBI lineage: Eukaryota > Bacillariophyta > Bacillariophyceae > Bacillariales > Bacillariaceae > Pseudo-nitzschia > Pseudo-nitzschia multiseries. The sequence continues at coordinate 13,389,999 of CM074786.1, read as the reverse complement.
GTTCCTGTTTAATAGCAGGAACATCCGGCGTAGGTTGAGCAGGAGGTTGAGCAGGAGGAGGATCCGGAAAAATAGCAGGAACATCCGGCGTAGGTTCAGAAAAATCGGAATCAGACTCGGAATCAGAGTCGGAATCGGAATCCGATGAATGAAAGAGTCGTTGATTGGTTCGGCCTTCGAGAGTCCGGTGAAAAAGATCCTGTCGAATCTGTTGCCGGTTTTTATCAATCTGTAGCTGGTGTTTAACAATCAGTTGTTTGTATATAGCAATCTGTCGTTCATCTTGAACAATCTGTCGTAAGAGTCGTTGTTCGTGTTGTCGTTCAACTTTGGCTCTAAGAGCCTTAAGAAGTCTTTGTTGATGTTCTTGTTTGGAAGCTACCACCATGATGTTGCTTTTGGCTTTGGAAGTTAAGTTGCTTTTGACTTTGGAAGAAATCAAATTATGAGCTTTGCAACTTGCCAAGAAAATGAAATAATGAATTACTAGTAAAAAGAATGAATTACTAGCAACTACTAGCAACTACTAGTAATATCTCATACAATCGTAAAGTTGGCAGTACATGAAAGTCTCAAATCAGTCGGAATCAAATCGATAGGAGTCAACGATTCCCACGTTGATTCCCATTTCGATTCCCATTTCCATGTATGGAAGAACTGATGGGATTAACCCGTCCGGCGCTGTGTTGAACCCCTCTTAAGGAGTTGAACCTCTCTTGAGGAGTCGTGCGGTTTTTACGAACCCGAACACCAAAAGCGAAACTACTCCATCTTCCATCTTGAACGAAACTACTCCCCGTATTACTCGTATTACTTGTAACTCGAGAAGCTCATAATTCCAAAAGTTACCAAACAGCGAAAGCTATGTCCAAATCTACTAGTACTAATTTGTAAATTATTAATCATTATCTACTACACTTAGGATCAACCATGGAGAGAATCGATACTTGACCATGGTGGAGAACCGACAATCCACTTTGGACCGATCGACCGATCAACCGATCAACCGATCAACCGATCAACCATATCGACCATGGTCTCACTCAACAAGTCCAACAATCTACTCGGAATCGACAATCAACAATTTACTCAACCACGCAAAGCGAAATTCGAATTCGAATGTGAACTGCGAATGCGAACTGCTCAACGGCTCAACGGTCGAAGAGGCCGGTGGCGTCTTCCGGTAGGTTGTCTTCGTAAGAGAAGTATCCGTCCTTCTTATGCATGAAAACATTCAGGATCTGGTTGTGACCAATGGTACTTGTTTGGTAATTGTACAGAAGCATCATTAAGTTCAAAATGACCTTACTATCGCCAAACGTCTCCAATAGGAGCCTGTCTTTCAATCGTGGAAACTGCCCCTGGATCATTCGCATCCCCCACTCTGATAACTGTCGAAGGGACGTTGCTTCTCTGTTCAACAGAATAGCCTCTAGGGTATCCGGATCGTGCTGTGAACTTTGGACAAGGCATTGGTGTCTACCTGTGGCAACCCTAAATGCAGAGTCGACACAAACCATAGCTTGGAACTTGACGAACAGTTCTTCTATTTTATCATAAACACCATGATCGGCGATTGTGCTGTCATGCCAGGTACCAGGGCAGTTGTAACAGCAAATACGAATTCTCCCATCGGCAGCAAAGACAAAGACACTGTTGACATAAGTGTCGCACACCCAGCTGTTGTAATACCAGCTCTGAATCAACCAATTGGAAGACTGCTGAATTTTGACTTTGAGTCCATCGGCGGCACCCCAGACACGGCGTTCTTTTAGTCTTGGGTATTTGGCACCAATCGCGCTGATGTATTCCTCCAATTCTTCTTCAGTTGGAGGTCTAATCATTGCCTTTGGGTGATACTGCAATACGAACAAAAGAACCTTTCTGGAGAACTTCAACCATTTGTACATAACAGTAGAGGTGAGTCCAAATGCCATCGACACAGATCTTGCAACGGATCCTCGTGTTCTAAACCAATGAAGTACTAAACCAAGACAGCAAGTCGCGTTTGCTTCGCGCTTTCTTCCACACCATACTCCATTAGCGTTAACCTTCCTTTTCCGAACAGCATTGGTGTATCTATCAACTGTGTAACTATCGAATGTTGGTTCAAATAGACCAAGAAGCTCTCTAAAGACTGTGTGGTCGACACCACAGCAGTTGAGAAGAGCCTGATCGTTGCCAGAGTTGAATAGATAAAGAAAGGGTGACTCGGAATGGCGCCGAAGGGCTATCCTTGGTGTTCTCCTATCTCTTCGACGCCTTTCTTCTGCAGCGTCATCGTCATCGTCATCGTCATCCTCCTCATCTTCTAGAAGATACAAGCAAACAAGCAACTCGAGTGACATATTCAACGGATGGGCAACTATTTGTTATGTTGGCGGTTGAGTAGCAGTACCTATCGTCGGTTGAGTACCTAGCATCGGTTGAGTCGCTGAAATGGTTAGTAGGTGAAAATGAAAAATTTGATCGTGAAGTCGCTGAAAAATCTGAACGTCACTGAAAAATCTGAACGTCACTGAAAAATCTGAACGGATTAAACCCACATATTTAATCGTATGAAGAAGACAAATTTGGCTAATATTATTGTCCATGTCATGAGATTCCAGATTCCAAAATGAGATTTATGCACTTTCCCGCCAAAAAATTTATGTACGAAATTTTCATTCCCGAAATACTAAAAACAGAAGTTTATGTACGTTACAAAAAAGTATTTCGGGAATCACCCATTCTCTGTCAGATTTTCCTATGTACCGTACAACGTGCAGACGACATGATGCCGTAGTCATCGATCAATCATCTCGAGACTTTTTTTTGCTTCATTAATCTCCGAAGTTAAAAATCTTGAATGAAGCTCAATCTCAACCATCTCGTCACTTTCCAATCTGAAATACTGTAGCAACAAGTCGAAACAGAACAACTCCAGGAACACAAGCAGCAGTGCATTGGTGGACTCATTATTTCAATAGGACCCCTCCCCTTTTCACAAATACGAAGGAAGACACATAGAGGAGCAAAAAGGTCCGTGAAACCAAAACAACAGGATCTCTGTCGCCATGGAATCAAAGACAACTGTTGCCAACAATAGCAACAAGGGTGCGGCCGAAGAACCGGAAGGAACTATCGAACCAGAGGGGAATGCCGACGATGACGAACACGATGGTGATGGCGATGGCAACGTCCTTTTAACCGGCAAACAACAACCACCGGCGTACGCAACGAATTTTGACGGGCACCTCCCCCTGCACTGGCTGCAACCCAGGGAACCACCATCCTCTCACAGCAGCAGCAGCAGCAGCGGTGAGATACTCCCTTCCTTTCGAGATCTTCAGCTCAAGACACACCGGACCCTGTACGGAACTGCTTCTTTCGGCGAACACGAACAAAATCACAACGCCGCGACGATGCGACTGCTGCCGCCCAGCAGGGACAAATCACCCAAGGGATCCGTAGATGCCCCCATTCAACACCTCGTCGATCTGATCAATTCCCACTCCCGTTTTTGTACACTGAGTTCGTGTTCGGGGCGTCTCTCCCTCTTTGATCCGAACGGTAGTAGCAATAGCAATAACAATAACAACAACATCAACAACGACGGCGGTTCCGAGGCGAACGAGACCAACAATAATTTTACGGAGGCGAGTGGCAAGGGCAGGGGAAGCTGGGTATTGGTGAGCCACGATCGAATCGACCCGGAAGCGCTCGTAGAGGCAATGACAATGGCATCGAACGGAGATCCACCGGGTTCCACGGAGAGAACCAACACGCCAACAACAACACGGAACGAATCCAACAAGTCAGAGTCGGAGTCGTCGTGTTGCAGCAGCGAGCAGACCGAAGGCGGCGGGGAATGCGACAACGATTCGGAGAGCGACGACGAGAATCCCGCCGTTCCCCACCAGGCCTGGACCTTTCGGTTCGAGCCCCTGTTGCTGCACGTTGCGGCGGCCTCGCTGGCCGATGGGCGCAAGCTCCTAACGGTTGCTCTGAACCTGGGATTCCGGGAATCGGGATTGGTGGTGACCGAAAAACGGGTGACGGTGGCCATTCGATCGAATTCTCTGTCGACGGTCACGCCCCTGGAGCCCGCTCCCGTCGGAGGGAACCGATCCTCGTCGTCTTCCTCGTTGTTCGTGCCAGACTCGTTTTTGCGGGCGTTGGTGCACGATGCCAATCGGAGGTTGGAGGCCAATTGGAAGCACTTGGATCGGTTGTACCGTTCGATCGAGTCCGTTTTGTTCGAGATCCGATCGTCGCCTCCGCCTATTGTGGTGCGCAGCAGCAGAAGCAGAAGCACCGATTGTGGTGGTCCAGTGGGAACCGGCATTCCGGCGCTGAATCTGTGGAACGCCTCTGCCATTGCCACAACAACGACTACTTGTAGTACAACCGGGAGCGGTTCGGACACAAACAACGTCACTACCGACCCGTCGTCGAAAACGACGAGGCAGCAAATTTGGATTGCGGGTGGATACGGATGTGGTCCATCGACCTCCATCCATGTGAGCAAAAACTGCATCCACAATGTCCATAACAACAATAATACCGCGAAACGATCGTCGAAACTGTATCAGCTGGAACGCGAATTTCCTCACGGATCTTGGAAGGATGGTTGCTGGAACGAATACGATCGATCGCCGTGGGAGATAGGGAAGGGCGGCGAGGACAATGGAGTCGGATCCCTCGAAATCACGCGTGGAACCAACCGGGCGCAAACGATACAATTAAATGTCCGATGGTTCCCAAAAACAAACAAAGATGGTGCTTCCTATCCAGACCTACAGGGCATGGCCTCGTGTCGATTTGCCGACTCGAATCTCGTTGTCGCTTGGGGAGGCCGCAAGAGTCCCGCCAGACCGGCACCGGCCGATGATCTGTACATCTTTGATGCAACCAAAGCACGGTTTGGAACCTTGGAAGATGTGCGTGGAACTCTGCCCAGGTCCCGGTGGGGACACCAACTCATTGCCCTCGGCAGCAGCGACAGGGCCGTACTGCTAGGGGGTTGCAATCACGGAGACGGGGCCCTCGATGACGTCTTTGTCCTGCATCTGTGCACGGAGGGATGCAATGTAGAGAACGGCCGTGCGGCAAGTGCTGTCCATGGGTATTTTTATTGGGAAAAATTGTCCATCCGGTTGCCGACTCCGAGGTTTCATTTTGGAGCAGCTATGTTGAACGAAGATACAATTTTGATGGTGGGTGGACTCGAATCGACAACGAAGATATTGCAACCCTTCGAAAGCGATTTGGAATCGTCGTCGTCCACGAGATGGGCCTGTCGTTTTGGAGCTTCCAAAACGAAGAAAAACAGGAAGAATGGCAGCATTGTTGGAATCAGAACGAAGGCTTCGACTGTAACAATCGAAACCCCCGGGAGCGTGTCGTTGGGCAGTGGTCCCAATGCTTCTTTCGGCATGACTTGCTGTTCGCTGCTGTCAAACAATCTTCTCTTGGTCACCGGAGGAATCGAAATGGCTGCGCAGGAGGACGAAGTTCCCATCAAAGCATTCTGGATTTCCAGCGACTATGTGTCTTCGGGAGTGGACCGAATTCGAATGCAACGAATCGAACTCGCTTTCGACCACACCACGGGTGACGACTCTCTGGCAGCACGACCAACGCTTGACTTTGGATCTCTAGTCCACCATTGTTGCATAGCGATATCGGACAATGAGGTTGTAATGGTGGGAGGCGGTGTCCCTTCCTTTGCATTTGGAGAATGTTATGCCGAGTACGTCATGAGAATCTTTGATTCAGAATGGATAAGTGTGCGTATTCTTAAACAATGTGATCTGACGTAGTTTTCTTTTTTTTCATAACGTGACAGATCCTATCATTTAGTCATCGATGTCAATAATGATTCAACGAGCGTCAAATCGGGCACAAAGGTAGAAAAGAACGACCTTCAAAGTTCATCAACAAAACCCATTGAAATCATGGGCAAATCTATGAACTCGCCAAAGCCATCGTTCCAAAACAAAGCCCCAAAAGGTTCCTCTTTTGAAGGTGAACCAAAGCAGATAACGGACGTGGTATATGTACTTCCCAGAGACGCCAGGAAAGCGAAAAACCTATTGCAGCAAAAAGGGTGGTTGGATAAGCGATTCCGAATGATCAAAGTAGTCGCAAGAAAAACAAAAAACACCGAAAATAGTGAAGGTGGTCGCGATGATCAATCGGCAGGAGAAAGCTTGAAAAATTCTGGTGCTACCGATGAACAAGTCATCGCTATACCAATTTCCATTCCCTCTATCGAAGTTCTGTCAGCTTTCGACGCATTGATCCTTCGCAATGGTGAGGAAGAACTGCCATTTAGTACCTCTCAGTATGCTTCCAAAATAAAGCAGAACAATTGAGGGATTTGTTGATAACGGTAGTACAGATTTCAAACTACTGTCGAGTGCATCTATTGGTTGAATAGTTACTTTTCAATACTACTATATAGAATGTGTGAGTGTTTGACAGTGGGCATAACGAACTGGTTATGGACACAAGTGAATGGGAATGATCACACTGCCTATCAGAAGGGTCCCTCCTAGCTAGACGGGGCACTGCGTGCATAGATGCGGGAATGTATTCTTAGTACTTTCGCCATTGCATGTCTTGTTGTAAACTAGATGTCTGGCATAATATTATGGCATGCAATTCTGGCTTGGTTCAATTGGGTAGTACCACAATATATTTATGCGCATTCATTTGCCTTTTCCCAAAATGTGGTCCAATGAGAGACAATTAGGGTACGCATGCATTTAGTAGGTCTACTAGTAGGAGTAATATCATGTAACATCAGTTCTCTGAAGACAAAAACTATAGTATTTTCCTTTGTTTCTGTCATTTATTCTTATTTTTGGTAGGCAGTAGTAAATAACCTTTTACTCCTAATTCTTTGTCGATGGTGTTCAGCATTTCTGTTTATCTGAGATACAGTATTGCGAAGTATTTTTCTGTCAAGGGAATCTTTTCTTGGAAAAAATAAATAATCCTGGCAATATTACTAGTAATCTACAGGTAAGAGACTCTCGTATCGTACCGTACGGTACGTACCTCAATGAGGTATTGAATACCTACGTCAACAAACTTATTCCCGAATCAATTCAGTCATGCTACTTTCTTGGAACCCGTTACCTTTTATTTCACGTACGGTACATACGGTATAATAGATGATACTTCGTGGTGCTCGTGCCGATAGTACGCACTCGTACGGTCATCTGATGCTACGTAAAAGGTATCCAACTTTTCCAGAGCCAGCGTGCACGGACTGGACTAGCCGTTTCAAAATAAAATTCGAAAATCGCCAATCTTGAGATATCCGCGAACATGCTGTTTGAGATTTTCGGAGCCCACACTTGACATGGGTAAAACCACGTCAAAAATAGCAAACCGAAAAATTCTTCTGCAATATATCAAGTACCCATCAATCCTCACAAAACCAAACAAAGGAATACAGTCAAAGAATTCTGAAAAGTGTCTACAAAACTTCTACCAAACACATACTACCATGAGAATTTACAACGGAGGTCTTTTCGGCAGCTACTACAGCTCCAATGTGCCGGCACCAAGCAGCAGCAACAACAGCAAGCAGAATACTTCGTTCCCTTCTGTTGCCAAAAACAAATCCATTAACCTTCCGGAAGACCAAGAAAACTGCGGAAACTCAAGCTTTTCGATCTCGGGATTAATTCGTCGTTCTTCACTAGGATTGTCCGAGCGAACTGTTGGCGCATCCGTTCCAGAGGACGGCGCTTGTGAATTGGTATACGAACCTGACTCTTCTGGTCGTCTGGTAGAACATTTCACCAAGACCGAGCTCCAAGGAAAGGCCATCGTGGGCCGTTGGACTGCCGGAGCTGGCAAAAAAATTGCCGGATTCAAGTTTAAGCGAAACGCGGGCCGAAACGTCTTGATCGGAAACTGTTCGGCAGGTGTTCTCGGTCGCAAGAACTACTGCAATGGATTTTGCCAATTTGTCAAGCAAGCGAAACTGATGAAAGGTGATGTCACTCTTTACGATATTCCCGCAGGATTCAAAGCGATGCCAGTGGATGTATACCTCTATTATGACGACAACCGTCCAGGTTACCAAAATGTCAAACTTGAACGTGGAAAGTCCGTCACGACGGAAAATCTTTTGGCTGTTGCATGCCTTCCCAAGAACACACCTTTCTACGAAAATGAAACAGTAGACCTACTCAAGTGGCTGCACGGTAAGTTACCAACATGTTGTAATGAAAGTCATGCCAGTGGGATGCGTTTCAGTGCCCAAACTCATATATTTGTCTTGTTATCGTTTTCCGTGCTTCAAACGTGTTCCCGAAAAAATTATAGACGCCGAGGTCCAAGGATACTCCAGTAGATGTTAAATTCTGTCGACGGATAGTTTGATCCGTGACACACGCACACACACACTCTTTGTATGTATGACATGTTGCGCTGAAGAAACAGAGCATGCATTGATCCGTACAAGAGCAATTTCGCTGCTGCACCGTCATTCACAATTTCAAAAGACAATGACGAAGCTTGCGCAGTCGAAACAACTTAAAGCAACATAAAACAAACAGCAGCACCCTATAGATCAAAACATTTTGCACACCCTATAGATCAAAACATTTTGCACACCAAACAAAACTACAAAATTTTACCAACAAATATGCTACACGTACGCTAGTTAGTTTTCAATGCCTATTGTAGATAAGTTTGCTCTGTAAAACAAAAACAAAACAGGAAGATTTACTGTGTTCAAGTGACAGTGTTCTATCTATCGATCGATGTCGAATAAATCAATCGTCTCTTTACTCATGATACGAATCATGTCACAGCCATGCATTCTCTCCCCACTTGTTGTCGTTCTGATTCTTTCCGCAGAGTACAAATCTCCACTTTTTGTCGCTCAATCGGCGAATGCGGCAGCTCTTTCCAACAATGGATTCGACGGTGGACAGTTTGCGTTGTTCGGCCTCCTCCGAGGGGCCATCGTTCCAGAAACTGCTCCGGGGTGTCGGGACGAGGCCCTGGATGTCGCAATCGGCAATGATCGCCGACTCGTCGGCTCGGGTCCGCAGAAAGCAAATGTCCCCGTTGGAACGGTGCGTGTATCCGAGTTCTTCCATGGCCGGAATCAACGAGTGATTCAGGAAGCGTTCCGAGTGCATCGTCCAGCCGGGATTGGTCTGGTGGGTGGCGCTTTCCTCCACGAGGTCGAAGCGTTTCGTGGCCCAGATCTTGACGGCGTCGTAGGGTCCGTATACCATCCGGTCGTTGATGGGGTTGAGGGCAAAGCCGGGTGTCACGAAGTACCGATTGTGGACGTCGTAGACCGGCACGATCCCTTCGCTTCCGGCATTGGCATTGGCATTGGCACTCCCGGCGGTGCTCCCGGCATTCCCGAGGCTGGCAATGTCGATCGGCGTCACGTACAGCGCGTCCGATCGGAACATTCCCACCCGATCGTAGGAATGTTTCCGTACTTTGGCGGTGTAGTCCATCATCTTGAAGGCGGTTTGGATAGAATGCCACTGCTTGACGATGTTGTCCAGGCTCGTGCTGCTCTTGCCGTAGCTTTTCGCCTCCCAGGGAAAGTACGCCGGAACGGTTCTTCCGTCCGCCGTGGTGGTGGTCGCTTCGCGGTACTCGCGCATCTGCTCCGCCCGCCGCTCCAAAAAGGACTCCGGCGTGTCGTGGGTGAATGCCACCACGGGTGGCCGAAAGGGAGGACGCGAGAATTCGTCCAGCACTTGGTAGTGGTCCCGCACCAGGGCATCGTAGTGGGCCTTTGCCACCGACTGGACGGCGTCCTTCAGCAGCGCAATGTCGCGGGGTCGGAGCTCCCCTCCGGGATTCCGCCGTCCCGGTGGTTCGCTCTCCTGCATGTAAACGTGGGCAAAGACGTCGCATCCGTGGCGGGCATTGGGCTCCAGGACGTTTCGGATCAGGCTCGGCAGGACCATGTCTTTGTACGACCGGGTGAGACCAAAGAACAGCAGGGCGCACCGCTGCTCGTTCTTGTTCTTCTTCCCGTCGTGCTGAAAGAAAGGTTGCCACGACTTGGGTGCCAGCTCGCCGGCACCTTTCAGCAACGCATTCGCAGTCGCAGTCGCATTCGTTTCGTGCGGGTCGTTTCCCGCTAAAAATCCGTTGAGCCACGGACGGATCTCGTCGTCGGTTTCCGGATTGCGCCGGATTTTTTCGTTTTGGTCGTGGAATTTCTGTGCGTTGCGGACGTTGACCTTCGTAGTGGCAGTAGTGGTTGTGGAGCCTTCTTCTTCGGTGGTGGTGGTGGTGATAGGGGTGTTTCGCGCATCGTTTTCTCGATAGGTAAATTGGTCGAAGCTTCCCAGGTAGTGGTTGACGACCAGGAACGAATCGGGAGGCGTTACGTACCGATTCGACTGGGGGCAATACTTTCGGATCGGCATGTGGATGCTGTCCACGGCCACAATGTCTTGTTGCGGAATCCGGGACAGATCGATGATTGTCTTGGAAACCTTGTTCGTGACCAGATCCGTTGCCCTGGCGTGGGATTCGAGAGGCCCTGGTCAGCAGCAGCTTGTGGGTGCTTTCGGGATCGTCATCATCATCGCCGGGGGACGCGGCAGCGAATCGCAACCGGGGGAGGGGCACGCACGGGGAGTGCAGGTGCCGCAGCGGGGAGGATGATGTCGTTAATGTTGTTGTTGTTGTTGGGTTCGGCACCACGGCCAGGGTTTCCAACAGTTTTGCGACGGATCCGGGTTCGATTGCGGACGGAATCGTTTCGTTATTGTTGTTGTTGGACCGCAACCCAGATTGGTCCAGGGTTTGGTAGTTGACGCGAACGAATTCGTCCACGTCGATGAGCATGGTCCAGGCCGGGGGGGACGCTCCCGCGCTACCACTACCGCTACCGCTCACGGAATCCCGCTTGAGCCGTCGCAGGCAGTGCGTGTAGAAGAGCCGCTGACGGGCCCGGTGCTCGACCAGCGACGGCGTCGTCTCGGAAAAGGTGTCCTTGACGATGGCCATGGTCTTTTCAAACTCGCCCGGAGAGACGCGGTTGATGTAGTCGTCGTCGCGGGTCCAGACCGTCACGTCGATCTTGTCCTTCCACCGGTTTAGGATCTCCAGGGGCGACGTCCGGCTCTTTGGATCGACGGCAATCACCAGGCGCCTCAGGTTGGCGGCGTGGTAGTGATAGGCGATCCATTCGATCAAGAAATGGTTGTCGTCCATTACCATCAGGCACGCCGAGGTGGTGATTGTGGCCGATGATTTTGTTGTTGTGGTTACTGTTGAGTTCGGTGCAGTATCTGTCGACTTCCTGCTGTCCTCCGTGTCGTCCGAGTTGCCCGAGACATGGTCCGGTTTCGTTTCTCGTTGCTGCTGTTGCTGTTGCTGTTGCTGCTGTTGCTGTTGCTGTTGATCACGGACTGGTTTTTTCGTCTCGTGCTGCAACAAAAGAGGTGACAAGAGTTGCGTAGTATTCGCTGCGGTGGAAGTTGCTAGTTGATGTTCTCTTGTACTCGGAAGGTTAATGCCGTTGCTGCTGCTGCTGCTGCTGCTGTTGTTGTAATAGCTGGCATCGTAGGTGTGGATCAGGGTCAGGTAGCCGTACAGGCATGCAGCGCAAAACATCCACCAAACGAGAGCAACCCATTTCTTCTTCTTCTTCTTCTTCTTCTTCTTCGTTGGACGCAGACGGTTATTGGTATCGGTATCGGTATTGTTGTTGTTGCTGTTGTTGATCGAAACAGATTCCACCGGAGCGAAAGCATTTGCATTGCCCCTGCTGTTGCTCGAAATCGACGGGCCAACCACCGTCCGTTTCATCGCCGCTTGTACTCGTACAGTTGTTTAGGTCGAGGTCGTTGCGGTGACATTCTCGGATGAACGATCCATCCATCCGATGATGCACCGGAACACTGGAGATTATGTAGTACGGTATAAAACACCGGGAATGTACCGTACGTAGTCAATACGAACTACTCCGTAGTAAACTTTTTTCTTACCGAGAGTGGTGACTGAGACAATACGGTAGTGAAATCGTTTTGAAAAAGAAGTACCGATAGTGTTCGTACCGGTAAGATTAGTCCCGCCGGGAGTGTCCCGGGTCGCTCCAATCCGTAGCTTCTGCTCATTTCTCGGGCTATAACGTTGCAACAATCAAAAAAGGAGTACAGTGGATGGGAATCGAACCCACGACCTCAGCTGTGTTAAAGCCACGTCATAACCAACTAGACCACCTCTGCATTTCCTATGATGGTTCAAAACCCAATTTTTTAATATTATCAATCTTAATTACTAAATAAGTTTTAATTTGGTGTTTCAGGTGGCTTTAAGCTTATGCATAACTTCCACCTCCTTACCTTGGCGGTGTTCACCTTCTGTTGTGAGAAGGAATCCCAAATATTCTACTTCCTTCTGCATAAAGAAAAACTTCCATGGGTTTGCCCCAGAGCCCTAGCATCCAATCATTAAAGGACAGTCGTGTTGATTTTTTGCAAGGTGATTGGCTTTGGTTTCCCCCCTCTTGCTGGATAACAAGGATTGATGACATCCATAGAAGCCAACAACAAAGCCCAGATCTCCAAGGAGGCTGAATTGGAAGGTGGCCAAGAAGCACGTGTATGTGTTATGCATATCTATCACCATGTTAAAATAATGATGGTGCAAATCTTTCATGCATTGCTGGTAGCTGCTGAAAGCCACTACCCAGCCAGTCATTTGGATGGTCAATCAGTGTCTAGATTGTTGTGACATTCTTGGGTCATTCTTCCAGGGTTTTGTCCAACAAGTTATGAGAGTTTGTGTTTGCGCATAGACAACATTCTTGTGGTTGCAGCCAGGCATTCTTTGGTTTGTGACTAATGGCTGTCATCATTGGTCCCATTTGTATATGTGAGGTTGTAGTTTGTGCAATTGAATCCATTTATGTGGTGGTAGGCTGCTGGGCATGTCCAGGTATACTTTGGTGCACATTCCCAACACATCACTCTGCCTTTTCATGCATTACTATTTGTATGGTGTTAATGCTGTAATGTATCAAATTTACACATGGATCTGTGATGTTACCATCACAAGCATCCTTTCCCTCTGTGCTGCAGACACTCTGGTTCTTTTGATTCCTTTTGTTCCACCACAGTCCACAGTTTGTTTGTTACGTGGTACATTATGCTTGTTTTGACGTGGCTGTATTGTGGCTGTTTGGTCATGATTGTATGCACCTTAGCTTGATTTCAAATCCATGCCAAATTCTACGTCTACTAGTGCTTAGATAAGTGATAATATGCAAATTATAGAGTTAAACAAAGTGTACAGCAGATGCTAGCAGATCTCTGGACTATCAATCAATTTTGTGACCATTAACTTCTAAATGTGAGGCTGCTACGGTACCTATTAAATTCCTTTTGTACATATGCAAGGAGACTACAGGGCGATACTCTAACTTACGTACCTATATTCCTACAGCCATAACTTATATTACTACAGCTGGAGTGATATGATACAACTGATCAAGTCATATGCACCTTTACATGTTTGGAATAATGAGGCTCAGCCAATTATGTATCTCTGTATGCCAGATTGGAGTATCTCGGTACGCAGGATTGGAATATTCTTCTCGGGCCATGTACTCTTAAGGCATAGGGGACTACATCTGCTGTATTAGCGGCTGTACTATCTTTCACTGCAATAAAAGGTATATCTTGCTCTCCAGCAAGATTACTCTCTTTATCTTGTACTTTTAACATTCAACTGATTATATCTCCAAAATTAAACACTACTAGTTGTTATCAACTACTTGTAAATCTACAACTACATAAGATCTATCTGACTGTGCCGTTGAATTGGTAGTGAGAAGAGATCCGGTGTTTCCGTAGTCTTGCCTTGTAGTAAGATCTTCCATTGTAAAGGTATCAAGACACCGGCACCTAAACCGGATGTTACCCCAACAGAATAGCTCCTGTTGCTCTTCTTTGCCCTTCGACAGAGTCAGCTCAGCAACTCATTTCGAGAGGAAAATAATACTACCAAGACTATCCGACGGTTTTCATTTTTGCGTGATTGCATTTGGTTTCCAAAAACTGCCATTGAGTTTAAGTCATTCACAAGACGTCATTACAAATTATTATGTGTCTAAAGAGTTAAAAAGATATTTTTATTCATCTTAAAAATGTAGACCCATAAGTATGCATCTAAAAAATTAAAGATGCATGACTATGCGCCTGAGAGGCATAAGTATGAGTCTTACTTAAGACAGCATAATATACACATAATAATGCATCTTAACCATTTGTTGTGTGTGACACTAGATGCATAATGGGCATATGATGCATAGTTATGCATCTTAGAATTACAATTATGATGTGTCTTAGATGCATAATTATGCATCTTTAATTTTGTATTTTTAGATGCATAGTTATGTGTCTTTAATTTTTTCGACACATAATAAACTGTTAAACTGATTAACATCTTGTAATGGCTCAAAATCAATGACAATTTTTTGAAAACCAAATGCAATCACGCAAAACTGAAAACCGTTGGATGACCCAGTGCACAGCATTGACTACTGACATAGACAATCCTAGCCTCAAGAAAAAATGAAACCTTAGCGTCGGACGAGGTTATCATTAAATGTCATCAACTATGGAAACATATTCACCCTCCAGATCCTGACTTGAGTTTTAGCCTTCTGCAACATGGGTATTAAGGAGTGATACAAAAAAGAATTGCAGGTGACTGATGACCCCATGCAATGAACAAAAAAACCATGCGAGTACGTGCCTGCATTGGCATATGATTTGTTGGTGAATCGACACAGTGATGCGATGCGATCACGAGCAAAAAGGTCCGCTCCGGGATTCGAACCCGGGACCTCCTGCACCCAAAGCAGGAATCATTCCCCTAGACCAAGCGGACGGTTAGTGAAATTATGGAGTAAAAATCAATACATAAATTCTTTTTTAGTTTTTGTTTTCGATATCACGACTGAAAGTTTGGAGATATTTCATTCGATGAGGTTGAGCTCGTCATCGTGTTAAACGCACGATTCGTTGACACCTTTTAGAAAGTAATCTTACGTACCGGTACTGTAGGTACCGTAGAAGATTGTTGAAGAATAGACGTAATTTCCTTCTCCTTCGTCGACCGTACCGGTAGGGTACTCGTACGAGCACTCGTATTCCTATCTACGCACTACGGAAATAATGAAAACACGATTGACAATTTGGATCGCTTTGATTGAGTTCGTCGGCAGATTGTATTCCACGATAATTTGTTTCTTACCGGTACGGTAAAACGGAAGCAAGTGAATCTCTCATTCGGAACCATCATTTGATTCACACTTGACACACGATTCATTGAAACATCATTATTTATTTCGTGTAGTGGCAATCTGACCTACCGGGTACCGTAGACTATCACTACTACGGTACGATCACTAGAAAAAATATGAGTTCTAATCCTAATAGTAGTACCGTACTACTACTACTACTACTACTACTGACGAAGGAAGAAGTACTACTACTTGTAGTGAAAGGTTGAAGCAGAACTAGTGTAGCACTATATGCCGAAGAGAACATTTGACTCTTAGAAGAACTAGTTTTCCCAAACCATAGCACAACTCTCTTGTCTTCTTTCACTTGTAGATCATTCGTGTTGTTCGTTGCTCTGGGAAGTATGATGCTGTGTTGCTGCTGGTGCTAGTACGATCATGGAGTCTCATAATGCAACAACAATGACGACAACGACAACGACAACGACAACAACAAGACGAGCTACTAGTGGGCTACTACTACCTTCTTCTTGTTGATTCGCTCAAAATCATTGCAAAGACAAACAGAGCGAGGCTCTAGCTAGGCTAGAGTTCTGTGATATGACAGCTAGGAATTGGTGATCAAATCAACGTTGGATCTACTACTATTCTTGTCAACCGTAGCGATGGTCACAGCGACACGGAGGGATATGCAATGTGCTATCATTCGGTGCAAGAAGCAAGCACCGGTAGCTACAAACCAAAGAAGCAATGCTTTGAAAAAGATGGGGCCAGTCCACCCTTGGCAGAACTAAGGGGATTTCCATGCCTGCCTGTCTGCCTGCCTGCTAGTATCAATCAACCACTTCCGGAAGCCAGCCACGCGAAGCTACGGCAGAAACGGTGTACACTGCGAACAAGCACTGGTGTTTGTGTTGTGTTTGTGTTGGGTAGTAGTTGTGTCTCGGAGGCGACCGGGTACCGATCGTGGCACCCACCCATTGCATCGCATCGCATCGCATCGCATCGCATCGGTTGGCTCGTCAGCAGCACGTCGTCACTCTGGACGGACGAACCGACCGACCGACCGACCCGTCCCATTGCATCGCAAGAGGGTTTCATTTCCGTTCCTGTTGGTTTCGGTGTGTGATGTTCCTTGCGCGATGCGAGACAAGATGCGAGAAGAGATGCAATGCGAGATGCGATGCTATGGGTTGCCATGTCGCCTCGTGCACGGACGGAGGGAGAGGCGGAACACACCGAACACACACCCTAGCACAGTAAAGCAAAGCGAAACGAAACGGAACGGAACAGAAAGCGGAACGAAGGAAAACAGGACAGACACCGGGGCGAGCTCAACGGTTCGATAGATAGGACAGGTCGTTGCCCGTTTCCCCTCTCGCGGTGGCAGCAAAACAAAACTGTTCTCGTTCCGACGATTCTAAGGTCATAGTACAGTATTGCAAACGCAACACAAGAGACGCAATGGATTGCAGGATTAAGTTTGTTTTTTAATATCTAACTACAGCAAAACAAGGTTCCTTATGGTTCTTCTTCAAGCAGCTTCTCGTGTTGCTTTTTTCTTTGGTGCTTTCGCTCGATTGATTCGGCACTGAGCGCGGTCCAGAGTTTGGAGAGGGCGTTCCTTGTATCCGGCACAGGACTGTGGGATTGAAGTTAATTTGGTTTCCGATAAACTCCACAACACCAGCTGTCGGTGTCGACAGTTGTGTGGAATTCGATTTTTTGGGCTGATTTTTTGAAAAAGTAATTGCTTTCTGTAAGCACTTTCTTGTGTTTTTGCTTGTTTTGTCTTTTGGTGACCCGGCCGTTCGCAGTACACCTCTTGACGTTCTTCGAATCAGCTTCTCGCTTTGCCTCGGCGTTTTCGATAAAATAAAACGTCGGCGCAGACGGAGCGTTTGAAGAGGGTGGGGATACAGAGCTCCCGGGTCTTGTCGGTTGAGGGCGTACCGTGGTGTGCCGTGCCGTGCCGCCCCGTGTCGTGCCGTGCTTTCTCAATATTCCATCGCGAGTTGTCCGTAGTCTTGCGTTTGGCGGGCTAGTTGTGATACGGCGCAGCACCCACAGGCGGTGGCCACTACCAGATCCTCGCAGGGGAAGGATCGTGGAATGTGGTAGATGCTGCGGACGTAGGCGCGGGTCTTGGCGAGGACGAGGACCGGGACAATCACCCAGGCCCACTTGACGGCATCAAGGACGAGTACCGTGTCCACCGAGCAGCCGGCCTCGGCGAAGGCATGGACACTCGCCGCCGTCAGGGCCAAATCCATGGCGCCGTCGCCGTCGCCGTCGAGTTGGGAGTCCCCGTAGAGGAACCCATTCAGGGAGCACATGCTGGAGACGAAGATCGCAACAAAGGAGGCGATGGTCAACAAGATCCAGGTGCACGTGGTGTTCTCGGAGGCGGCGTTGCCGGAGTTGTTTCCACGCCAGTCGAGCTTCAAGCGAGTCTGGACCACTCCCAAGAGGATCTGGGGGAAACACAAGGCGCCACAGACGGTCTCGGAAGATGTCTCCGGAAAAGCAGCCGAAGAGACTGTTCTGCCAGCTTCGTTGCTTGGCATCGTCATTTGACGTTGCGGGACCGGAACCCGAACTCGACGCGAGCAACGGCTGACGTCTCGGCGACGCCAGTGGTGACGCCAGTGGCGACGGCAGTGCCGGTCGAAGTGGCAGTCGAAGAAGGTGTTGCAACGAAGGGAACCCAAAAGATCTGACCCTCGGTAACTCCTCCAGCGGGAACGGTTACCTCGAAGACTTGGTGGTCGTGAACGGCTTTGAACTTGTAGCCTTCCTTGAGTGTCGAAGGAGCCTTCACGTCAACCATCGTCTTGGTGCCGTCATTGGCGTTGGCGTTGGCGTTGGCGTTGGAAGCGTCGGTGTCGTCTGCTTGGGAGACTTGGTTGGGAGTAGACATGGTGATGATCTGTGGTGGTAGTGTTTGTTCGAACTGTTGAAATTGAACTCAACTCAGATTGTGAGTAAGCTCTGTAAAGTACTCCATAGAGTTGAGAATGTATTGTTCGCTAACAGTTCGTACCGGTATTCGTAGAAACGATCAATCAATCTTGCCCAACTTACCCCGAAATTGGCGCATGTTTGAATGTGAGTAACCTCATAAGGTATTCATAAGGTTACGGTAGCTCTCGGACAGAGCGGGATAGAGGACAATTACCGTAGGTCGTAATTTACCTCGTACTAGTATTACCGTACCAATAATAAACTATCTAGTCGTGCGAGCACCTACGGTATTTTCCTTGCAATCCTGCCCGTGAGATTTCAAAGTGGTTCTTAAAAAATTGGAGTGCCCAAACACTTAAGAAACACTAGTTAATTTTTAACCTAATATGTGCACAGGTTTCAGATCAAGCTTCAACACTCCGTATATTTATCACGGCATCCTCTACCAGGCAGTTTCTTTTTGTTTTTGCAACCGGCCCAGTTGAAACTTGCAACCGGCCCATGAAAACAAAAACAACTTGCAACCGGAAAACCGGCCGAAAAGAAGAAACTTGCAACCAACGTGACCAACAATGGTGACAGTAAAAAATTGATATCTCCCTGAATATTGGGAGCTAGGAGACCACACTGGTACCGAAATGTCCGCAATGACAAGGCGGTATGGATCACCTGAACGGCGTTGGTATTGTAGCTTAGGGGAGCAACGAAAATTAATTTTAGTCATCATCATCGTCATTGTTGTTGTTCGAACGCCGGAGCAACAAATAATGCACCATTCCCCTATATCGGAGCAGGCTGTGCTTATAGTTCAGACGGCGCCAGAGCAAGAATACACCATTCCCCTATATTGTAGCTGGCAGTGCTTGTAGTTCGGACGCCGGAGCAAGAATACACTGTTCCCCTAGATTGGGGGAGGCAATGCTTGCTTGTAGTTTGTGGCACTTTGCAATCTCGCGCACAGTATTGCAAGGAAAATAGGTACTACTTCGACTAGTTACATATATAACTGTTGAGGATACTCGCTCCTGACATGAACAGTAACACTCCTTTGGTATCAGTGTCATGCCACTCCACTTCAACCTCAGGAGTGTTACAGCTGCAATCCCTCTTTGGTCTCCACTTTGGGCAAGCCCTCAGTGTCGGCCTCAGGGGGATTGCAGTGTGAAACCCTTTTGCAATCTGGATGTGAACCGTGCAATCCAGTACTAAGTAAATTAATTTCTTAAGTAATAATTATGCACACCACACTTCGGCTCGTTGCACTCACTCTCGTGTGTGCATAATCATTACTTGAGAAATTAATTTACTTAGTACTGGATTGCACGGTTCACATCCAGATTGCAAAAGGGTTTCACTCGCTGCGCGAGTACCTCGACAGTTATTATACATAACTTATGCCTCTAAAAATAAGGTAATAGTAATACGACTAGTGGGTACCGGTACGTATGATTGAATTTTGCTAAAACTAAGATTGTGAGCAAGCTGTCAACTACTCCGTTGAAATTTTTCTAAAACTAAGATTGTGAGCAAGCTGTCAACTACTCTGTTGAAAAGCTTGTCTTTATTACTAACAGTTGCAAAGGCGTTGGACTTGAAACCCAACGGTCTTGCACATAGAGGAATTAAGATATGTAGATCATCCAGATTTTCAATATTGAAGGCCGGCTGGTGTGGCATTGCTGCTGACATCAGATTTCAGATTTTCTTGAATCGTGGGAATTCAATCATGAGGGTTTGAATACCACACTCTTTTTCTTCCCATAAAAGTTTCACTTGGTTGTACAGAATTTTTGGGGCCGCGTGCAATCAGTATTCCATAGATAAGAAATTTGTAATTGGTGGGATATGCTTTTAGGTTCCGAATATTCATCCCTTGGACACCATGATTTCCTAAGAGGAAGGAAACTGTTCCGTTGATGTGAAGTTGATGAATAACACAGGGGCCTTTGCTTCTTGCTTCAAAAGCTCCAGGAATGTGCTTTTCATTTTTCATCATAACTTGGTCTCCAAAACTACAATGATGAAGCTTTTGATGGCTATTTTCTTTCATTGCATTCTTGTTGATTTGAGCTTGTCTTTTGTTTTGGACAATGGTCGAGTTGCTGATTACAGGGGTAGGTACGAACATATCCCTGTGGAACACAAGGGCTCCTGGTGTTATTCTGAAAGTCTTGTGGATAGTGGATCTAACAGCAAATTGAGCAGACGCCAAGACGCTGTCGAATGATGTTGGTGGCTTCCTGAAGAGTCTGTGGTGGGTTGGTGTTGAGCTCTGTCCTCATTGCAGACTTGATTGTATCGTGGACTCTTTCAAGGACAGCATTTGACTGTGGGTTTTGAACCAAGCAAACCTTGGCTTTGATTCCAAGATTGGTGAGGTGGAGTTGGAAGTCGTTGCTCATGAAGTTCCTTGGTTGATGATGCAGTTGACTGGTTTTGGGTATCTAGAGAGCCAGCCATTGTTGAGGGTGTGTACTGCCATGAGGCCGGCTGGGTTTACTTGCGGCACTCTGATTATTTCAAGGAGGTTGGTGCACATATCCATGATGGTGAATCCATTGAAGGAGATACCTCCATGACCAGGGATCTTGATCTTCCAAGGATTGGTTCCGCCGATTGTGATGGTATCCAAAGGAACATACTGGTGTTCTTTGGCTGGAAGTTGGCCATGGCTTTGGTGGCTATTGTTGTATCTTTGAAAAGCGTCCCAGGATCTGCAGAAGGAGTTAATTTGGTCCTTCAAGTTTGCAGCGTATATGAATTGGTTAATGGTTCAATACAGCCTTTCAGCCCCGGCATGGCCAAGCACATAGTGGTAATATTTGATTGTGGCTTGTACTTGGTTTGGAGGGAGCACAATTTTCTTGTGACCGTTGGGGGACTCAACAATTTGCATGTTGGTACCATTGAAATTTTCAGTTGTGTACCTTGGATTGGTGGAGATATTGACGTTGGCAGCTTGGTCTTGGGCAAGCTGATCAAACGCTATTGGGTACATGGGAATATCTTCCTGGATAGTTGAGAAACAAATCAGAAAGAGAGAGAACGTTGGTTGGATTGTCTGTTGGATTGTCAGTTGCATTCATTGGAGCAATGTCCGAGGTTGTTGGCGTTGGGGGTTCCTTCTTTTCCTCTGGGGGTTGCTGGATAGGGAGCCTTGAGAGAGCATCAGCAATCACATTATCTTTGCCAGGAATAAATTTGAAGACCGGAGAAAATGCTTCAAGGAGCATTCTACAAGTCATAATCCTGTTGTGGCTCTGGAGGTTCTGGTGAGTTAAGTTGAGGTGGTTGGTATAGACGATGATTTCTGCATCCCAAAGAATTGTTTGGAATTCCTTGAAAGCTTCAACGATACAAAGCATCTCTTTATCAATCGTTGGGTACTATTTCTGTTGAGCGGCATTGAGTTTTCTGGAGAAGCAGAGTATGATGTGGCCTTCTTGCATAACACCAGCACCAAGCTGATATTCTGACGCATCTGTATACACATGAAAGGGCTTGTTTGGATCAGGGAACACAAGCAGAATATCTTTTGCTATAAGGGCCTTGTTGTTGTTGAAGGCCTCAATGAGTGCCAGGGTTGGAGAGATCTTGCCTTTGGATCTTCCAGAGAAGTCTGTGAGAGGCGCAAGGACTTCAACCCGTTTTGGATAGAAGTTTTGGTAGAAGTTGATCATTCCAACAAAGGATCGAAGTTGGGTATTTGTTGAGGGAAAAGCCAGTTTCAAGATGGGAGCTATCTTGTTTGGATTGGGTCTGATTCCATCTCTGGAAATGATGTGGCCAAGCCAAGACACCTGTAATTGGAACCAATGGCACTTGGAGGGCTTGACGGAAAAGTTGTGGGCTTTGAGCAAGGAAAAGACAGAGGTGACAGATTTGCAGTGAGATTCAAGGGTGTCTAAGAAGATTCCAATATCATGGATGTATACTTCAATGTCTTTCAAGTGCAGAAGCATCTGTTCCATGCATCCTTGAGCCCAACTTGGAGAGTTGAGGAAGCCCATTGGCAATCAAAGGAGTCAAAATTTCCCAAATGGAGTAACAAGGACACAAAGCCAAGTGGAGGCTTCATTGAGTTTGAAGGTGTGGAATTGCATGCTGACATCAACGAGGGTCGCGCATTTGAACCATCTTCTTCTGTGGAAGATGTCTTGGATCTTTGGAAGTGGATAGCAGAGCTTTTTGGTAACCTTGTTGAGCTCCCAAAAGTTGCTGATAAGTTGACAGGAGCCATCTGATTTTAGAACTATAAAGGTTGGCATTCCCCATTCAGTGGCATAGCAGCTGTTTGAGGATGTCAAGCTTGACTTGTCGGTTGATTTCCTTCTTCACAGCTTCCTGTTGGTGGAGTGGAATTGGATATGGTTGTTTTATGTGAAATGGCTCTGCATCTTGCTGGAGCTCAATGTGGAACTCTTGATTAGGGAAAATGCCTAATTGCTTATCATTCAGGCCTTCAAAAAGTTCTTCATTTTTGCTGAGTATTGGCAGCAAGGTATGTTTCTCATTGTTGAATAGATGTGTCTGTTCATTGACTAGCTTGTGGAGGTCTGTCTTTTGATACTTGAAGGTGCTATCAACATAAGTTTGTTGAATGGCTTGGTTAGAGTAGCTTTCAGCAATGGAGTGTGGCTCTGCTGACATGATCTTGTGGAGCAAGGCCTTGTTATTGAAGTAGTTGTGAGGATGGAAGTGCATGGTCTTTTTGTACCATTCTATGGTACAAGCTTTGAAGTCCATCTTCATTCCAAGGTCTCTCATGATTCTTCTACCAATAAGAAGATGATAGTTGATGTTCTGAGGGACAACAAAGAACTTGATTTTCAGGATCTTCATGGAGTAGGATAGTTCTGAAAACATGGTGTTCTCCAAGGTGACATGGTGATTACAAGTGGTGATATCATTGGTTGTTTGCATTTGCATTGGTCGGTCAAGCAAGTGTTTCTTGACTCCAGAAGGGATTGCTGATTCCACAATGAGATTATCTGTGGATCTGGAATCAAAGAGGGTCGTCAAGTAGTCTTTCCAGAGGACCCATTAATACAGTTGCAGACGCTGACTGTGGTTGGAGCAAGGTCAACTTCTGTGTTGCTAGGAGCAACATCATCCTTGTTGTTGTCAGAATCAAGGGTTTTTGAATCAAAGGTTTTTGCTTCATCAATGGGAAATCGCTGAAGATCTGAATTATAATATTCAGCATCGACATCCATATTGGCATGGAAGAGGTCTGGCCAAGTTGTGGATGGGATGTTTCCTTGGGTTCATTGACGAAGATGCACATGTGTTGTTCTGGTTCATGAGGGTTGTTGCACTACAAAGAGGAATTGCTGGATTGGTTGCTGTTGTGGCTATTGTTGGAGTTCCGATCATTCACATGGGCATCAGTACTGTCATTGTTATTGCTGGACTGTTTGGAGTTTGTTCCAAATTTATTGGCACAGCATTGGCCCCAAGTGTGGTTTGTACCTGGGTGGATTAGACATGGTGAGTCATTGGAGATCCTTGTTGAGCGTTTGTTGTTGTTGCTGTTGCCTTGTTGTTGGTTTTGGCCCTTGTTCAATTGATTGTTTGCATTGCAATTGTTTCCATCGCGGTTGTTGCGATTGTTGTTGCCATAGTTGTTGTTGTTATTCCTGTTTTGCAAGGGATTATCTTGTTTCTTTTTTAGGTTTTGTGCATATTGATACCTTTCCAATCTCATCATTATTTCAGAAAGAGTGTCCATATGAGGAGAGTGGTGTTGGTGGTAGATTACCTTCCATTCATCGGGCATGTATTCAAAGATTATATTCTTGAATTCACGCTCCTTGATCTCTGCGTTCTCTGGTGGGTGACCTGGAAGCAGTGCAAGAATAACATGGTTGTGGAAGTTGACTTGGGAGACAAATTGGTGTACTGTCATGTTGGTTGTCTTGTTGATGTTGGTAAGAAACCTTCTGTGGTTTTGGTATGCATCGAGGTTGTTGTCAAACTTGTAGTTGACAAATGCTTCAATGGTTGTTGTGAAGTTGTCGACAGTTCATTGTGGGACATTGGCTGCTATAGTCATTCCACCAGATCTTGTCAGTGAAATTTCTAAGGAGATCAGCAAACTTCTCATATATCCTTGGGCCTGTGGTTAAGCCAAGTGTTTTCTTGGCAAGGATAAATTCATTGATGGTGAAAAGAATTTGTAATTTGAATGCTCCTGCAGTAATCAGAGGGATCTTGAGTTTAGTAGTTTCGAATACTCCATTGGATTGCTGTGTATTCTTGAACTCTACCGTGCTAAGAGACTCTTGTTCAAAGTCAAACTTAAAGGGGATAATGGAGTAGATCAGTATCTTCTTCTCACTGGACAATCAGTAGGAGCAGTTGGTTGCTTGTTAGTGTTGACTCGAGTAGTTGAAGTAGTATTGAGTCGAAGCAGTTATTCGACTGTTTAAACAGTGTCGTATGCCTCTAAATATAAGGTAATATAGTAATACAACTAGTGGGTACGTATGATTGAATTTTGCTAAAGCTAAGATTGTGAGCAAGCTGTCAACTACTCTGTTGAAAAGCTTGTCTTCATTTACTAACAGTTGCAAAGGCGCCAGACTTGATATCCAACGGGCTTGCACATAGAGGAATTAAGATATGTAGATCATCCAGACTTCAATATTGAAGGCCGGCTGGTGTGGCATTGCTGCTGACATCAGATTTCAGATTTTCTTGAATCGTGGGAATTCAATTGTGAGGGTTTGAATACCACAAGTACTCGTACCGGTATGTGTGTTAGTGACGAAGAGACAAAGTAGGCCAGCCTACTACCATACCGGTGTTAATTTTCCATGCAGATTTCCCTGTTTTTAGGGTGTGGCAAATCAAGTTCACAATACTCAGCAACCAGACATTGCCTGAAAATGTTAAAATTTGCGGCATCTAGCTGAGACTTGATTGAAAGAGGCTAAATCAAATCAACAAAAAAACTATTTATTTTTATCTCTAAACATCGTGCTTCAAAAACCGCGCATGCTAGTATGCTTGCCAGCGTGCGCACAGGATATGCACACGCGCGCTTGCGCACGCAAGCCAGCAGTGAAAAAAGGACAGACCATTAAAAAAGAAACGGAAAAAGGACAGAACAAAAAAACGGAAAAAGGAAAGGCCAAAAAAAGGAACAAAGACAGACCATCAAGTACATACCAAGTACTACCAATACCAGTACTACAGTAGCACATAAAAGAATAATACACACTAATTTGCAATAAGAAATTGCAAAATGAGACATTTTTTGTGATTAGTCCATGAATATGGTTCCTGTTATGGATAAGATGAATAATGAAACAAAGAGAAGTGAGTTATCTTTGATAGTTTGTGTGTCACCACCTATTGAGTGCATTTGGGTCCTGGATTTGGAGGAAAAATACACACTAATCTGCAATTAGAAATTGAAAATGAGACTTTTTTGTGATTAGTCCATGAATATAGTTTCTTTTATGGATAAGATGAAACACGAAACAAACAGAAATGAGTTATCTGCCATAGTTTGTGTCTCACGATCTAATGAGTGCATTTGGGTCCTGGATTTGGAGGAAAAATACACACTAATCTGCAATTAGAAATTGGAAAATGAGACATTTTTGTGATTTGTCCATGAATACAAAACTCATCTTTCTTCGACCTTGCAAAAGTGATTGCTTGGAGTCTCAGTCTGTTATGATCTACGCAAGTGATCAGTCGTTTTTCGGTGTAAAGTGCTGGGTGTGCTGCTGTTCTTGTAGCATGTAAAATCATTCTAGAAGCCTGCTTTACCTTGAAGGTCCTTTCCTCCCAGGAAGTTCTGTCAGCGGCTTCAAATTATTGCATGATGGTTACTACCCTGTCGCTTGTTGCTTTGTTTCTGTGAACCAAATCTCAAGCAAGAGGGAGAAAGAGGAAAAAACCCGCCATGCGTTGGTAAAGCAAGGGGAGTTGCTCAACAAATTATATTTGTTTAACTGCAATGCCATTGAGTCTGAAGTTGCTGTTGTTAGAAACCGTGGTAGCCAAGACCAATACTTCGTCCTTGGAAATGGTGAACAATGGTTGCTTAATTTCTGTGACACAATGGATGGGTTGCAACACAAGAAATTAGAATCGATAGTCAAAGATGGTTAAAAGAGTACATTAATTTAAGGAATAATTCATTTTTTTTAAATTCATACTTTGATTTTCATCGATTCACGTATTTTTTTTTTAAAGAAAATTTTTGGCAAGTAAGCAGTTGTCCTTATAACACTTATTACTACTATTTCATGCATCCCCATGCGCCACAAGGAATGGGATAGTTGTTGTACTCCTCCAATTACAGGTGAATTCTAACGTTTTTTGTAAAGATGCAGCCAGTGCTGAATGTTCCTCTCGTTTCTGTCTTCTTCCTCCTTTTTCTCTTTGTTTGTTAATTGTTTCAGTTTCCGCTTTTCAGTCTTTGACTGTTTTCTCTCTTTGTTTGTGAATGAATCCCACTGCTCTTGTTGTCGTTCGATCAAAAACAACCGAGGTGCGAAATACGAGATACAAATATTCCGATGATTGAGCCTTAGAATCAAACGCACCTCCACTACTTGAAAATCCCTAAGTGGTAAAAACAATATCACTTAGGACTACAAACAAAAGAGGTTAATCGGTTAGAAACAAGACATATCCAAAGACCTGACCAATAAGTAAACACTTGGAACGCTTAAGTACATTCAAAAGAATATACTTGATATCCCGTGCAGAAATTACTTATTGCAATCAAGAAAATCAATATCAATTCCAAATGGGCCTCATCTATCTCAAATACCACAAACAAGCATATGCCCCATCGGATAAAACACTTAGTAACCTCGTCAATGACCGATACCATCGAATGACCGATACAGTAAGACCAACACATGACACTAATACAGCAACAGCAGCAACAGTATCGGTACGAGAATGGTAACAAATAACCGGGGAAGATCTCTACTACGTAAAATACAGAGAGCCCCGACAAAGTAAAAATGCAGTAAATCTGAGAGCGTCTCCATGAGCTCACATTCTCTTTAAATTTTAATTATCCTATCCTTTCGGTCAATTTTTAGAGTGACAACAGGTTATAGAGCCCTTATAACTTACACTTGTGTCCTGCAAGAGCACTAGTGTTTACCTTAAGCTACCTATCTCCGGCCTTTCAGCACCTCCACTGACGGTTAACTCCAGAGGAAATTTTGTGCTTAGCTCCCTGTGCGGCACATTCTCGGCCTCCCCCCGACTCTGTGCTTAGCTCCCTGTGCGGCACATTCTCGGCCTCCCCCCATCTCATTATTTCTTTCTTTCTTTTAACCTCCCTGCTCGTGCATCAAGGGGTGTGATACCGATCCTTCTACAAGAATCGTCTTCTTTTGTAATCCACGACCAAGCACCGGTTAATCACACAACACCAACAACAATTGTTTCTCCTGACGATCGTCACCAAGGTTAATTATCTCCGACGAAGGTTCCGGACACCCAACATTGTCGCAATCGACAAACGAAGTTAACTACATTACACCGTAACAACGATTAATCGCCAATTAACAACCATCCATCGGATTAATTACAACAAAGACGGCAACAGCTGACCAACAAATCGGAAGATTGAATTGACGACGTTATTGAAACCATGCCAACCCCATTTGACTGGACTCCAATCTTCGGAATCGAATTCCGATTCACAAGCGGTAACAACCCAACTGCGGCCACCTCCCTCAACAAAGCCTACTCTGAAATCATTGGCAAAGATGAACTCTCAGAATTCTTTGTGACCCGTGAAGGTGAAGACGAAGAAGGATGTTAATCGGTAAAATACCGTGTTATGGAGAAATACCGTGTTGCCGCTAATACAACACGTATTTTGTACAGCAAGAAACAAGTTCGTGAGCAAGCGTCCGAACCTCTGCTGTCTTGTCTTGAAAACAGAATACTTAACAGAAAATGGCAGACGCTAGTATCTGGCATGTGTTCTTTCTTCGATCTCTAAGTATCGAATATTTCGAATCGTACGAGTGACGATCATTTTGGCTCGCAAGATTGAGCCATTTGGTCAATAATGAGATGCTTGGCTCACAAGATCGAGCCATTTGGTCAATAATGAGATACTTAGCTTCACCAGATTGAGCCATTTGGTCCATAATGTTAAACATTATGATTCGCGTGCAACCAAACTGGACGCGTGCAAGTAAAGAGGCCGCGCACGTCTGAACGAATGAGATACCATTGTACCATTGTTACATATTGCTACGCCGGACATGAAAGGAATTTAATAAAGGACCACTAGAAATAGCACCAGATCCACAACTCCACATCCTAAATTGCATTGCCAAAGCCATCGCTATCAACCTGATAGACCCGCCACCGGAAGAGATAACCAAAGGCCACATTGCCAATCTCCTCAGCAAATGTGTTATCAAGCATGTCAGAAACAACGGATCCACCAAGCGATTGCGATACAAGACAGAATTTGATGCAGCTGCTAAGCATGCAATTCGAACCAACACCGACGAAGAACCTACGGTTGTAATTGAACTCACCATTACACATTGGCGATTCACAAAAAAATGGAGTTCTGATCTATTCATGGAAGCATACACTGGGGAACCACCACCGACTAACGACGCTGATAATGATGATGCCAATGCAAACAATACAAATGATGCAGGGACACAAGAGACACCTCAAGCCAGACTCTACGATGAAAATATGATGGAACTCCAAGAAGGCCAGCGTGCTCTCCTTGATAAACTATCAGAACGTGCTATCAACAACAACAATAACAACGCCGGTGTCAACAACAACCCAAGTGACCTACCATGGAACCCAGCAACCTTACCCCCACAAAGTTAAGGACCGATACAATCGTAGAGATGAATTCCTCACCAGTGATGACATGAAATACTTTGAAATCACTTCCACGGACGCATCAGGAAATGAGACAATTGTCAGACAAAACTACTACCTTCACAACCTAGGCAGTGGTAGAAATGATCAGCGCCTAATCACTAGGAGTGGCGATTGCTTTGATCTAACCAGAGCCTCTGACAAGTCCAAGGAAGCAGCTAGAGACAAATTGTTTCTCTCAGGATTCTCACAACTAAAGGATTCAACAAACCCTCAGGTTAGAAAGTGGTACAGAGAAATCACAGCCCATGCACAACAACATCACATCTACATCCATCCATATTATCTCTACAGACGCAAAGCTGATCATCTCAGAGGATTCACCTTTGGGGATATCTTCCCACATGACCTACCTACATGATATGAATTGGCCATCCACGAATGGGGAAATCTCATTTATACCGCACTCAGAACTGATAAAATCATCCCTGATTCATGTGCAAGTATGAAGGCCACCATTCAAAGCTTTGAGGGAGAACAAGGATACGAGGCTCTGTACACAGTAATTGCACAGACACATCCCAACTCAAAAGGCCATCCAATGCAGGACAAATGGTCAGGAACCCTCCAAATCAAGATGCAAATGAATCACTTGAAGAATACTACTTCCGTTACAAGAATTATTTGAGACTTAGAGTCTTCCTCCACAACCAACCCAGCACAATCAGTTCAACAGAGGAAGTTAGCAATCTTATTGAAGGAACCACTCTCTCACAAGAACTCTTTAAGAAAACAGAATACGAGCGCGAGTCAGATGACCAATTCAAGCGAGACAAATATAAAGCAGGCCAGCTACTGCAAACTCTCCAAACATATGAACAAGAAATCAAGGCAGAGATGAAGTACAAGGACAAAACCTCCAAGTCAAGTCTATCCAAACAATTGCCTACCACAGGAATCAGACAAGGTCCCCGGCGAAGTGATAGGTTCCAAAAACGTGTAGGTAATAACACTGTGAGAACCCCTTCCACTCTAACCTCTCACTCAATCAGTCTGATTGACTCCCTTGGATACCCTGAAATGGATGAAGCATCTGACAATCCCTTCCTCCATCAAGCATATTGTAATGCCATCACTGCATTTGACAAAGAGCCCAGCCTCTTTGACACCTCCAAGCAATGTATTGTTTGTCACACCTCTGGACATAACTTTGACAATTGTCCTGCCTTACAAGATGTTGAGTCCCTCAGGAAACATAGGATTGCAACTGCAGTTTTTATCAGTAAAAGCAAGAGAGAAACACAACAGCTTTTGGATTCTACTCAACGCATCTCCCAAATCAACATTGAAGATGAGGATCAAGATGAGACCTCCCCAGATGATGAACCAGAAGACCAAATTTTTTGCCAAGGCCAAGAATAGACAGTCTTTCTTGCAGCCACACGACATCACCTCAAGATGATCCTCAAGGATTTGACAATGCCACAGCACCTCCAATGGAAGGCTCATGCCCCTCCTTGGACTCCAGCAGTGTCAGTTCCTACGAATCAGTTCAGATTGGTGCTGTCAAT